>JBAMBP010001011.1:0-166206 GCA_037044515.1 Phortica magna | reverse complement strand
GTAATAGCAAAGTTTGGTTTGCTTATATTCAAGAACAAAAAACTTTTTCTAACAAAAACTGTATTTTTAACCGATCGTTCCTATGGGAGCTATATGCTATAGAAGCCTGATCTCAACCATTTTTGCATTGTATCTTTATTGATTTAAAAAAAATTTTGTGCAAAATATTGAGTCGATAACTCCAAAAACACGCTGTTTTTTAAGCAAAAACATAATTTTTGACCGATCCTTCCTATGGCAGCTATATGCTATAGTATCCCGATCTTGACCATTTTTGCACGGTATCTTTGTTGATGTCAAAAAAGTATTTGTGTAAAATATTGAGTCGATAACTCCTAAAACACGCGGTTTTTTAAGCAAAAACATAATTTTTGAACGATCGTTCCTATGGGAGCTATATGCTATAGTCATCCGATCAAACTGAATTTTACATACCAAATACCTGCAAGGAGAAGAAAATTTTCTGCGGTTAAAGTTTTTTGCTAACTTTAAAACTCTGGCTGGAAATCGACAGATAGACAGACAGACGGACAGACGGACATCGTTATTTGAACTCGTCTCGTCGTGCTGATCAAGAATATATATACTTTATATAGTCGGAAATGTCTTCTGCACTGCGTTGCAAACTTCATGACAAAGTTAATATACTCTTTTTGCAAGAGTATAAAAACATGATTATGTGGAAAAATTTTGAGAGATTGTGAATAGAAATCAAAAAACAATTCTATAAGATACATTTTTGACTATTAACAGCAAAATATTTACATGCAGTTCGATTAACTGAAAATACCGAACATTAATTCTTCATTGAAATCAATAGAAAACCAGTAAGGGATTACACTCGAGAGTCCCCTACATTGACATTCCCTGTACCTTCAATTTGTAACGGCTGTAAAAGGGCGTTGCCCCCAATTTAATTTCCTTTCAATATAATACATACCAAATTTTACTTCTCTATACCAATTGGTTCCAGAGATACAACGTTTTTCTATTTTATGATTGAATCTTATTACTCTAAATTCCAATAGCATACGAGCAAAGTTTCATTAATGTAGGATAAATGGTTCCAGAGATATACGTTTTTTTTTAAACTTTTAAAACATTTGCATTTAAGTAAATAACTATAAAATACTAAAATAGTCGCAAAGACTCTTATTAAAATTAAAATTGTTATTTTCAGTGACTAATGCCGCAAATATTCGTCAAACACACTCTTGATTATTTCAATTATATACTTGTGTACTTACATAAGTATAAATAAAATCTCAACTGAATGAAAATATTTGTGGTTTTTTTCTTGCTGAACTGATAAGATGATAATAATGCTAAGGCAAAATCTTCGGACTTCGCTGTCGAACGTGCTGTACAGTACGTACATATGTATGTATGTAAATAAAAGCCATTTTAATAGAGCAAAATAGAATCGAAACGTTACATCGATGAATGAGCGATGGCGAAGGTAACTGCAGAGTCAAAATTTAATTAAGTTGAGAAGATTTACACAACGTGAATCTCAAATTAAGGTTTTAAATATTTTTTTTTTAGGTTTTATCAAAATTTGTGAGATGAGATCATTTTGAGAATATCGTGTGAAAATTTCAGATCACAAAAATGTGTTTTTTCTGAACGAATTGAATCGGATCACGTACAAAAGTTGAGTTTTCGAAAAACCCGTGGAAACTTATAATTATTAAGTAAGGTAAAATAAATTCATAGACATAAATATTAAAATAATAAAAATAATTCTGGAACATTTCAATTAAGTCTTCTGAGGTTTTACTGTATTACCGTCTTAAATAAAATAAATGTATAGGTATTTAATTTGATGACGTATATGGTCAAAGTTTTTTATACACATACAGTGTCAGGGTATATTAAGTTTGTTTGAGAGCAAATGTTTGTAACGGAAAGAAGGAGGGGATGGGGCCTCATAAAGTATATATATTTATGATAAAGTCGACTTAACAAGTATATGTATATATGTTTTTCCATCTGGATTCACCAATGGTTCTCGGAAACTATAAGAGCCAGAAACTCGAAATTTGTTGAGTAGACACTTGGCAGCATATAAAGTTTGAATGGTTTTGTGCCACGCCTACTACCTCCCAATAAGGACCGACCACCTTTTTTAAAAGATTGTAGCTCAAACACCAGATGAGATAGAAACATGAAAATTGGTTTGTAGACTCAGCCATTTCGGGTAAGAAGATTCAATCATAAAATGGGCGTGGCCTCGCCTACTTATTGCCAAAATCTCTAGAACCAATTGGTATAGAGAAGTAAAATTTGGTATTTATTATATTGAAAGTTAATAAATTCTGTTACGTTTATTAAGAAAGGGGGAGTGGGGTGATGTCAAAGGTAACATTTACTCATATATTTATACTCTTGCAAAAAAGAGTATATTAACTTTGTCGTTAAGTTTGCAACGCAGAGAAGGAGTCATCTGCTGCTATATAAAGTATATATATTCTTGATCAGCACGATGAGACAAGTTCATATAACCATGTCCGTAGCCTTAACAATTTTGGAGGTATATCCTTTAACAATTAAACACTTTTTTAGGGGTAATTAAGGCTAAGGGCAAACATTTTGGTATGCAGTCTTAAAGAAGTACATTTATTGAGTCTGCATACAAAGTTTAGTTTAGGTTTGTATCTTTCACAGTTGTGGAGATAAGAAATTTTTGTTGAACAAAAGTGCAATTTACCAAAAAATAAAATTTGATGGTCTTTAAGGTGTATTCGAAAATACAAAGAGGTATTTGCTGGTATGCAGTTTTAAGAAGGCGTATTTACTGAGTCTGGATACAAAATTTTAGGTCTATGGTGCAGACCATGCTTTGAAGATATAGTAATTTACAAAAAAGCACCCTTTGTGGGAAATGATGGGGAGGAGTACTGAGTCTACATACCGACTTTAATGGTTCTATCGATTGTAGTGTGCAAGTTGTAGCCTTTTCAAAAAGTGTGTTGTCATGGTTGAGTGGGAAAGAGTAGGCGGGACACAAAACCGTTCAAACTTGATCTGCTGCCGAGCATCACGAGTCTATCCTCCAAATCTCAAGTCTCTATCTTATAGCTTCCGAAAACCATTGGTGAGGACGGACGGACATCACTTAATTGTACAAAAATATGTTGTAGAAAAGCCAATTTAGTGAGTGTTTCAAAACATGCTAATATATTTATTATTTCATATTTTGTAATTAAACCGGCTATTTTCGGCCCATTTAAGAGTTTTTCTCTGTTGAGGAGGTGCCACGCCTTTATGTCCGATTCTTATGGAACTTAACAGTATAGTCTTGATAATTTTCATTATATACATAAGTACATATAAATGCTAAACTGAATCAAAATTTTTGTTTGACTTTTTTTGCTTTGATAAGAAGTAAATAATGTTCAAGCTAAAACTTCGGACTTCGCTTTCGGAACAGAGAAGCGACTGAAACTAACCTGTTGTATAGTTCGAGATAGTATGGAAACGTAACAGCCATGAACCAATTCTAAGAAGAGACGCTCGCATAAAGGCAAGTGAATAAAGTTTTAATAAGAATCGTCACAAAAACATTGCAAATATTCTGGGTTCTGAAAATAAATACTCGGAATATGCCCTTTTGACTCAACAGTCATTAATAACCAAATTCGCTTTGCAATCAACATTTCCAAATGCTGAGAAGTCTAACAATCGTGTATAATTATTATCAATAATTATTTGAATAAACATTTTTTTTTGTTTCTCATTTGAAACAAGGAAATCATTGGGTTAAAAATGTTGACACAATAATTGAAAGCTTTGAATCACTTACGACTCAACTCGCATGAGATGTGCGATACTAAGCGAAAATAATACTGCAATACAGCAATAAAAGCGTTACTACTTAGATTTTAAGCGTGGCAACAATACCTTGTGACCTGTCGACTTAGAATTCCTATTTCTCTTAATGAAGCGATTGTGACTTTTTGTGTCTGAATTGAGAATAGGCCGAATTAATGTCAACTCATACTAACAATATTTTGGATTGCCAAGGCTTTTAAAGCATGTGTGGAGTCTCTTATATGCTTTAATGATGAAAAAATAATAATAAAATTCTTTAACCGTTTTATAAAATATAATTTAACTCCATGAATCCCTTTTTGACCACTAGGAAATTGCTTACTACGTCAATCACTTTCAACGTCAAGCCTTGGTTTTAGCAATGTACTTGTAATCGCGTTTCCTTCATGTCGACTCTCGATGATCGGTGGAAATAAGCTGTAAGTCAAAATAAAATTTGTGAATGTCTCTGTAAAGCTTAATTGAATGTGCAGTATGCTGCATGATTCAGTGCACTTTAGTCGAAGCTTAAGGAAAGTCCAACTTGTTTGCAATCGGAAATTAACTTTACATTGACGTGCGCAGTTGCCTGATAAAGTGAGTGCGGTTGGTGGAATTTTTGATTTTTTATTTTATAATACAAATTCTATATTTTTTTTTTAGTTTTACAACATGAATTGGTCGCTTATTTTATTTGCAAGCTTACACATGATTATAGTTCAAACTAAGTATGATAATTACGAACATTTACTTCAAGGCTTATTTGAAACAGCAAATAAAATTGAATACATTCCTGAAACGACAACGACATCGGCAGCCACATCGACAACAACTGGAAATTTTCGTATGTGCGGCTTAAAGAAGATTTGCGTGCCTAGATTCTTGTGCAGTGCAGCCGATAGCACAGCAGACAGAAGTGGCAGAAAGATCATCGACATAAGAATCAATGCTTATAAACTTTGTGATTATTTGGAAAAATGTTGTCATCTTAGAGATAAGGTGAGCATATTAAAATTTTTTAATTGTCAACAATTACTCAGAAATATATACATGTGCGTTAAATTTAGATTGTTCAGCCAGTACTACCAGGCTATAAGCCAAGTGAGAATACACAAGGAAATCCAACAATTAATTCCAAAGTTCATAACGCAAGTCGAGAAAGCATTCTAGCGGCTGATCTAAATAAAGGTTGCGGTTACCGAAATGTAGGTGGTGTTTTATTCCAGACAAAACATGCTACGCACAATGAAGCACAATACGCCGAGTTTCCTTGGATTGTGGCAATTCTGAAAAAAGAGGCGCTCAATCTTGTGTTATATAAAAGCGGAGGTTCATTAATATCACCCTTCATCGTCCTCACAGCCGCCCATCACCTCAATAACCAAGTTGCAAATATGTTGAATGTACGCGCTGGCGAATGGGACATGCAAACCGAATCGGAGCCATTACCACATCAAGAACAAACTGTCAGCGAAATTATTATACACGAACATTTTAATAATGAAACGCTCATTTACGATGTTGCGCTTTTAAGACTCAAAGAACCCTTTACATTGCAAGAAAATGTCCAGCCGATCTGTTTGCCTCCGCCTGATCAACATTTCGATGATTCACGTTGCTTTGTCTCTGGCTGGGGTAAGAACAAGTTCGGCAGAGGCGGACGGTATCAGCAAATATTAAAAAAAATCGACGTGCCGATGGTGTCGTGGATAGCTTGCCAAAATCAATTGCGTAAAACGCGTCTATCCGAATTCTTTGAACTTCATGAGAGTTTCATTTGTGCTGGTGGGGAACCTGGTCAGGACGCGTGTACCGGTGACGGTGGTTCACCTTTAGTCTGTCGCATGCCAGACTCAAATGAGCGTTATTTCCAGGCCGGCATTGTGGCCTGGGGCATTGGCTGTGGCAAACATGGTGTGCCTGGTGTCTATACTAATATCCTTAACGTTCTGCCGTGGATCAACGCGACACTCAATATGCTAAATGCTGATCGTAAATATTTGACGCCAACCACGCCGTAGATCATTTTTATTGAACGAATTGTTTACGAATATTAATAAAAAATAATCATTTTTTTTAATAAAAAATTATCATTTTTTTTAAATAAAAAATAATCATTTTTTATACTCTTCACGAAGTGAAAAGTATTATAGTTTTGTCACGATGTTTGTAACACCAAGAAGGAGGCGTGGCCGACTATACAAAGTATATATATTCTTGATTAAAACTCCTCACTTTTGAAGCTATCGACCTGAAATTTTGCACAGACCCTTGTACTTTATTACGATGACACATGGGTCGGAACCAGCGAGATCGGTAACTGGTAGCCACCCTACGAAAAGAAGAAGAAAAAAAATTTCAATCGTTGTCTGAAAAACTTTTTTGTTGTTCAAGATAGAGCGCTGAAATTATACTAGTAGGAATAAACCGAAGCCAGACTAAATGCCTGAAAGCTTCATTGAGATCGGACAAGTGGAACTGGTACCTGCCATACAAAATGAAGAAGAGGAAGAGCAGCAAAGTTTAAATCGTTGTATGGGAAACTTTTTTGTTCCTTAACTAACTGACTTGAAACTTCATACTTATGTTGATAATGTGGCTTAAAAACTACTTTTATATCAAAATGGGCGTGGCAACGCTCACATATGACCAAAACCAATAATTTCCATATATCTGGCACCCAATGAGATATAAGAATGAAAATTGTTCTGTAGGCTATGTGGACAAAAAGAAATAAGATTCACAAAAGGTGTCGTGAAGAGTATACATCTTCGGCATGGCCGACGATAACGTCCTGACTGTTTTTTAAATAAAAAATAATCATTTTTTTATAATAATCCACCTAATTACAAAAATTTACAAGCAAAAGCTTCGCAGTCGAGAACGACCGACTTCTAAATACTATTAACATCTTATTACCTGTTGATATGTCGGGTATGAAAGTTCTAGCCAAAATTAATGCTTTCCTAATCAAAGCAGCTTAAAAATTCTTCACACCACTCGCCTTTCCTTTGAAGCTAATCAAATGCACTTGTTAGAGGAGAAACTGATTACTGAGCTTACATACGAAGTAATAAGAACATATATTCTTAGGACAGGATCTTGTCAAGTGGCTGCAGCTATCGGTCGCTAATGAGTTTTGTGTTTTCTATTTTCTAACTATAATTTTATTTATCTGCTAAGGCTGCGCTTGGTAATTTGGCATGTTCATCCATGAACATTCTGCGGGCGGCCAGTCAGATTGACTTGGATTATTTCTCGCGGCTTGCACTGTCGGCTTGCACAAACAATCAGAAGTATCACGATCGTAGCGATGCAAAGCATCAGTGACAAGTACCCACTGTAGTGGTAAAACTGCATTTCCTTTAACGGCATCTCTTCGTTGCGCAGAGCAGCCAGCTTCTCTTCTGGTTGCTCAAGCCCTTGTCGTATTTGTTCCGAATATGCTCGAAGATCATAATAGACTGCTAAGTCCCATGTTGACAAAACAACACGCGCAATAATGCTGCCCAAGGAATCCATATATATTAATGCCTGATCCGAAAGTTAAGCCACCGATGGCCCGCTGCTTTTTCCTGCTGTCGTAGTCTTTAACAGTGCCATTAGCATCATCAACCACAACAACACCCAAAGTGAATTCCAGCTATGACCTGTCTTCTTTGTTTCACTTTTCACTGTTTTTTCTCTTTCTGGCTTGGGTAGTTCTTCCGCTAGCAAAGGGCATAATTTTTACGGTTCTTTAGAGGGTTCACCTTTGTTTTAGCCGTCAGCAGATTCACTTCATAGTCCAATTTTATATAGACCGCTGCCACAAAAGCCTTCTATGATGCATTAGCAAATCCGTGAATTTCCCGCGATGTTTCACCCGACGTATTCATCCATCTCGGTGTGCGCAGCTTCCCCAAAACATTCACATTCGGCAAAAACTGCTGCCATTCACGTTCAAGCTCGATCGATTGTACCTCGTCCCATTTAGATTGGAATAGCCACAAAAGAGACCAAGCGATTTAACGGCTTCATCATCTTCAATCTTCACGAGCTCATTTTCTTTTGTGAGTGATACTGCTGCTGATATTTCCATGTCATTTGAGAGCCATTTCCAAAGATGGAACCCAAATTTCTGCGGATGTCTCGATATGCAATCCATATATTCTCTGACATTGTTCGACCGAATCTGCACCTGTCATCAGATCAACCATGTAGAAATCTTCTCGGATTATGGACTCGAGCCTACTACCTTCTTATGCGCAGAGCTTTGTCATTTCAAAAAATGTACGCACGGCCAAAAACGGTGCCGCCGCAGTATCGTACGTCACTGTTGTCAGTTGATATTCAACCTTTTCGCCTGGTACATCCTCCACAATATCCGATGATATTGTTGATGGTCTGCCGTTATTTTTATCTGGCGGTACGTCTTTTCCACGTCAGCTGTCAATACAAATATCCACAGCCTCCATTTAATTAGTATTTCGAAGATATACCGTTGCAGTTTTGGCCCCGCGTACATGTTGGGGTTCAACCTTTAACCGTTTGATGATTTTGCGGAAGCGTCAAACACCACTCTGAGCCACACGAACCATCTGTTACCTTGGCCATATGTCCCAGATGAATGTACTCTCTCATAAATTTATGCAACTGCTCGTCTTTCATAAATTTATGTCTGCATTGCCTCTTTTTGTCCTAGCTCAATATGAAGCAGCTCATGATGCCCTTTTTGACAACACCTGCACTTCATTGACGCATTTGGACACTACCCTGCTCCAAGCCTGTGATGTAAGCATTTGTAGCATAGCTTCTGCTTATTTGCGAACTTCCTACGTTCGTTCGTCGATACTATCAGAAATTTCCAACAGTCACTTTTGACAAGCTGCAATACTCACTCACACGTACTTTTTTTCGACACTGTTGACGTATGGTGGCTTTCGATGCTTAACACTTTCATCTTCCTCAACTACCGCTTTTAGTTTCTGGTACTGCCGATCTAGGAACTGCAACACATCTTCCAATGATTGGACCTTTTTTTTTTTTATTGATTGTTCGTATAATCTCAAACCTTCTTTATCCAATTCCAGCACCACAATACTCGCTGCAAAAAGATCATCGTCTTGCATTAAAATGTCCATAGACTATGCACTCCGTTGTTGTATCTAGCAGTTGGCTTACGCTTTCGGCACTGCTGCTATTGACCATTGGCTGATCCAACAAACGATTCCAATGCGTAGTAAACAAAATTCTTTTGTAGTCGCATCATTTTTTCTGTTTTCGAGATCTTCATATTTTGATGAACCTGTGAGGACGCAAATTGTAGGAAAATTTGCGACTCACATATTGAGATGTCAACATTGTTAATCGGCTGCATATAAGTCATCGACGTTAATTAGCGACGCTGATTAGCGACTGCACACGATTAAGTTGCGTTGCGAGGGTGATTACCGCGCAGCAACAAAGTGTTGATGCTAACAGCGCGTACTTGTGCCCAAAAATTACAACCACATGAGTTGTTGCAATATTTGGAGTCAGCAAGCCAGCGTGGTTGTTGTTGCGGATGCGCCAGATTGCGAAAGTGACGGTGGACAAAGGAATGCAGAAAGTACGACTGTGCTTGTTGTTGTTGCGTTTTATGACAAAGTAACAATAGCCGTTACTTTGCATGAGCGTCATCACTGAAGCCACCGTCAGCATGAAGGAACGTCAGTTCAATGCATGACATGTTGTTGTGTTTGGCGCGACACTAGTAAGGACTATGCATAAACATCATCGCTGACGCAAGCGACGGTCCGTTGGAACGTCAGTTCAGCGCATGGTATGTTGTTGTTTTGGCGCGATAGATCTACGTTGATCTGTATGATTCGCTTGCCGAAACAACAACAATAAGGACGATTGACACAGGCGCCTGTACTACAAAGCGTTATAACGTCGGTTGAGTGCAAAAATAGGCAAATGCTGGCGTTTGGCTGTTGATTGTTGGTTCAATGACACAGCAGCGGTGGATATCAGCTGTTTTCGTACACAACTGCGCTGTTTTGCCTTTTCGTAGGACAGCCAATGACAAAAGGCAGTGTGAGGCAATGACGTCGCTGCAGGCTGACAGAAGTCGCCATAGTGGTGTCAAAAATAGTGGCGCGGTAATACGCCGACACTGGAAGGAATCCAAAGACAAGTTCTTTGCAGGATTCCGAGCGCCAGCTGGTGAAATTTCACAGGGCTAGCTAACCTTAGGTACCCCAACAGGCGACTGGGTGGGACCTGAAGCTACGTGTGTGGCGCAAAGTCGAGGTGAAGAGGCCATCCGACTTGCGCAGACGTAAGCATCAGCGGTTCGCAACAAGAGCGGCCCAATTTGAAGACCAACGGGTTGAGTGGAAACGGCAACCAGACCCAAGACGAGGGTGGAGGACGACTCCCCACGACCAGCGGCAGCAAATAGCGCTTAAGTTAGAACCTTAAGTCAATTATTGAATTTGTTTGTCAATAAAAATAAGAAACTATTTAAATTTCAAACTAAATTTGTGTGTCAATTATTTGGCAGCGCTCAGGTGTCCGGCAAAATTAAAAACTATTGTAAAGCCCCAGCTGCCCCAGCCAAAATACCTGGGCGTGAACCGAGAGTCCTTTACAAACTATCTCTTCGAATGAATTGTGAAATGTAGCACACTCTTTCATATCACCATAAAAGACTGGTATTTTTATACTCTTGCAAAAAGAGTATATTAACTTTGTCATGAAGTTTGCAACGCAGTGAAGGAGACATCTCCGACTATATAAAGTATATATATTCTTGATCAGCACGACGAGACGAGTTCAAATAACGATGTCCGTCTGTCCGTCTGTCTGTTTCAATGCGATTTCCGGCCAGAGTTTTAAAGTTAGCAAAAAAATTTAAACGCAGAAAATTTTCTTCTCCTTGCAGGTATTTGGTATGTAAAATTCAGTTTGATCGGATGACTATAGCATATAGCTCCCATAGGAACGATCGTTCAAAAATGAGGTTTTTGCTTAAAAAACCGCGTGTTTTTGGAGTTATCGACTCAATATTTTGCACAAAAACTTTTTTGACATCAACAAAGATACCGTGCAAAAATGGTCAAGATCGGGCTACTATAGCATATAGCTGCCATAGGAAGGTTCGGTCAAAAATTATGTTTTTGCTTGAAAAACAGCGTGTTTTTGGAGTTATCGACTCAATATTTTGCACAAAAACTTTTTTGACATCAACAAAGATACAATGCAAAAATGGTCAAGATCGGGCTACTATAGCATATAGCTCCCATAGGAACGATCGGTTAAAAATACAGTTTTTGTTAGAAAAACTTTTTTGTTCTTGAATATAAGCAAATCAAACTTTGCTATTACGTGTTTTTATTAATGCCTGACTAAAATCCAGAATTTTATAAAAATTGGACATAAGGGCGTGGTACCGCCCATACAACTAAAAACTTAAAAATGAAATGTAGTGAAGTTTGACTACATTGCCTTCTTAAAGACAAATAAGAAAATGGGCGTGGCTACGTATATGTTTCTTATTGGAAAATTAAGAAAGGATTTTCTAATAAGAATAATTGTGAAAACGTTTGCAAGAGTATATAAGTTTCGGCATAGCCGAAAATAGCTCCCTTACTGGTTATTTTCTCCAGCACTAAACTATTTTTTCTTCAATGATCACCATTTCTTTAAAGTATTGTGCCAGAATGTCATCATACAATACATCGATGTGTGCATCATTCCGAATCGCCAACCCGTTGTTGTAGCGATTCTTAATCTCTTCCATAAGCGTCTCCAAATATTTAAACTGTTGTCCGCTTACTCTGACCTTTCCCCTTAGGTCGTCCATATTTCGGCGGAGGACTTCAATCTTCCGACTAAACGTATTGAAACTAACGTCCACCGTCGTAGTTCCGGCTTCCGACATAATCACTTCTTGGCAATTCCGGTGCGGGCTTAGTTCCACCCGCATTTCTCAATAAAGTTACCAAAGACAATAATCTTCGTCACCGATACCATCGGCCATTAACTTATGATGATTTCCTTCAAAATCTTTCCTGATATTTATTAATGACTTTAGCCACTCAGCACCTATCGGTTTCCGCACTGTGCCAGCTAAGCCATCAATAATATGATTGATCCTCTCAGCTAATTCCATCTGAGCGTCAATCGTCTTCAGCCTGTTGAATCCCATGGTGGATATCACTCACGCTTTTCAATTGGACTATGCAGTTGAACCGTTGGAGGTAATTTTGTTTTGGTCGCCTTCTTGACCGTGGTGTGCCTCGACTCACAAATTGGATTCGTTCAACTACACTACACCTAAAAACGAGAAAATGTCCGTATTCACTTCTAGTCGTGATTTTTAGCAGAACAAAAAAATCAACCGTATAATTTTTCCACTTTATGTTCTAATCTCAAAAAACGACTTTTTCACAAAAATAATTGTTTCCTTTGCACTTTCTGCACTTTCAACAATTTGTTCGTTGATCGTCTTAAACTGAATCTTAACAATTTACGATCACGAATCCGGCTCGAAGGACCAAACATGTATAGTATTGATAATAATATACACTGTGTTGAGCACGCTCGAATTACTGAATTGTACTAACGTCCGCTCCCGGACGCTTCTTTAGTTAATATCAATATTCTGCGCTGCATTACAGAGCCGCTAGCGTGCTTCAATCTTAAATTCTATTTGTGCATTAAATCTTAGTTCTATCTTATTCTAACACTGCGTTTGTAAGACGGCAGTTTAATCTAACATTTTACGACCTGCTGCGTTGGTCGCATAAGCGACCGTTACATAGACCCGTTGGTCTTATCTGCTTTCTGCCTGCTGCATAGGCCGCGAGAAGCACTATCTGCGACCTTCGATCCGTTGATCTTGTCAAGCGGCTGCAGGCTATCGGTCGTTAATGCGTTTATGTGTTTTCTATTTTCTAACTATAAAATTATTAATCTGCTAAGGCTGTGCTTGGTAATTTTCCATGTTCATCCATGAACGACAGTTGATATAGCCATGCCAGTCTGTCCGTCTGTATGTATGCTACCTCCTCCCTCAGTTTTGAAGCTATCGACTTGTAATTGTTTACCTTGCATTTCCATAAATCATTGGTCGGAACCAGTATGATTTGACCACTAGAACTGGTAGCCCCCATACGAAAAGAAGAAGAACCAGTAAGGGCCAGCTATTTTCGGCTATGTCGAAACTTATATACTATTGCAAACGTTTTCACAGTTATTCTTATTAGAAAATCATTTTTGTAATTTTCCAATAAGAATCATATACGTAGCCACGCCCATCTTCTAATTTGTCTTAAAGGAGGCAATGTAGTCAAACTTCACTATATTTTTCAATCTTGTATCTCGTCTGCTTACAGAGAAGTCCCATTTTTAAGTTTTTAGTTGTATGGGCGGTACCACGCCCTTATGTCCGATTTTTATAAAATTCTGGATTTTAGTCAGGCATTAATAAAAACACGTAATAGCAAAGTTTGGTTTGCTTATATCCAAGAACAAAAAAGTTTTCTAACAAAAACTGTATTTTTAACCGATCGTTCCTATAGGAGCTATATGCTATAGTCATCCGATCAAACTGATTTTTACATACCAAATACCTACAAGGAGAAGAAAATTTTCTGCGTTTAAATTTTTTTGCTAACTTTAAAACTGTGGGTGGAAATCGCATTGAAACAGACAGACAGACGGACATCGTTATTTGAACTCGTATCGTCGTGCTGATCAAGATTATATATACTTTATATAGTCGGAGATGTTTCCTTCTCTGCGTTGCAAACTTCATGACAAAGTTAATATACTCTTCTTGCAAGAGTATAAAAACTGACAAAATTTCAAGCGTTGTATGGAAAACTTGTTTGTTTCTTAACCAATTGACTTGAAACTTTACACGTATGTTTTTTTGAAAACTATTTTAATTTAAAAATGGGCATGGCTACGCCTTCTTATAGCCAAAATCAATAATTTGCTGCCCAATGATTTTATTTATTTTTTTTTTTTTTCTTTAGCTAAAGAAATGAAAATTGGTATATAGACTAACCAATTTTCATTATTTTAGCTAAAGAAAAGAATAAAGAGATATGAAATTTTATCGAAAAAATGGGTAAGGGTAAGGCACAAAAAAAGCCAAGAAGAGTATATAATCTTCGGCAAGGGCGAAGATAGCGTTCTTACTGGTTATTGTATTCTTGATGGTGACTAATATCTCTCCCATCCATTTGGTCTGAAATCTACTTAATATGACTGACACTATGTGCAGGGTAAACAGATTTCGATTTTATATTGGCAAGCCATTGAATTTCTCTTGATTATACTGTCAACCACATAAGATGAGTATTTAACACAAATACTGAGCTATTTTCGCTCAAAACGAATCAAGCTTTTGTGTATACACACCATGTATACATGGTAATAATTATATGTGAGATAAGCAAAAAAATATATAAAAACGACAACATGCATTATAGCGAGCTTACTTCGACAATAGGTGCTGATAAAGATTTGTTAAGAATAAAAATTGTTTGCCATCGATTTCGCAGTTTCTTTTTAAAGTGAGTGTAATTAATGTTGTTTGCATTTTTTAGGAATAACAATTTCATAATTGTGATTTCAGTTTTCAACATGAAGTGGTCACTCCTCATATTGACCAGTTTACAACTGCTCATAGCCAATGCTCAATACAACTCTTATGAGCCTTTACCTAAAGCCGTCTTCGTTGAACCGCAAGAAACTAAATTTCGACAATGCGGCCTCAATAAATATTGTGTGCCCAGACTTTTGTGCAATGTAAACGATAATGACGTAAACACTAGTGGCCGAACGCTCATCGATATACGTATAAATCCTCTCAAAGTTTGCGAATATTTGGACAAATGTTGCCATAAAAATAAGGTAAGGTTTCAAAAGTTCCTTGATCATTGGCATCCTGTTTAAATTTTAATTTAGATTGCCCCGACAGATCTTATTGTTAATCTACCAGAAAGTAACCCAAACCAACCAAGCATTCCAAATCGAGCAACAAGCAACCCAAACAATCCGAACAAGGAACCCAATCCGCAGTTGATTCCAACACACACTTTAAATGAAGGTTGCGGCTATCGGAACAAGGATGGCATTAAATTCATGGCAACGCACGCCACGCACAACGAAGCTCAATACGGCGAGTTTCCTTGGATGGTGGCAATTTTGGGTAAGAATTCTAACAATAAATTGGCGTTTCAATGTGGCGGCTCGTTAATAACGCCGTTCATCGTCCTAACGGCGGCGCATTGTGTTAACAACAAAGTGCCAAATGAGATGTCTGTTCGCGCTGGCGATTGGGATATGCAAACCAGTTCGGAGCCCTTTACACACCAAGATCAAACTGTTAGCAAAATAATTATACACGAATCGTTCGATAATGAAACGCTCTTCTACGATGTTGCGCTGTTAATATTCGATGGTCCGTTAATGATTGCACAAAATGTTCAGCCTATCTGTTTGCCTCCGCCTAATCAAGAATTCGATGAATCACGTTGCTTTGTCTCTGGCTGGGGTAAGAACAAGTTCGGCAGAGGCGGACGGTATCAGTATATATTAAAAAAAATCGACGTGCCGATGGTGGATCGTAATGTCTGCCAAAAACAATTGCGCAAGACGCGTCTTTCAGAATTCTTTGAACTTCATGAGAGTTTCACTTGTGCTGGTGGCGAACCGGGTAAAGACGCGTGTACCGGTGACGGTGGTTCACCTTTAGTCTGTCGCATGCCAGACTCAAATGAGCGTTACTTCCAGGCCGGCATTGTGGCCTGGGGCATTGGCTGTGGCGAACAAGATGTGCCTGGTGTCTATACTAATATCCTGAACGTTCTGCCGTGGCTTACGGAGAACCTCAATAAGCTAAAAGCCGACCGTAAACATTTTACCGCAACCACGACTTAGATATTGTTCAATAAGCCAATGAAAGTAGTAAAATGCAAATATGTTGTAATTATTTTAAATAATTGGAAAAATAAAAGAAATTGGTTATCATCATAAACATATTGTTTTAAAGGAACTTCAGTTATTTATGAATAATTAATAAGCAAAAGAATAATGGCTTTTGCACTGAGAGTGGTCGACTTCGAAATACAGTTTATGTCAATGTACAGTAAATGTTACTATCTGCAGATAATATATGAATGAGAGACATTTTTCTTAATCAAGGCAAAGAATTCTACTGAGAAGAGCACATGGACATGGAATGGTTTATTGGAATTCGCCAGTTTAGAGTTTGTTCTCAAATATAAAAAATGCGTAATTTGTTTTCGAATAGAAACATACAATTTTGTTATCAGATAATATGACGTGACGCAAACAATTCATAAACATGCATATGTATGTGTGTGTATACAAGTTTCTTATAGATTAACATAAAAACAGAAGGCAAGACTTATAGCACGCCAAGTTCAAAAAAGAATTCAGTCAGTTCCAGACATAGTTTCCATAAGATTAAATTTTTGGTCGCATTTGCGTTCGCACTTGTTTGAAAAGGTATATGGAATAGGCGTTTAAATATATTATATGTTTATTTTTTTTGTGTTTTAAATAAAATTTATAATATTGGTACTTTTAGTTTGAAATATGAAGTGGTCATTCCTCATATTGGCTTGCTTACAATTGCTTACAGCTAAAGCTCAAGGGGGTCGTCGAGCATCTGACACCGCTAGCAACTATCAATCATGTGGCCTGAACAAGATTTGTGTGCCAAGGTATTTGTGCAATACAGACAATATGGAAATAAACAGATATGGCCGAAAGTTACTCGAAGTACCAATGAATCCGTCGCGAGTTTGCAAACATTTGGAAGAATGCTGTCATATTGGCGATAAGGTGGGCTCATATAAATATTCTTTTACAATTGACAAATTTCTGAAATGCATATGTGTATTAATTAGTGTTTGGTTCATTTATTTTCAGAAGAAAACGAACCCACAAAAAACTGTAAACATACCAACGGCTAATCGATATCAAGAATGCGGCTATTCAAATGAAGGTGGTCTGATTCATACGGACCACTACGGTTCGCCATACGGCGAGTTCCCTTGGATGGTGGCAATTTTGCACAAGGATTCTAGCAATACAATGGTGTATGAATGCGGTGGCTCGTTATTAACGCCGTCCATCGTCCTAACTGCCGCGCACTCTGTCGTCAACAAAGTAGCAAATGAGCTGACTGCTCGCGCTGGTGATTGGGACATTAAAGCCAGATCGGAGCCATTAACACACCAAGATCAAACTGTTAGCAAAATAATTATACACGAATCGTTCGATAATGAAACGCTTTTTTACGATATTGCACTTTTAATACTCGATGATCCATTGAAGTTTGCACGATATGTGAAGCCGATCTGCTTGCCTTTGATTAATCAAAAATATTTTGACGGTTCACTTTGCTTCGTCACTGGCTGGGGTAAGAACAAGTTCGGCAGAGGCGGACGGTATCAGCAAAAACTAAAAAAAGTCAGTATGCCGATGGTTAATCATAATGTGTGCCAAAACCAATTGCGCAAGACGCGTCTATCAGAATTCTTTGAACTTCATGAGAGTTTCATTTGTGCTGGCGGCGTACTCGGTCAGGATGCGTGTACCGGTGACGGTGGTTCGCCTTTAGTCTGTCGCATGGCTGGCACAAAGAACCGTTACTTCCAGGCCGGCATTGTGTCCTGGGGCATTGGTTGTGGCGAGCAAAATGTTCCTGGTACCTATGCCAACTTACTCTACCTGAAGCCATGGCTAATTGAGAACTTAATAAAACAAAATGCCGATTTCAAACACTTTATCGCATAAGCGTGCATGCATAAAACCACAGCAGAACTTCATCATAGTTCGTTAATAAAAATGAAAAAAAAATGCATTTTTAACAAATTATTCTTTTATAAAAATATGTCATCTGAAAAGTAAACAGTTCCGTTTTTGTTTAATAAATAACATAACTTTATTTCATATATGTAAAGACTGTTTTGATTGAAGTCAGAAAAGCTTTGAATGTATGTAAATACTTGTATTTATAAATAAGTAAATTTTCCCACATACATACATAAATATATACAAATAGTCGCACTGATAAGCAAGACTTGACTCTCTCAGTTTTTGTTTTTGCTTTTTTATTTTTAAATTTGCGGTTTGGAATATTTTCTCTTTCATTTTAAAACCCTGTACATACTGTGTCAGGGTAAGCTAAGTAATAAACCAGTAAGGGAGCTATTTTCGGCTATGCCGAAACTTATATACTCTTGCAAACGTTTTCACAATTATTCTTATTGGGAAATCATTTTTTAATTTTCCAACAAGAATCATATAGGTAGCCACGCCCATTTTCTAATTTGTCTTAAAGGAGGCAATGAAGTCAAACTTCACTATATTTTTCAATCTTGTATCTCGTCTGCTTACAGAGAAGTCCCATTTTTAAGTTTTTAGTTGTATCGGCTTATGTCCGATTTTTATAAAATTCTGGATTTTAGTCAGGCATTAATAAAAACACGTAATAGCAAAGTTTGGTTTGCTTATATCCAAGAACAAAAAAGTTTTCTAACAAAAACTGTATTTTTAACCCATCGTTCCTATGGCAGCTGTATGCTATAGTAGCCTTATTTTGACCGTTTTTGCACGGTATATTTGTTGATGTCAAAAAAGTTTTTGTGCTAAATATTGAGTCGATAACTCCAAAAACACACAGTTTTTTAAGCAAAAGGATCATTTTTGAACGATCGTTCCTATAGCTATATGCAATAGTCATCCGATCAAACTGATTTTACATAACTTTTAAACTCTGGCTGGAAATCGCCGTCGTGACTCGTCTCGTCGTGCTGATCAAGAATATATATACTTTATATAGTCGGAGACGTTGCAAACTTCATGACAAAGTTAATATACTCTTTTTGCAAGAGTATAATGATCAGGATCATAAGAGGAATCGGTTGACACATGTCCTGTCATCTGTGACGCCCCCTTTTTCTGCTCAACCAGGGTGGTAGACTTGACTCAGTAAAACTCCCCATCAACAATCAACAATATTTAGAGAAATTAATTTAAATTTTTTTTTCCCAAGCTCAGTGAACATACCCCTTATAAACTGTGTACCACAAAATACCGCTCCTCGTCATGGCTTGCAATCCAAGACAAACAACCTGAAATTTTTTTATAAGCTCAAATTTTTTGGTTTTATAATTTCTTGAAATTTAGAATATGTTAGGGATTAAATATCAGTTTTGAAGCGGGTTATCGCCCACCATGCGTGCAGGGTATTGTATTGTCGAGTTTACCGTCCCAACAGCAAACTCATATAAAAAACACGTCAATCTTTAACATGAATTCTTGTTAAATTGCTTGAACGATTTCTTAGAAAAAAGGTTTTCGAAATTATTCACAACAATTTGATTCTTGAAATTTACATATATTTAGTGCAAATATGAAAACCAAAGCTAAATTCATGTTTTATGCCTTAGCCAGACACGGTAATATTCGATGCCTATTCTGTAGTTAAGTGTAACGAAAATGGACCCTTCAACTTTATTTTATAAAGATTTTACTGCAAGATTAAGGAATCGGAATCGACATTATTTGGCGGAATGGGCATGATTGGATAACTGAAACTAGTGATTCCAAAAGTTTTCTTTCTTTGGAGATTCCGATATCTATTTCGCCACATTCTGACAATGGTTTTAGATTATTTGAATCAACTTGAGATGAAAATATTCGATATTATATGTAATAAGCAGTTCGCTACTTAAGCTTTTTTGTATGTTTTTCTTTTTTGTTTAAGTGGCACTACTGGCGTAATTAAAATTTTCATTCCATGTATAGGAGCTTTAAGTCCGAACTTCTCCAAAACCATGGGAAAACTTGAAAATAGTTTCTTAGTGATTTCGTTTTATATTCATCGATCTTATCTTTTCCCTCATTTGACACTCAAATTGGTCATAAATTCACATATTGGCACTGATCTACACAACTGCTTTTTATGTTGTATAAGTCCGAATTTGAATATTTAAATAGCAATGTCCGATGTACAATATTTATCGCCGAGTACACATAGAGACTATTTTCGGGTTTGTTCGTTGACGAACACGTGCACTAACGACGAATATTTTCTCGAATCGAACAGAATGCTGTGTGCTACTGTATGTGTTTTAATTGATATAATACATGCGGAAAGCTTGACAAAGAATTCAGTTCAATCCCGGTTTCAGTGAGCAACGGGCAAAATTTCCTATAAAATTAGTCCGGTTAGCTCGAATAGCCTCAACCAAACCAAACTTGATGTATTCAATTTAGTTCTCATTTAGTAAATCAACATGAGGTGGCTAATAATAATCTTGGTCAGCTTACAATTTCTACTAATTGATGCGCAAGAAGGGACATTAGGCAAACCATGCGGATATCATAAAAAATGCGTGCAAGCAAATAATTGTAAAAAAAACAATAGTCAAGTGGGCAAACAAACTATCGACATTCGATATAACTCGTACAAAATTTGTAATGATTTGGAAACATGCTGTAAAACAAGTGATCAGGTAATAAAACTTTAGCTTTTTGTGTAAATAAATATACAGTTATATATACTATTTAATTAAATATAGATTAATGAACCAAGGAAACTTGACTATATAGATATTGAACCAAATTGTGGCTTCCGTAATCAAGGCAATGGGTTCTTCTTTAATTTAGCTAACCCAAAACGTAACGAAGCTGGATACGCTGAGTTCCCATGGGTAGTCGCTATTTTGAGGAAGGATATATACAACATTACGCAATATATATGCAGCGGTTCGATAATTACTCCGAAAATCATCTTAACTGCCGCGCATTGTGTTAAGAACCGACCGAAAAAGGACCTGATCGTGCTTGCTGGTGAATGGGATACGCAAACGGAATCAGAACCCTTTCCCACACAAAATAGCAACGTAGAAAACATTTTTTATGATAAACATTTCAGTGGGGAAAGTCTCTATTTTGATGTTGCGGTTTTGGAGCTCAAAGTATCCTTTTTGTTTGATCAGAATGTGCGGCCGATCTGTTTACCAATTGCTAACCAGATCAATCAAACGGAGTGTTTTACCACCGGTTGGGGTAAAAACCAATTCGGCAGGGAAGGCATATATCAAGTTATATTAAAAAAAATCCAGTTATCACTAGTGGGGTCGGAGGACTGTCAGGAAAAATTGCGTAAAACGCGTCTAGGTAAGAACTTCGAACTGCACGAGAGTTTAATGTGTGCTGGCGGCCAAGGTGGCGAGGATGCATGTACTGGAGATGGCGGCGCTCCCTTGTTCTGTCGTTTAAATGGTCCAGACTACCGTTACGTCCAGGTTGGTACAGTCGCCTGGGGCATTGGCTGTGGCACGCAAGATGTGCCAGGTGTCTACGCCAATTTGCCATATTTGCTGGAGTGGCTAATCAGAACTTTAAATGAACTTAATGCCGATCCTCGATACTACACCACATAAGCAAGAACGAACAATAGCTATATTTAGAGAAGAATAACATTTGGTTTGTAAAAATAATTACGTCTCCAAGATTAAATAAAAAAAACAACTAATTTTATTCGAATACAATGGTTTTTTGAGTATATTTAATGAAAAATGTGACACTAGTCTAACCAAAAGGCGGCACGCTCTGCTAACATTAGAACGAGATTTGGATTGGGATTGTGCGCTTAAATGAATCAAAGTGGCATGGGGGAGAGCAGCTGGCAGTAGACAACGACTGACGACGACGAGGAAAGAACATAATGACAGACATTGGACGGACTTGCTTAAAGGTTTTCGCAAAGAAGCGCGTGGCATGAGTAAAGTGCTCAGTTGCTTTTTGTAATGTAATGCAACAAAAACAACAACGACACCGACGAGTGCTGGAAAAGGCGCGAAAATCCTTTCGCACACATTAAATGCGCCACAGTGTGCATTATTTTAATGTCACTGATAAATCATTTTTATGTCGGTGCTAAATCAAAAGATGGACGAGCTATGAGCAGCAAACGAACGAACGAACGACAAAGCGTGCAAAATGCCGCACTTAAAATGAGCCAACCAGTCAGCCATGCCAGCCAGAGGAACCATTTAGCCAACCAACTAGGCGAACAATAGGCGTGGCATTCTGTAGTTGAGTAGCTGAGGTGTGCATTGCGACAGAGGTGTGTATGCAATGCACAACACATACAAACATGGCATTGCAATGTTTTGCTGCATTCGCCTTTAAATGCGCTGCCATGCTCATATCCGAACGGCAAAAACACACACACGCTCACTCACTCATATGATTATGTCAAACACAAGCAGCAGAAACAGGAAATGCCACATATATCGTATACAGCTGTGCACACTGAAATAACTCACTTTGTATCAAATGATAAAAATGCTAATAAATCAAAAATCAATAAAATTCAAAAATAATCCTTTTTATCAAAGAACACTATTGGATACTCACTTGAATACTTTCAAATATCTAAGATCTAACGTAAATATGCTTAAAAGAGGAAAAGACAATAATCCGCGTGAAAAATGCTAATGTCTGAAAGAGTATGTTTGTCTTTTCAAGTCCTTCCGACCAATAAAATCAAAATGGATGGAGAAATGACGTAAAGAGGTTAAGTGATAGTTTACAAAAATGATGCCTGAGTGAAAATAATTTGTCTAGGTACGTAATAGAAAAATTGTGGCACCATGAAAAAGAAATTCAAAGTGTGTTTATCGTTAGAAATTACCCATAGTTCTAAATTGTCAAATTTTTTAAGATAATTGCTTTCCCTGCTCATACAAAAGTTGTTGATGTGAAGTATTTCATCAGAACCCCACTTGTTCATTGGGAGCCTGGAAATCAGAATATGTTTGCTTTATTTTGCCATTGTTTATTAAAAAGTGTGCTATTTCTTTTTCTATAGCTGTGTATACACGTTGCTTAAGATTTATCGTTTTTTTCAATAATTGTAATAACAATTTAAGAAATAATCAAGAATGTAATAAAATATTATAGTCGACAGCTTAATACCCTACGAAACATCATCTGTATTTGAGCTGTATATTAATATCCGTAAACT
Organism: Phortica magna; assembly: GCA_037044515.1. Lineage (NCBI taxonomy): Eukaryota > Metazoa > Arthropoda > Insecta > Diptera > Drosophilidae > Phortica > Phortica magna. Next base: position 143,336 of record JBAMBP010001011.1, on the reverse strand, counting down.
AAACGACACTTAGAACTTTTTCTTCCTTCGGTGAGATTTTCAAGTACACAAATCCCTTATATCCCGCCACTTATAAAATTTTTATATAATTAGTAAATTAATGGTATTAGAAATTGACAAAAGATTTTCAATGAACCCCCTCCTTTGGTCAGATTTTGTTGGATTTCACTTTCTCTAATCTTATCATATGTAATTTGTGACAGTTTCCTTGCCACAAAATAATTCTTTCAGAAAGAAAATTTTAAGTACAGAAAATAAAGTACAAGATTGTAGAAATTTATATAGTAAACTAAGGTATTGAATTTATAGTGGGGAATAAATCGCAAAATAAAAAACAAAAAAAGAATATCATGAAACTAAGAAATATTCCATTTATACGGACAGACATGCATAGCTAATTGGATCTCAGAACTTAACATGGTCTTTCCAATTTTACTATATAATCGTATAACCGTTCAATGCAGTGTGTGTAGGGTACAAACAAAACGAGCAAACGACGCTTTGCCCTGCTTTATAGTGACCTTTCTTATCAACAACAGTCGCATAATCATAAATTTCTTTATTTTTATACCCTGTACATACTGTACGAGGGTATATTGTGTTTGTTTGGCCGAAATGTATGTAACGCATAGAAGGAGGGGAGGGGGACCCCATAAAGTATATATATTCTTGATCAAGACGACAAGACAAATTGATTAAGCGTTGTCCGTCCGTCCGTCCTCACCAATGGTTCTCGGAAACTATAAAAAATAGAGACTTGATATTTGGAGGGTAGACTCGTGATGCTCGGCAGCAGAACAAGTTTGAACGGTTTTGAGCCACGCCCACTCCTTCCCGCCCAACCAGCTACACCCACTTTTTGAAAAGGCTATAACTTGAACACCAGAAACGCTAGAACTATGAAAATTGATACGTAGACAAAATATGTAAATTTTTATAAAATTGCATACTACAATTTCCCCCGCTCCCCTTTATTTCCCCTCAAAAAGTGTTTTATTGTTAATTACTATATCTTCAAAACCATGAAAGGTACGGAAATTTTGTGTGTACACTCAGTTAATACATATCCTTAAGACTGCATACCAGAAAATACCCCTCTGTATTTAGAACTACCCCTCAAAGACCCACAAACTTCAATTTTTCGTAAATTCCACTTTTTTTTTACAAAAATTTGTATATCTCGACAACTATAACAGATACGAACCTAAAACTTTGTATGCAGACTTAAGAAATGTATGTCTTTAAAACTGCATACTGAATTTTCCCCCCTACCGTTTATTACCCCTCAAATAGTGTATGTATGTCAATGCCTATATCTCCGAAAATCAATAAAGGCACTGACCTGAAATTTTGTAAGTAGACAAAGTATATATAAATTCATTAGACTGCATACCAGAAAATACCATTTTGTACTTTGACTACTCATTAAAGGCCGGCAAACTTAAATTTTGGGTAAATTCCAGTTTATTTTTATTAAAATTGTATATCTCCACAACTATGAAATATACATGTCTGAAATTTTGTATGCAGATTCAGTTAATATACGTCCTGTAAACTGCATACCAAAAAAACACCCTTTTATTTCATGGTTTCCCCCCTCAGAGATCAACAAACTCGAATTTTTCGAAAATTCCCCACTTTTGATTGATTTTTTTGATATTTGGAACACCATTTATATAGATGAGGGTATGTGCAGGGTATTATATGGTTGAGTATACTCAACTATACCGCCCTTACTAGTTTAAATTTTCTTTTGAAAATTATAATGTGGTTTGTTGTTTGTTTTAATTTGATTAAATAATCTTTATATATTTTTAAGTGTGGGTTTTTTTCGTGACACATTTGTTTTGAATTTTAAAACACAGAATATTTGCTGTGTATTTTTAATAATTATAAATACATATATAAAGATTAGAAATTCTAATTGGGATTGCTTATAAATAAAGTAATATAAAAAAGGTAATAAAAATCCAAAACAACAACAAATTAAATTGCTAATTGATGCACTAATTTTATTTATATCGCTTTGACTTTATGGTTAAAATCGAATAAGTTGAAATATAAATGAACAGACAATTTTGTACTAAATGCAAAAATCGTGTAAAACAAAAACTATAGGAAAAATGCTTTCAATAGTCTTGTTAATAGATAAATTAATAGATTGCAAGCGTTTTCCCAATTATTCTTAATAGAAAAATCTTTTTACTCTTTTCCAAACAAGAATCCCATACGTTTTTGAAGATTAAGAGGCGTAGCCACGCCCATTCTATAATTTGTCTTAAACAATGCATGTCGCTTTATAGGAGGTACCACGCCTATATTTCCGATTTTTATTAAACTTTGGAATATAGTCAGACATTAATAAAAACACATTATTGCAAAGTTTGGTTTGTTTATATTCAAGAACATAAAAGTTTTTTTAAGAAAAACTTATTTTTAACCGATCGTTCGAACTCGTCTCGTCGACCTGATCAAGAATATATATACTTACTTGATCTGAGTTTTGATCATATTTTACTGCTTATCACGTTTCATCAAGCCGCTGCTTTAAGGCAGATGAGAAAACCTCTTCTATTTTTCAATGCCAACCTGAGTTGGTTTAAGTCTAGGCTTGACCAGCTTATTAGTTTGAAATTCAATCTGTTGGCGATGTTGAAGATGCCATTAAGGTTTTAAATAACCAACTAACTTTGCTTCAGCAAATTCTTTAAGTTTAAGTGGTGAGTCTCGGCCTACTTTAAAACTCGTGATATTAGCTTTACTTAGAAAAAAAACGACGTTTACGAGATTGATGGCTTCGTTTAGAAAATTCCTTGGACAACTCTGCTTGGAAACGAGCAGCCTCAACTCTTTGGCATGTCCTTTTTAATGCAAGATGGAAATTTTTATAAATATAATAATAATCAGGTTGGAGATTCACAAGAAGTATTTATCATCAGCAAGAAGCTATTCGATTCCTGGACCCAGGGTGATGTCAATCTGACCACGAAAAAGTAAAAGTTTTTGATGACCACTTGGAGTGTCGATTTTCTCCTTTTGATTTGGCATCCCAGGAAGACGTATCTGACTTTGTAATGACTGCAACATTTAAATTAATCGTTCTAAGCCCTAAGAGAAATAACCCGTGAAGAGCCCAATATTGAGCGTCAGTCTAATGTTGTAAGAAAGCTCCTGGATTCGAGCTCCTGAGTAGTAAAGGCTCTTTCTGAACGTGCTGTAATCTTCCTGATTAATCTCTTCAAGTATGCTATTGTGGTTATGTTTCTCAAGCCAAACATAGAGTTGTGGACCACATTCTCAACGCCATTGAAAATAAGTTTTATTGCTCTGCTGTCTTTTTTGACATAAAACAAGCTTATGATCGAGTGTGGCAAGAAAGTCTCTATATTCAAACTAAAGCGGATTCCAAAACCGCTTTTCTTGCTCCTTAAATCGTGGTTGGGCAGCAGAGGCTTTAGTGTGTCCGTCAATGGAGAAATCTCAAGTATCAGATTTATCTCTGCTGGTGTCCCATAAAGTAGTTAGTCCAACCCTGTAAAATATTTTCACTGGTGATATACCTGTTACTGTGGACACATGATCCGTTTGTTGCTTAGCTCAAAAATGCTGACAAAACTGTTGTTGATTCGCATTTGCTTCTAATGAAATTACTGCGGTGGAACATTCATGATTTCGGAGGAGAAATGTGCCAATACAACCCACAATAAACTTCGTGGAAGCTGTCCTGAAGTCGTTGTTAATGACAATCTAATTTCACGTTTAACATCCATTAAATATATCTGGTTTTGTGTTAGACAAATCACATACTTGGAACCAGTCATCTTCCTAGTTGTAAAATGCCGCAAATTACAAGGGGTTGCTTTTAAACAACCGCAATTATCGGCCAGCTGGCTGCTGTACAGTATAAATGTTTGGAGTACAACCCCAACTCGAAAATAAAAACGACTCAAAGCCAGCCAAAATTTGGCTTTAAGACAATGGTTCGAGCTCCTGGTACAGTAAGGATGCTCAAAATTCTATTCTATTTTACAACCAATAAACCGCCATACTTCGCGGTATAATGATCGGCTCAAAATCCACCCAAACACTTTGGCGGATGCTTTGGCTACCTATCTCGCATCCGCTTTCAAGAAAACTGAAGGGGGTATTTCCTGAAAACCTACCGCTACGGCACGTGCCTCCCTAACTTTTCTTTTTTTTCTGTTTTGTACTTTTCACACCACATTTATATACTCTTCATGAATAGCCATGTCCATGTCTGGATGTCTGTCCGTTTGTCCGTCAGTCTGTATGTATGCAAACTCCTCCCTCAGTTTTGAAGCTATTGTCCTGAATTTTTGCAGATACCCCTGTATTTTATGAAGATGACACATTGGTCGGAACCAGCAAGATCGGACCACTGGAACTGGTAGCCACCATACGAAAAGAAGAAGAAACCAGTAAGGGAGCTATTTTCGGTTATGCCGAAACTTATATACTCTTGCAAACGTTTTCACAATTATTCTTATTAGGAAATCCTTTTATAAGTTTCCAATAAGAATCATATACGCAGCCACGCCCATTTTCTTATTTGTCTTAAAGGAGCCAATGTAGTCAAACTTCACAACATTTTTCAATCTTGTGTATCGTCTGTTCACAGAGAAGTCCCATTTTTAAGTTTTTAGTTGTATGGGCGGTACCACGCCCTCATGTCCGCTTTTTATAAAATTTTGGATTTTGAGTGAGGCATTAATAAAGACACGTAATAGCAAAGTTTGGTTTGCTTATATTCAAGAACAAAAAAGCTTTTCTAACAAAAACTGTATTTTTAACCGGTCGTTCCTTTAGGAGCATATAATAGTTTCTTAACTAATTGACTTGAAACTTCATATATAATCACATTATAATGTGGCTTAAACACTATTTTGATATCAAAATGGGCGTGGCCCCGCCCACATATGACCAAAACAAATAGTTTCCATATATCTGGCACCCAATGAGGTATAACAACGCAAATTGATCTGTAGGCTATGTGGACAAAAAGAAATAAGATTCTAAAAATAAAATAGGCGTACCACAAAAGGTGTTGTGCAGAGTATACATCAAGGCAGGGCCGAAGATAACGTCCTTACTGGTTATATATGCTTTTGTTTCCTTAAGTTTTCGTTGTTATTAAACCATAATTTTGTCGAATCTAGCCTCAATATAGTTGTGTTTCGTGGATCATGTCTAGCAAAATACAGTTTAATTCGAAAATGTGTTTATGTGGTAGTATGTATTGTTATGTATATATTTATGAAGAGTTTTAAACATTATCGGATTTAAGCAGTTTTTTCGATATATTTCAATAGATGTGGGTGAGGTTGCTATTTGTCGTGGCGATTTGCTGGAAGAATGGTTGACTGGACTTGCGCACAAACATTTGTTAAATCTTTTCCGGACGTCGACACTTCAAGTCAAAACCGAAGACTTTGCAGTACCGAATAAGTCCTCTCCACGCATGGATTCGGTCTTTGGAGTTCGTTCTGAATGTTTCGTTTTACGTTGGTCTTGAGAAATGGCGAATCAGTTCGGAGTCTGATAAAGACTTAGTGCTGATACGCACAAAGGTTATTGAAACAAAACCTTGGTCTGTAATGGGTTTACATATAAACAAATATAATTTTGAACATTCTAACGATGACAATCCGGCGGGAAGGCTGTAATATGCGCATATATCGAGGGTACACTGTACCAACAAAGTATTATTGTCTGCAGTCGTCGTAGCTGTGTCTTTGCTTGCACAACTGTACGTAACTGATTTTAGTCAGTACATAATTGACTGATTATTGTTGTTGCGCATTGATTGCTAGCAGGACTTTTCTACGATGAGCAGATCAACGCAAGAGTTGCGTTGTTTAGTTACGCTCTTAATGATATGCACATAATACTCTCTCTCACGATTAGCATGATAAGAGAAAATATGTAATAAGCCGCTCCGCTGCTGTCGTAACCGGCAGCGTAGCTACGAGGTTAGCTGTAAGAACTATTTTTAATAAGCCTTCTTTTTTAAAATCAGAAGTAAAACGGCACGGACGTGCCTGAGTTCTTATTCAAATAAAATACCTTTTTACAAGGAATTTTCAAATGTGCCATTATTTGCCTCTATATTGAAATCGATGAAGACCTATTAAACAAATTATATATCACTTTGATAGTTATATTATAAGAATATGAAATTTGTTCGATTAAATTCCAAAAATTTTTTAGAGACACTTTGTTTGCATTTGAAAAAATATCCGTGGTACCCAATGACCGTTACGATCCACAAAACTTTGGTTCACGTTGCTTAGGCGAAAACGCATCTGAGGCTTGCAACAAATACTACATATAAGCGTGATAGGATATTACATGTCAGGAAAAATAGCCGAATCAATAACTTAACAGACGTATTTCACCGTACTTTGGATTCTTCAGATCCGTACTTATCAAGCATCTCTTCAAGAAAGACTTCAAATATACACAAACTGCCAAACGAAGTAATTGAACTTTTAAAGTTGCCAACCTTTGAAGTTGCACACCGGGCACATGGAGATAAAGACGAATTGGAAAAAAAAGAACAATTTGATATTGATCTAGAAGTAGAAAATATATTTTAATAAAAAAATAACTTCTGTTTTTTCACAATAAATTCCCACTAATTAATTATTATTATTCAATTATTTTTCGATTTAAATGCAGTTTTATGTTTAATGCATTTCATGTGGTGGGCGGTAAAGGCATGGTTGCAGCGCTAAAAGAATTAATTCTAAATTCACAAATAACATGAGCCCCAAATTATCCAAGTTTCAAGTTTCTAGCTTTAAAATTGGAGTTTTTGCCAAAAATAAAGCCGATTCCGCCTAATGTCGAATGGACGTGTCAAAAGTTCCATCAAACTAAAAGTAGCGCATGACCACGATATTTTAAAGTTTCAAAGCATCTAACTACATGCCATTTAATAGAATCTTCCTATTAACAGCTAATTAATTCTGGAAATTCTATTAGGGGGGTGAGTTTTTTTAATAAGTTAGCGTTAATGTGTGACAGGAAAGAAGTGTGCTTAGCAACCAACCAAACTTGATCTGCTACAGTAGTACACAAATCTGCTAACCGCATTACAAGACTCTAGCTCTTCTGTTTCACTAAGCCCATAGGTCCGAACGTATGGCTATGTTGTTTGATTATTTTTAGCAAATACTAATATTTATTAAAAATAGGAACCAATTTACTATGAATCCATTTTTTTCCCCTTGAAACTGCGATTCAAGTTGTTCTAAAGAGATTAAGTGACAAAAATACCAGTTTCGGTGCAAAATTGGCAATTTGGTAAACATAATAAGCTTTTAAGATTTGCCATGTTAACCAGAATAGTTGTTATTGTTGTTGTATGTTTTGTTGATAACGTTCACTTATGAATTGTCGCAACTTTTTCTTAGCCCTTCGTTGTTGCTATACAGCTGTTGTTTGTGCTCAACAATATTTCCTTGCTCTTGAGTTGGCAAGTCTAATGCAAGGACACTCAACGCTCAGTAATGCTGTTGCTGTTGTTGTTGCTGTTGTTTTTGTTTAATCGCAGATACATTTTGCCTTGCACAAGTAAAAATATTTAATCAAGCGCAAAGGACGTTCACATTGCGTAGTCCTTGCAATAGCTGTTGTTGTTGCTAAAACTGTAAATTTATCTATTCCGTTAGTTATTTTGCAATGATTTGAAGTTTTCCAGCATGTCATCATCATGCTTCTCTGTGCGTTACCATTGGCGCGCATTCACTTTACGGCTTTTGGGTAACTTGACTTCTGCAATGCCAGGCTGAGTCTGTCTCAGTTCATGCCGTGCTGTTCATGGTCCGTGTTCCGGACTGGTTGCATGCCGTAAACACAAAATACGACAACATAAATAATCCTTGCTCATTTAAGGGTTTTTCTTGCAGACTGACTTGATGCTGTTGATGCAGCCGCTGCCGCTGCCTCTGCCGCTGCTGTTTGCTGTATGTGCGAGCTGTTTGAGCAACTAAGCGCCTCCCTTCATGCACGCCAATGACAATTTTGAGCACAGCTTTTGTTTTTCTTATTTTTTCTACCTTTTACTTTTCGTTTTTTAGTTATGAGCAACATTAACGTTTATGTACGCTGCTATTTTATGAATATCGGATTTGAGATACTTTTTTGTTGTTGCCTTCTTTTCGCACAAATGACAAAAGTCCATTAAGAATTTTGCTTTTGCTATGCTTGTTGTTGTTGTATGCGCGCATCTAATTGCATTTTAAAATTGCGACACCATAAAATGTGCTTACGATATAAATAATTATAACGGCATTTGTCGCACACTCTCACTCACACTCACACGCCACGCCCAGACCCCATGCACACACACTCCCGTATGTGCAGTGTAGTACTGTTTACAGTGATTTGCCATTGTCAGTGCACGACATGGGCGCTTCGCTCATTCTAACGTGCTTGCCTCAGGCACGCCTGTAAAATGCTGTCACCCATGCTCAAGCACTATCCTGTCTACCCGGAACACCAACCCCAACCCCTACCCCTCCCCAAGAACCAGTTGCCCGGCTTTCGTGTATTCATGCACTCGTTTGTAATTCGTGTATATTGCGTGAATTTTGAACGCCAACAGGCTGACTGCAATTTTTGTACTAGACCAGCGCTTCAACTCACTCAACTCAACTCAACTCCTTTCGCATCCTTTTCATTCAAATATTTATGGACCATTCATTTCCATGCGATTAACGTGAGTCGCATATTTTTAGCTAATTTTCTAATTAAAACGGAATTTATGCATTTTTCAGTTTGTCGTTTTAAACATTTTGTAAGCATGTCTTTGCTCCGAAAGCCAAACTGATAAAATGATGAAATTGCATTGAATTGAATTCCGTTTGCGCTCAACTTATTAAATAGCGAAAAAAATCAATAAAATTAAATATTCCTTAAGCTATTCTATGATCTGATGCTATTTGCATAGTCTTCATTTTTAAGAGGAATTCGTTTCATAGTTTCAAACTGATGGCATTGGAACATTGGTTTTTGAGATCTTTGATCCAATCCTCACCTATCTATTTATCTATCTATCAACTATTCAATACCCGACCACATTGGTTGGTATGTGATCATGACTTTCGGTAATAAGTGCAGCATTATACAATTTTACAATTAACTTGTCTAAAAGAAGATGTTGTCGCACTACGCTACATTTTGTAATCTTGCTTACAAAGAAGTCCCATTTTTAAGATTTCGATATATGCCCTTATGTCCGATTCTTATAAAATATTGGATTATAGCCAGGCATTAATAAAAACACGTAATGCAAAATTTGCAAAAATGCTTAAAACTCAAGCAAGAGCTTGCACTGAAATAGACAGACAGACGGATATCTTTCTTTGAACTCGTCCCATCATGCTGATCAAGAATATATATATTTTGTATAGTCTGAGGTGTTCCTTCTCTGCATTGCAAACTTCATGACAAAGTTAATATACAAGAGTATACAAAGAAAACCTTGAGATTTTTATGGAAAGGACATCAAAAAGCGTTCAATCTGAGAAAATCGGAATTGTTCCATAAAAAACAATGAGCCATTTGAGTATAAACTTCTTATAACTGTAAATATATAAAAATTAAAACCAACAATTAACGCAATTGTCGCTCATCAGTCAAGTCAAGACTCAAAAATCTGTCTTTAAATCACACACACAAGCAAATATTGACTCAATAGAAAATAATAGAAATCGATGAACATACCATCAGACCCATGAGTGTGTTGTTAGGTGGGTGCCGTTAGATGTGAATTGAGGTTGTTGTTGTTATTTTTGTCTATGTTGACGGCGTATCAAGTTGTGGAACAACCGCAATTCAGAATTTGATTGGATTAGAAGAACAAGCTTTTGGCGGACATCACATGTTGTTGTTGATGATGGCGTTCGTACGACTGTGGTTGATTGTCGTGGGCGAGCAAGCGTGCGATTACCCACCAAATCATGTACACCAATACTACAACAACAACAACTACAACGACAACAACAATGACAACAACAATAATAATACCATAGCCATAGACATGTTTCACAATTGTGTTGACAAGCCGTGCCCAAAACGGAAATCCTCATACACACTCACATACACACATGCCTATAGAGACATGACCACTGTCAAACGTGGCAATTAAAATCGCTCCACAACATGGAACACTTCACAGTCGATATCAATTCTAATTTTTATGATTGTTCAGCGTCGAGGCCTGCCCACATAACAAACGATTGTAAGGAGAGGGAGGGATAGAAGGAGTGTGTGAGTTGGTCAGTAAAACGAGTCTATCGAAGTCTGATGTATCGGTGGCTCCAATGGTCATGCGTTGCTGCGTCAGTGCCCTAAAAAAGGTGATTACGTTGCAAGCCACTTGATTAGATCTTAAATTCTAGTTGTCATAGTTGCCTGCCAGCGTGCCAGCCAGCCAGCAGCATGCGTTGCTTCGTTGGACGTCTGTTCTGTTATTCTGTCTGTTGGGCTGTCTCTCTGTGAGTGTTTGCCTTTCGGTTTGCATACATAGCGCCCATCCATACTTCCATCCATTCTGTTGATGCTTTTGTTATTGCGCGCCTGTGTGGTTTGTGCACAGCTTACAGTGTTGATTTTGATACCCTGCATCTTATGCTACAAGGGTATATTAGTTTTGTGCAAATCACATAACAACTATTTATATTTTTGAACAGTTTCGAAAGAGATATCGACTTAGCCGTCAATCGCGTTTTCTCCTCCTGCAATGATCGAGGAGGCTTCAATAACTGAAGCTCAACCAGATAGAATAGAAAAATTACCGTAGCCATGTCCATATAGCCAAAATAGAAAAACGTTGTATTTCTGGATCCAATTGGCTTAGAAGAGTAAAATAATGAATGAAAATCAAGTCTGTTTCATTAGAAAAGTGGACGGTGCAACGCTCTCAAAGTCTTTACAAATTAAAGGATTAGGGTATGTCAAAGTCGTGCAGTCTCGACTGCAATTTCGTACTGTTGTTTTATACTCTTGCAAAAAGAGTATATTTACTTTGTCATATAGTTTACAACGTAGAGAACTAACTAAAAAATGCGAATAAGAAATTGGGGTTCGCTCGCCCCTTTATCTTTAATAACTAACATAATTCTTATCGGAAAAACTATGAGAAGTATTTTTCAATAAGAAAACTATTAGACGTATTTTCCAATAGGAATAATTGGGAAAATGTTTGCAAGAGTATATAAGTTACATCAAAGCCGAAAATAGCTCCCTTTCTTGTTTTGTTGTTGTTGTAATTGTTTTTTTCTATTTGCTAAACGACAATTGTTTGCAGTTTTGCTGCTAAGCAATTCAGTTCGCTTCGATTTTATTCCCAAATGTTTGATGTTGTCAACAATTTTCAGTGTTATTGCGCAAATTGTCTGCGTTTTGTGTTAATTTGAATGTGATTTTGCCTGCCTGAAAAAAAAACAAAACAACAAAACAAACAGCTACAGAAAAATCAAAATGTTTTCATCAACCGATGTATTGAGCGCACACAATTGAGTCATGCTTCATGCGTACAAAAGTATTTGAAAATTGTTGAAAAATATAACGGAATATATATACATATATATGTATAGATAAGTATATCAGATAAGACTTTTAGCAACGGGCATGTCACACATACATATGTGACACAGTACACATTAAGAATCGACACAATATCATGAAACAAACCAGATGGGATGTAAAAAATTACAACATATACTTGCGGTTTAAAAATAGAAGTGCTTGTTTCAATGATTTCATCATGTATTCCCGATGGCTTTTCATAAACTTAACTATTCAAAATTTTACCAAATGGTAGCAGAGGATTATATTAATGCCTGATCAGTCGACGAATCTGGAATCACGACATCCCTCGATCCGATTTATCTTGTTTCAATTAATTTGAAACAAAATTATGTATATATCACCTACTGACATAAAGCAACGGACACGCTTAAAATTTCAATTCTGGTCAGGAGAACACAAAATATATGTCAAATGTCAAATTTTGTTCGATCTATATTTTTTGACCACAGATGTACATTTGTATATTGTTAAGCAATCTTAAACTGTCCTATGAAAATGATCTTTAAAATGGCATTTATTAAACAGTTGTGCATTGCAGTAAATTTTGAGAGTCGCTATGAGTTTTAATTAAAGATTTACACGATCTTAAGTTTTTTAAAAGCTTTAATCGCAGGCAGCTGTATGAATGAAAATGTATGAAATCGCAAAGTGAACAAGTTTACAAAACTATACACTTTGGGGCGCTCGCACGACGAAACTATTACTTTTTCGAAAAAAAGGTCTGACATAAATTCTAGGAAATTTTCTCTAGTTTAATTTAGCAAAGAGATGTTTTAGCCCTAGATGAGCAAAAATGGAGATATCGTGAAACAACTTGTTTTGAACGCAGTTTTTTCTTAAATGGAGGCTCGAGCGACGGAGATCCGAGGTGGCAAAGCTGAAATTCGGAAAGAGCACCCCGAAATACATAAGGATACCAATTTTTAAGACTCCCGGAAAACTTTCCAGGCAACCCGTCATTCTACGACCTAATGTCTGGACTATATGCAAAGAAAATATATTGAATAAGATTTGCAAAATGTACTAACACCTTTCATATTGTTAGTGTTGGATTCACAGCAAGAACAACAACGCTAAGTACATACGTACATACATACTAAGTACATATATATTTGTAAGTCTTTCTGTGATACACAAAACAATCAAAGATCTATAGTTAGAGTGTTAGAATGAGACAACCATTCTGTTACAGTACAGTTACATTACATATGTATATGAGTTGGAGATCAACCGGCCTTCTGCTGGTTTCTCAGCTCAGCTCACTCTCTGGTGAACGTTTGGTGTGACAAGTCGAGTTAAACAGAAATTAATAAATCGAATATATTAAAACCTAAATTGCGTCAGCTTCTTTACTTCGACTTCTAGACTGATATATCCAATAGGTTATGGGCCCAGTCACATCGAAGTAAAAGAAAAACAATTAAAAGAGCTAATAATTAAAATTTGTGTAAAAAGAAAAGAATTGCCTGACATTGTGAAATACAACGAGGACCGGCCGCTGTATATGTGAGTGTGTGCGTGCGCGTCTCTGTGCTTGGGCTGTGTATATGAAGAAGGAGAATGAAAGAAGATAAAAGAAACATAAAACCGTTTAACGGCGAGAAATATTCCATCTGGAAATTTCGAATAAAAGCACTGCTGGCCGAAAACGATGTTTTAAAAGTAATAGAAGAAAAAGACAAAACAGTGGGTGACAAAGAACAGTGGTTGCGAGCGGAACAAACAGCGAAAAGCTTGATTATAGAATTCTTATCAGATTCGTTTCTTCACTTTGCAACTTCCAACAATTCAGCAAAGGAAATTTTAGAAAATTTAGACGCTATATACGAAAGAAAAAGTTTGGCATCTCAGCTTTCAATTCGAAAGCAATTGATGTCATTAAAACTAAAACCTGGTTTTAGTCTCATGAATCATTTCAATGTATTTGATGACCTAGTTACGGAACTAATAGCTTCTGGTTCTAAAATTGAGGAGGTGGATAAGGTAGCTCATTTGTTGATGACGCTCCCTTCGACATATGATGGAATTGTGACTGCTATAGAGACATTGTCTGAGTCAACATTGACTTTAGGGTTTGTGAAAAATCGGCTTTTGGACCACGAGATTAAGTTAAGAAACGCTAGCAAAGACACGAGCTCGAAAATACTACAGGCGGTAGGAAACAACCAGAAAAATGAGAGAAAAATATTTAAAAATATTAAAAACAAAAATAAAAACAGTTTTAAAAGAAAACTAGATAAAAAGAATATTATATGTCACCACTGTAAGAAGAAGGGTCATTTTAAAAGGGATTGTTATGCCTTAAAGAACATAAAAGAAAATCAGCCAATACAAGCACAGACAGCCGCCGCAGCTCAGCAGGATGGCGCCTTCGCCTTCATGTTACAAAGATCCAAACACATGCAAAGCAAAGATGGAGTATGTTTTGTTTTGGATTCTGGTGCGTCCGACCATATGGTCAACGATAAGAGTCTTTTTGAAAGATTTGATGTTTTGGAGCAACCGATTGAAATCACAGTCGCCAAGTGTGATGAGTACATATACGCAACAGCAATGGGTGTGGTTCAAGTTCGTAATGATTGGCAACCAAATATTACGTTGAAAGATGTACTGTACTGTGAGCAGATTCCGCAAAACTTGCTATCTGTCAAGAAGATGCAAGAGGCTGGAATGACGATCGAGTTCTCAAAAGAAGGTGTAAAAGTAACCAAAAATGGTCAAATCGTTTTTAAGGGTAAGTGCTCATCTAACATACCGATGATTGAATTTGATTTATGCCATAGGGCATATTTAACAAATAATAATATTAATATGGATCGATTGTGGCATGCACGTTTGGGGCATATGAGTGAAGGGAAACTAAAAGAAATTATAAGAGATAAAATGTTTGAAGATATTGATCTATTAAAAACGATTAAATTTGATTATGATATTTGCGAAGCTTGTGTTAAAGGTAAACAAGCCAGGTTGCCATTTTCCAGATTCAAAAATAAAGATTATATTGACAGAGCTTTATTTGTTATTCACTCAGATGTTTGTGGCCCTATTACACCCCCTACAATTGATGGGAGGAATTATTATGTAATTTTTGTGGACCAATATACTCACTATTGCGTGACCTATTTAATAACTCAAAAGTCTGAAGTATTCGATTGTTTTAAAGATTTCGTAGCAAAATCTGAATGTCATTTCAATTTAAAGGTTGTGAACTTATATATAGATAATGGAAGGGAGTATTTGTCAAATGAAATGAAAAGCTATTGCGTTGAGAAAGGTATTACCTATCATTTGACAATTCCACATACACCACAGCAAAATGGTGTGTCTGAGCGTATGATAAGGACACTAACAGAGAAAGCTCGTACTATGGTTAGTGGAGCGAGAATAGATAAACGTTTTTGGGGTGAAGCTGTGTTGACAGCAACGTATCTAGTAAATAGAACTCCAAGTAGAGCATTACAAAAATGCAAAAAGACACCTTTTGAGATGTGGCATAAAAGGAAGCCAAATTTAAAGTACTTAAAAGTATTCGGCTCAAAGGTGTTCATTCATAACAAGACAAGAAAAAGAAAATTTGACGACAAATCAATTAGTGGTATA
Organism: Phortica magna; assembly: GCA_037044515.1. Classification (NCBI taxonomy): domain Eukaryota; kingdom Metazoa; phylum Arthropoda; class Insecta; order Diptera; family Drosophilidae; genus Phortica; species Phortica magna. The sequence goes on along the minus strand of JBAMBP010001011.1, from coordinate 128,117 downwards.
CTAATTGGGTATGCAGCAAATGGTTTTAAGATATGGGCGAAAGAAGATAAGAAATTCATAGTAGCCAGAGATGTGATAGTGGATGAAAATGTATGTATATAAATCTGATGTTGACTCCCTTAAAACAATAAGCTCTGATGTGGACATGGTGTTTCCAAACGAGAGTGTAGAACAAGAACTGAATTCCCAGAATGAAAGTATGGGAGAGATACAATGTAATGTCCCGAATGAGAGTACGGACGGTAGAAATTTCCTGAATGAGAGTAAGGAAGATGTACATTGTAATGTCCCGAATGAGAGTACGGACGGTAGAAATTTCCTGAATGAGAGTAAGGAAGATGTACATTGTAATGTCCCGAATGAGAGTACGGACGGCAGTTTCTTGAAAGAGAGCACAGAAGATATACAATATGAAGGTGAAGAAAATGAGAATTTTGAAGTCAGACGAAGTAATCGACTACAAGAGAAACCACAAATATCTTATAGGATATTAAATGGTGGCTTGCTGTGTTCTCAGAATACTTTTTGCGACATACCGAATTCGTATGATGAAGTAAAAAGTAGGCATGATAAGTTAAAATGGGAAAAAAAGCAATGCAAGACGAGTTAGATTCTCACATTCTCAATGAGACCTGGACTTTGGTAGAAAAGCCAGAAAATAAAAATATTGTTGACTGCAAGTGGGTTTTCACGATCAAAAACGATGAACATGGAAATCAAATCAAATGTAAAGCTAGGCTTGTCGCTCGTGGATTTACACAGCGATATTTGATTGATTATGAAGAAACATTTGCTCCTGTTGCAAGGATCTCAAGTTTTCGGTTTATATTGGCCTTATCAAACCAGTTTGACTTAAAAGTTCATCATATGGATGTGAAAACTGCATTTTTAAATGGAAACTTGAAAGAGGAGATATATATGAATATTCCTCAGGGTCTGACTGCAAAACCTAATGAAGTATGCAAGTTGAACAAATCTATATATGGGCTTAAACAGGCAGCACGATGCTGGTATGAAATGTTTGAGCATACACTCAAAGAAGTTGGATTTGTTAGCTCAGCAGTAGACCATTGTATTTATCTTCTTGACCAAAGGAGATGTTGCTAAAAACATATATCTGTTATTATATGTAGATGATCTAGTGATAGCAACGAAAAATTTAGAAATATTGTCAAATTTTAAAAACTATTTAAAAGGGAAATTTAGAATGACGGACTTATCAGAAATAAGACATTTTATCGGTATCAAACTTAGCAGACAAGATAATCAGATAGAACTTAGTCAATCTGCTTACATAAATAATATTTTGATTAAATTTAATATGGAAAATTGTAACCCTGTTTCTACACCTCTCCCAAGCAAATTAAACTATGATGCACTAAATTCAGACGAATTTTTTGATGCTCCATGTCGAAGCTTAATTGGTTGTTTAATGTACATAATGCTATGTACTCGTCCAGATTTAAGCACTTCCGTTGGAATCCTGAGTAGATATACCAACAAAAATAATAAAGAGCTATGGCAGTGTCTGAAGAGAGTGCTAAGATACCTGAAGGGTACAGTCAATCTGAAATTGGTTTTTGTAAAAGTATTAAACTACGAAAATATTTTAACTGCATATGTTGATTCAGATTGGGCTGGGAATGAAACAGATAGAAAAAGTACAACAGGTTATTTGTTTAAGATGTTTGATTCAAGTCTGATTTGTTGGAATACAAGAAAACAAAATTCTGTAGCCGCTTCATCTACTGAGGCAGAATACATGGCTCTCTTTGAAGCTACTAGAGAAGCTATGTGGTTAAGGTCATTGGCAAAGAGTCTAAAACTAGAATTAGATAAACCTATAAAGATTTATGAAGATAATCAGGGATGCATATGTATTGCAAACAACCCAACGTGCCACAAAAGATCAAAACATATTGATATTAAGTACCATTTTACACGAGAGCAAATCGAAAATAATATTATTATTATTGAGTACCTTCCCACAGATAAGCAGTTGGCGGATATGTTAACCAAACCTTTACCTGGACCCCGATTTACTGACTTAAGAAGTCACATTGGCTTGGCGAACTGATTATGCGAAATAATAACTTAATTTAAATTAATTTCTTTTGTTGTTGAACAACTTATTTTCATTTATTTTATTATTATTTATTTTAATTTACTAAGAGAATAGCTAAACTGTGAAAAAGCTAATTATGATTTATTTTGAATACATATTTCAATATGCCATACCTATATACATAAACATATATAATTAGATTAAGCCTCTAAATGTAAAGTAAAATTGAAAGAATATTGTTTGCTTGAATTTGTATTGGTCTGGTTAGGTTTTCCTGGGTTTCCCTAACCTATACAACAAATGTTGGACCAAATATTGTAACACTCCCCAGAATGCTCGGCTTGTCACTTTAGTATTAAGAGTAACTAAAATATGAATGATCCATGATTGTTTTGAGGAGGTGTGTTGGATTCACAGCAAGAACAACAACGCTAAGTACATACGTACATACATACTAAGTACATATATATTTGTAAGTCTTTCTGTGATACACAAAACAATCAAAGATCTATAGTTAGAGTGTTAGAATGAGACAACCATTCTGTTACAGTACAGTTACATTACATATGTATATGAGTTGGAGATCAACCGGCCTTCTGCTGGTTTCTCAGCTCAGCTCACTCTCTGGTGAACGTTTGGTGTGACAAGTCGAGTTAAACAGAAATTAATAAAACGAATATATTAAAACCTAAATTGCGTCAGCTTCTTTACTTCGACTTCTAGACTGATATATCGAATAGTTAGCAATAGATTGGCCTCATTACAATAATGTTATCCAAACACCCAAAATCGGAAAAATCAAAAATATAAAAAAAGTTATCAATTTTATGCAAATACGCAAACCATTTTTATTTCATATTTCGAAACATCCTCCAATTCCCTGTCGTCACACAAGAGATTTAAGGGGGTATTCTGGTCTAGAATTGAAAAAAATCACATTTTTGTTTTACATATTTTAAAAGTCCAAGTTAAATATGTATACGTGCCTAAAAGGGTTTTCCAAAATTCAAAGTATTTTTGAATTATAGCAGTTTATGTGATGTAAAGTACTATTAACGGTTTACGCTCAACGAATATTTAAACGCAATTTTCTCGAAACTACTTTTTTCGACCTGGTTGACATGAAATCTCCAGTGCTAATCATCCGATTAACTCCAAACATTAGATGAACATTCTTAATGAACTAACCAAGTTCATATAGCCCGGTCCGTCTGTCTGTTTCAATGCGACCTCCTCCCAGAGTTTTAAGGTTAGCAAAAAAATTTAAATGCAGAAGATGTTCTTCTCCTTGCTGGCAGCTTATATGTGAAAACCAGCTTTATCGGATTACTATACCATAAAGCTGCCATAGAAACGATCGGTCAAAAATGAGCTTTTTGCTTAAAAACTCGTGTCTTTTTGAAGTTATCAACTCTATATTTTGCACAAAAACATAAACAAAGATATAGTGCAATAATCGTCAAGATCGGGCTGCTGTAGCATATAGCTCCCATAAGAATAATAGCCCAATAAGAAGGTTATTGCTAAAAAAACTTTTTTGTTATTGAATATTAACAAACCACACCTTGTAAATACGTGTTTTTATTAATGCTTGAATATATCTCAAAGTTTAATAAGAATAGGACATAAGGGCGTGGCACCGTCCATACAATGAAAAACTTTTAAATACGCTTTTTCCTTAAGCAGACGAGGTACAAGACTGCAAAACGCAATACGAATTAGAAAAAGGACGTATATTATTCTTATTTGAAAATCGATTAAAAAAAGAATTTTTCAATAAGAATAATTGGGAAAACGTTTGCAAGAGTATATAAGTTTTGGAAAAACTGAAAATTGCTCCCTTTCTGGCTTAAATCTAATTTCTTTAAATATCAACAAATATTTTGTAAAAAACTGGATACTAAAAATGTTTTAATTTTTTTTTATCTTAGGGGAAAAAACGACTAAAATATAGGCTTCTAGACCAGTATACCTCCTTAAGAGACATACCATCAGGAAGCATACCTATAATTTTAGGACAAGAATTATTCGATAAGCTTATTGCAAATTGCCTCTTTCTGCTGGCTCTAACACTTTCCAAGTAAAGCCCATTTATGATTTGCAGCGTAATTTCTGAGCTCTAATTGAGCTATTAAATGTATCAAAAATACTCAAAATAGTCCTCGATTCCAACATACCCTGCACCTCCAATTTGTAAAGGAAATAATTGGGCGTTGCTTACATTCTAATCGACACAGATTTTATTTTCATTCAATATCATTTACAAATACCTATTTTTACTCTACTAGAACAATTGGTTTTAGAGATATAAAGTTTTCGTTACTTATTGTACTCCATTCTAATAGCAAATATGCAAAGTTTCATTCCTGTAGGATATATGGTTCCAGAGATATAAGCTTGTTAATTTTATACTATTCTGCCTTGTTGGGCTTCAATTCAGCTATATACAGTCCAATTTGATATTCCTATCTGAAAAATACGACTTCTCTGAAAAGGTAGCTTCAGTTATTTGCCCCTCACACCTAAGCTAAGTCATGGACAGAGATGCCAACCCTCCGTCTTTTTACGTGGATCTCCGTATTTAAAAGGAGATCTACATGTCTACGTGTAAAGAGACTAGAACTACGTACTTTTTAAAAAAATTGCAAAATACTCTAAAAACTAACATTTATGGTTAATGTTACGTACGCTGAGTCATGTAGTGACGCTTTGAGTGTAGGCATATATTACATGGTATGTGCGTAGTTATCGATATGTATGCGGTATGCGATATATGTAAGCGTTATGTACAACGATCGATATAGCAACGCTAAATTGCAAATAGATTAGCAGCGCTTACTTTGTAATTTGTGATTATTTGTGATTGAAAGTGGAGAAAAATAGAATAAAGATAAAAGTAAATAAAAATGGACATCGAAAATTTAACAAGTGACAGCGGAAAAGATGTGGCCAACGCAACTCCAACCAAAAAAAGGAAAGTACACTACGATCTTAAGTACTCAGCAGCTTGGGAAAGAAAGTATTCCTCCTGGCTGACGAAAAGCAGTAAAGGTAATTGTTATTTTCATTGCAAATCTTGCAAAGCGGACCTCAAATGCTCTTCAGGCAAGAGGGACTTAGAAAAACATGAAGGTTCTGTTAAGCACAAGAAAAATTTGAGAAGTATGAATGGTGTTGCATTTTATAATTGTGAAGTTATATTTCAAATGTTAAAAAGGGAAATTCAACCCAGATGTTTCCGATCTTGACGGAGTTTACTCAAAATTTGCTTATTTTGCCACATAGCAGTGCTAATGTTGAGCGACAATTTTCCGAAATAAATTTAATTAAAACTAATAATAGAAATAAGTTAGAAACGGACACTTTAAAAGGTTTACTCCACACAAAAAGTGGGTTAAAGGAAAACTTAGAGCCTTCTGACAACCACCTAAAATACTTTAATAAAAACATGTATACATTTTTGTAAAACTTGTACATTAATGTGTATAAGCAATTTGATAAATGTAATTTTCTTTTTAAAACGTCCACAGAAATTAATAACAATGAAGTACAAAGACAGTTAATTTAAAAATTTATTGTTTTTTCATTTTTTTATTGTTTTTAAATTTAAAAAAAAACGTATTTCAGCAAAATTTAAGTTATTTAAGGATAAATGGTGGTATGCCATTTCGTTGAGCTGTCTTCGAGTTTCCAAACACATTTGGTGCTGAAACAACAGCCGTTTTTAAATTTGGACGGTACTTAGCGAATAAGAAGTTTTCGTGGTTCAACCCAAACAAACCTGATATATTGCCGAAACTCAAGTCTACATTCCAAATTTTATGTCTCTATAGTCACTGGCCAAACTTTAAATAACAAGACTAACTAACGCCAAGAATTCAGTGTGACTGGAGCTTCTGCAAAGCCGACGGCCTAGTTTCCGCATCGCCATTACTTCTGAAGCAAACACAGCCAACAATCATCTTATATTTGATTTAATGTGTTAGTATGAGTTTTAATTCAATACGTTTGCTTAGCTACCATTAATAATGCAGACAATTCCCAAAAATCATAGTTTTTTAAGCATTCAGATCACATTTGTGTGTAGCCATCCTGACCGGACCAGTGATGCCAATAAGAATGATACCATTATGTTGAACATAATTGAAGTTGCGGTCAGGGCAGCACATCAAGTAACCAAGTAACGAAATGAATGGAGTCACAGTTGGTGGAAGGTGACAATTGGAAGCCATAAAATAAATGCTATATACTGATGAGTCATCAACATAATTTTTACGATTTGCCATTCGATGAATAAACAAATGAACTACGAACACTGACATGTCCTTTTTGTATTCAAACGAACGAACCTACGATGTTAGTGCCCCCCTGCCAAGTTGCTGAGCGTGTCACGCAAGCATTTAGCATGCATTGACTTTTTATGGCAACCAAAACAAAAAAAAAAAAAGAAGAGAAATAAAGGACAAATATACCACACCAGCAAATAATGCAAAATCATTTTGCCAGTAAACATACACAAATGCTAACCAAGAGTCATAAAAATCCGTACAGCATGAAATTCTCATCAAATGCGTTACGTTGTCGTGGCCTGAGTAAGGATCCACTAAGCAACTCATGTTGCTGCATGAAAGCTCGACAAAATGAACAGAAGATGAAGTGAGTAAGAAATAGTAGAGTGAAAGCGTTTTGACCGTGCAACCAATTGACCGGCAGTCAGTGTGCGGTGCGGCGTCCGCGCGTGACTAACGTAATCAGCTCACGTAACGGCGTATTTAGAAGATGAAATCAGCATACTCCAAGCATAAATACAAGAACTGAGGCCCAGAGCATAAGGTTTATATACTTTTTCTTTCGTTTTTATGTTAAAGTGGTTACGACTTAGGCTGTCACGCCGCTTTGTACTCTTGACTGAACATGCAAAAATTTCGTTTTCTTTTGTTATAAAGGAACTTTCAATCTTCAAAACTTGAAAAAATTAAACGTTTTTGTTTTTTTAATTTAAAGATAAATTTGTGTTCATTACCTGGCATATGAATGTGTGTGTTTGTAATACATTTATAATACCCTGCACTCACAGTGTATTTGTAAGGGAAGTAAAACTTCACAAAGTGTGAAACAAGTAGAACGACAAAGAAAAATCGACTAATTCATCCTCATATAATGTTCACAAAAACCCTAAGAGCTAGAGACTTGAAATTCGGAAGAAAGAGTATTTGGCTTCTAATACGCTACTTTCAGTTTGGAGGCTACAACTCAAACTCCAGAAACGATAGAAACATGAAAATTTAATAGTTGACTCAGCATTTCACTATTTCTTTTTGAATAATCATTTTATGAATATGGCTATAAACGTACACTATTAGAGAAACGAACTATGTAAGTTCTGTAGACACCTCACACACAAAGGCCTACAAACTAGAATTTTGTATAAAATGCCAGCCGATTTTTCTTTAAATTTTGCCAAATACAAGATGTAAAATTTGTCTCTAGATTTGCGACGTGGCATCGCCTACCATGTCTGCAGAGTATACCGTGCGTTCTGGTTTGTGTTAAGTCCTTAAGAAAAGGTTGAAAATTGAGGAAAGCATTTTGCCTTTGATGTGCGCTGAACTTGTATTAATTTTCAATGCTTATTGCTTTTTCATGGCTGAAAATATAAAAAAGGTTGTATAACTTGCTATATTTACACAAAATGTTTGCTTACTCACTTGTTGTCAAATCCAAATCAATATCAAAGTTATGTAAGTCATAGAGATCTGCACCATTCGTGGTAAATGTTGGCAACTGATGTTTGATAGGTGTTCTTATTTTAAGTGTCGTTCTCTGCACCTCAACAGTTTTGTTGTTACACTTGTCTTGTGAGTTAGACAACAGACGTGGCTGCGTCATGCGTCGCGTAAATGGATCAGAATGCTGACTGTTTTCCACTGTCGTATCGACAGCATTAATATTCAGCTGACGATTGCGTTCATTAATATAATTTAAAGGACATGAATTTATACGATTCGTGGAATCATCGGCATCATCATTAATTTCACTGATTTCGACATTTAAGGCATTAGCTGTGTCAAACTCGCCCGCCTTGATGGCTGCATCGCGCTCCTTGAGGAGACAAGCTTTGTGCACCGTAATGTTTACGGGTTTTTGGCGTAGCCTATTCTTTTTCTCAATCATTCGCTGAATAACCTCTTCGCTAGGCACATAGTCCAATGCAGCATTCACAAGTTTTTGTTTTTGTGCTATCAACGACAAGCTTGGCATCTCAACATCCTCTTCAATGCAACAACGCTGCCAAATACTGAATTCTTTTTGGGTGAAAGGTTGATTGGAGATAACTTGCATATTGAAATTATGATGCTGTGTGCCATGTTTGAGGCGCAGGGCGACGTTTGATATCGAAGTGCCGAGTTTATAAGGCCGTACGCGTTCAACAAAGCCAACAATTTCAGCAATTCGGTAGACTGGACGCATACTGGGATCATTACCGATACATACGCGCACAAAACAGTTCAGTACTGTCTTCTCAAACATGGGCCAATAGACGATGCGTTCAAGTTTAAAGCGCGCTAAACGTAATTGATTTATTTGCTCAAGCGTGCCTACACAGTCGGGCAACTCTTGCCAATGACAGCCTCTTGAGTTGTTGGCATCGTTGTTGTCTTCAACCTTAGCTGTAAGAAATGTTTGAATTGAATACATGTGAGGGAGAAAAATATGCGTTAGTGACTACTTACATCTCTTGTCAATGTTCTTACTACGTCTGTCAATGAGTTCTAACATGGCATTGCGACGTGGATCTTCTAAGCAATTGTGTGCCAATTGTGCTTGACGTTGTTGAAAGCATGATTTGCGCTGGTTTGCCACACAGTCAACACTTGTTACTTCATTTTTTAATTTGTGCGTATTTAGCTTATGTCTTTGTTCCCACTGACTACGCAAACTTTCACGTGCTTCGCTGCGTTGAAATAATACAGTTTCACGCTCCATCTCTGACATGCGGTTCAACCATTCACGATCATTGACATCACCAAATAGATTCTCATCATAGCCATCACTGAAGACGGAGCTCTCGAGGTCGTTGGCACCATTGACATCAAAAACGTCGTTCAATTTTCGTTTTCCAGATACTTTACAGTTTTGTACGTACTCTACATTATCATTATTCCAATCGACGTGATTTGTTACGTTGTCAAGAACTTGGCTGGTAACCGCTCCTGGTGCTGATGGAACCTCATCCTCATCCCAATTCTCGTCACACTCAACTATTGGCCTTGATTGCACATCGTTTTCTTTCAATTCATCCATTTGTAAAAAACGGTTTTCTTCCGTCCTCCATAGAATTTCATTGTTTGCGTTTGCGTTTGCATACACTTCACGGCACGGTACTTCACGTACATACTCCACAGTCTGAACGTTCGATGTGACGTCATCTGTCGCGGTGTCAAGTCCTTTGTTTGTCGAAAAGAACTCAGATCTTGGCACTGATGATGCTTCCTCTTCATCATCCCAATTCTGGTCACATTCAACGATTGGCTGGTTGATTGGTTGTACATCATTTTCTTTCAATTCGTCCTTTTGCAAAAAACGGGTTTCTTCCGTTGTGTATACAATTGTTTCATTGACTGAGTTTGCACGATTTTGTGTATATTCAACATGCTGATCATTCCATGTGGCGTCATTGGTTGCGATGTCAAGCTCTTTGTTTGTAGCAAAGAGTTCCGATCTTTTTACTGGCGATGCCGCCTTCTCATCACAGTCAAGAATGAGCACATCGTTTTCTTTCTCTTCCCCCATTGCAAATTGAAACTTGCTTGGATTTGATACATTTTGAGTGCGTCTCAAGTTTCGTTTAGTTATTGTTGATGTATAATTTGACCACACTGATTGCGATTGTTGGTGCGAGTCCCCTTCATCATTGTCACTATTTTCAATTGGACTATTCGTATGCATAGCTAAGAAACTGTTTAAAAATTAAATTAAAATAAACCTGCTCTAAAATTCCAATCGTCTGACGGAATAATAATTGGAAACTGCATAATAATTAAACTGCAGTATTGCCACTCTGCCACTGTGACATTTCTGCAGCACAGGGTAACCACAAATTCTAACAGCTGGCCTAAAATGAACAAAAGGTACAACACTATGCAGTATGTCACTGAATTGTACATACTTATTATATGTATTATTGGTGTTTATGATTAATTATAAACAATACATTTAGTTTTTATATTTTTTAAATAAGTAATTTAACTGACCATTAGGGCAATCTTGTTATGTTTTTGGAAATGAGGGATTTTAGTCTTTTGTTTTCTAGAATCCAGATTGAATGGTTGTTGGTCTTTTAATATCAGCATTACTATCGATATAACTGCGAAAACAACAAAGAAACAAATATGTAAAAAATAATGTAAAGAGATCGGGGCTAATCATACAATATGTATGCCTGCTTACTTCATCCAGTAGATAGAGGGTTGGAATGAGTTCCATTCATGCATATGTATGTACGTACTTCAAAGGACTAACTAAAGGTCTCCACGATCTTAAATTTTAATTACAGTTAATAGAATAACTTAAAAGCTTCTTCCAATGCTTTTCAATTTTGCAATACTCTACTCCACATCTTCAACTCCATGCTTTTTAGGCCAATTTGGTGCAACTTTATCAACTTTTACAAGCTCCGCACAAATGTGAAACAGGTTGAGATGTTGTTGGGGTAACTTTTCAATTGAGACAATTGGAAACACATGTTGCGGTCGCTTTTCCTCCCTTTTTTCATTAAATGCAAGGAGGAGACAAACTCTTGCTACAGCCAATATTTGTGGATATTCGCATCAAACGCAATCACTGCAATTTATTAAAATGTAACCGCGCATTGAGCATTTTAGTTTATAATGAAAGTTCTCAACTATAAATTTGCATAATATTTGATGTTTTTGAGCGCTTATTGCAAAGCCAAAAGTTCAATATTGTTATCAATGTTTCGCTCAGTGAAAGAACAGTATGGTAATAGTTAGAAATCCTAAAATATGCGAAGTTTTGCAGATGTTTGCTTGGCTCTTTTTATGCTCTTGCAAGCGTATATTAACTTTGTCATGAAGATTGCAACCCGACAAGGAAACATCTCCGACTATATAAAGTGTATAAGTTTTCTTGATCAGCCCATAGGACGTGGCTACGCACCTAAATCTTCAAATATGTAAATGATTCTTATTGGAAAAACTTTGGTTTTTTTTAATATCACTTTATTTTGTAGAATTTATTAGCTATTATTTAACAATATTTGCATCTTTATGTGAAAAGCATTACAGTTTAGTCACAAAGTGTGTAACACTCAGAAGGAGACATCTGCGACTATACGAAGTATATATATTCTTGATCAGGATGACAAGACGAGTTGATATTGCCATATCTGTCCGTAAGTATGTGTGCTATCTCCTCCTTCAGTTTTAAAGCTGTCAACCTGAAATTCTGCACAGACCCTTGAATTGTATTACCCTAAGTCATTGGTCGGAGCCAGCAAGTGAACGAAATTTAAATCGTTGTAAGATAGAAGTCTGAAATTTCACAAGTAGTAGTTTTATGTACCCAGACCAAACCAAAGTTTCATGGAGATCAAACTACTGTGTTATTTTTATAATTAAAACAACAACTTTTTAATTTTTAAGATAACACAGAATAGTTTGTTTATACGTATGCATGTATGTTAATAAATTAATTTACATTGTTTATTAATAAGGCAATAGGCGGTGATAATTTACAAGTTTATGCAATAAAATATTCACGATCAGCATTAAGCTTATTAAGTGTCGCGTTTACCCATGGCAGAATGTACAGCATATTGGCATAGACGCCAGGCACATCTTTAATAGCACAGCCAATACCCCAGGACACAAGGCCAGCCTGGAAGTAACGTTCGTTCGAGCCTGGTATGCGACAGACTAAAGGTGAACCGCCATCACCTGTGCACGCATCCATGTCTTTTTCACCACCAGCGCAAATGAAACTTTCATCCAGATTAAAATTCTCACCCAGACGAGTTTGTTGCAATTGATATTCACACGTCTGAGGCTCTACCATTGGCACGTCGATTTTTTTTAATATCTGCTGATATACTCCGTCGCTGCCGAATTTATGCTTTCCCCAACCGGCGACAAAGCAACGTGAACCATCAAACTCCTGTTCAGCCGAAGGCAAGCAAACTGGCTGAACATTATTTGACAACACAAAGGGGTTTTCGACTTTTAAAAGCGCAACATCGAAGTAGAGCTTGTCATTATCGAACAATTCGTGTTTAATTATCTCGATCACACTACGATCTTGGTGCGGTAACGGCTCCGATCTGGTTTGCATATCCCAATCGCCAGCGCGAACAGACAACTCATTTGGCACTTTGTTGTAAACACAATGCGCGGCCGTTAGGACGATGTAGGGCGTAATTATCGAACCGCCGCATAAATTGTATTTCCGCCTGCCATCCACTATGTTTATAACTACCACCATCCACGGGAACTCGGAGTACTCAGCTTCATTGTGCGTGGCGCATTCCGTCTTATAATAGAGTCCACCTTTATTTCGATAGCCGCAACCTTTATATAAATTATTTAATGGCCTTTGGTTTCCTACTGGCGGTCTGTCTGTTGAAATGCTCTGGGCATTTGGTTTCGTTACTCGTGAGTTATCTGGTGTAATTTCTTGGGGCTTTAGTATTATTAAATCGTCTCGCTAGAATAAACACATACATTTGTATTTAATGTGCTGATTGTTAAAGAATGTATATGCGCTCACCTTATCGTCAACATGACAGCATTCATCCAAATATTTGCAAGCGCGCGACGGATTCATTCGTATGTCGAGTAACTTTCTGCCATGTTTGTTTACTTCCAAGCTGTCTGTGTTGCACATATACCTTGGCACACAAGTGCGGTTCAGGCCGCAGGATGGAAAAGTACTTGCGTAGCCAATTGCATCAGTCGTTTGTTTACTTTGAGTATTCACTATAAGTAACAACTGTATGGAAGCCAAGACGAGAAGGGTACCCTTCTTCATGTTGCCAACTAAAAGCACAAATAAAATATACCTTAATTACATTACAGTATATATATTATACACATATGTACATTTATAAGGAAGCGATTATGATCGCTCTCTACAAACACATTATTAAACAACTTAGAACGCCAATTAAACAATCTTTAATTCTTATGCTCACTTCGTTTGCTTCTGACTGAATCCGCTATTGAACACATCTTGCCATTTTTATACCTAATCGAATCTCAATCGTCTCTGTATTTCAATTGATAACATGATATTGATAACATGATGCTCCAACCTACTCTTCATACTCTATATATATATGAATATATATGGAATTTCGCCCTCCTTCCTAAGACGTACAAGGGTATATTAGTTTTGTGTACATCGAAAATGTATATAACATCTTAAAGGAGGCGTGACAAAACATTTAAAATACTATATTCTATTCTTCACCAGCATCAAAAGGCAATTCGATCTAGTCATGTCCGTCCGTGCGTTTCTCTCTATAATGCTGATGTCTATATGCTCATGTTGATAAGTAGGTTCAGCTGTCACGTTGGAAATTGGGTCTTTATCAAATTCCCCGAATTAATTCGTTTTCATTTTTGTGCGCCAACATTGTATACGCGATTAGTAATTTTTCAAGCAGAGAGTAAATACACATATGTATATGCAGAACTGTACATAGAACTTCGGAATCTGGACAATCACAGACGGAGCATTGTGTAAATTACCGAATTCTCCGGAATATTGGGGCTTTCATGTTTGCTTTTAGTTAATAATGACAATTAATTTATTATACTCTTGCAAAAAGAGTATATTAACTTTGTCATGAAGTTTGCAACGCAGAGAAGGAGACATCTCCGACTATATAAAGTATATATATTCTTGATCAGCACGTCGAGACGAGTTCAAATAACGATGTCCGTCTGTATGTCTGTCTGTTTCAATGCGATTTCCACCCAGAGTTTTAAAGTTAGCAAAGTTAAAGGAGTTTGATCGGATGACTATAGCATATAGCTTCGATAGGAACGATCGTTCAAAAAGGATTTTTAGCTTAAAAAGCTGCGTGTTTTTGGGGTTATCTACTCAATATTTTGCACAAAAACTTTTTTGACATCAACAGTGCAAAAATGGTCAAGATCCGGCTACTATAGCATATAGCTCCTATATATATATATAGGAGCGATCGGTTAAAAATACAGTTTTTATTAGAAAAACTTTTTTGTTCTTGGATATAAGCAAACCAAACTTTGCTATTACGTGTTTTTATTAATGACTGACTAAAATCCAGAATTTTATAAAAATCGGACATAAGGGCGTGGTACCGCCCATACAACTAAAAACTTAAAAATGGGACTTCTCTGTAAGCAGACGAGATACAAGATTGAAAAATGTAGTGAAGTTTGACTACATTGCCTTCTTTAAGACAAATAAGAAAGGGGGCGTAGCTACGTATATGATTCTTATTGGAAAATTAAAAAAGGATTTTTTAATAAGAATAATTGTGAAAACGTTTGCAAGAGTATATAAGTTTCGGCATAGCCGAAAATAGCTCTCTTAGTGGTTTAAATTTCTTTTTAAAACAAATTTGAGTGAAAAGAAACTTTACTTAACTTAACTTTATATGTAATATATTTTTTTCTTGAAGATATATTAAGTTATTTTGCTTTATATTAATGTCCGAATTACTAAAGTTCAAAGTCTATATTCTATCAATTGACTGCGCGAGTTATTGACGTTTTTTGTAGCGTTATAAGGCGGTTAGCTTCACTTTCGAGTTATATTTTAATTGTCAAAGATATAATTATCAAAGCTCCAACGAATTTCATAAGCCTTAAACACGATATGCGCTATATTATGTGCCTTGATGTTCTATGGTTTCTGTCCTTAAAATTTCTAAGCTCTTCTTTGTACAACACTAAGCTAACAAAATCTCTATGTTTTGTTGATCTCATCTAGATTACAAATGCAAACCCTTCAAATCTTAAGTCTTATGCAACCAATTTATATGACAACCCTCACTTAATACACAACGATAAAGCCTTACCGCATACAGAGTAAGTATACCGAAAAATGAGAGCTGCATAGAACAACATGGAATCCTAGCAAGAAAAGTAGAAAACATCACGCATAAGTTTCATTTTATTTTGATTTTTACGAGCAAAATGGTAGGCAAGTCAAAGTCTCATGTCCCACCTGGATCACTTTGTTTAGCGACGCTAAGCAAGTTCAAGACACTGCTACTACCATCAACAACTACAAAAACAGTAATAATGGAGAAAGTCCTTTTACTGACCAACGTTGCAAATGAAAATAAAGAAAATGCCTATTTACGAGCACAAATGTTGGTGGACACATGGTAATCATATATTTTGGTCATATCTGTGGCCCATAAAACCAGTGTCCTTATGTGCCTGTCAATGAGTTGCTTCATGACATTTACTTTTGCCTTCCTTACTTTTTTTTGTGTCTTCCAATGTCTTCGCACAACATTTTGTCTTACATTTCGATTATGTCGTGCGGGTCGGTGGTCGGTCAGTGTTTGACTGCCGACTGATGGGGGTGAAGTCGTGACTGAGGGCAGCGTTGCGTGCAGATGGAAAATATTTTAGTGCCCATTTAATGTTCAATCTAAGATGAGCTCGTAACTTTTGATCGAACAAACGAACGAATGAATGTTCTTTACAAGAGTCTGAGCATTCGGGTAGTTGTATCTCTGGTCACTTGACGCATGTGGCATTCGTTTTTGGTGTGTGTTGAACTTCATTTGCAAAGGGTTTTTCCATGGTTGGCCATGGTTACTTTGCTAATACTTTAATTTTCTGCGGCCGATGTGATACAAGAAGTTATTTGCCAACTACGATTTTATTAGTTTTATGACTCGACGCATTTATTTATTGATATATTAATGCGTTGAAGCGTTGCGCCAGCGTAGTATCTATGAGCTTATGTTGTACATACTGAAGCTTTAATATATTTCGGTTGCATAATAAATATTTAATTAAATTCAAAATTAGTTTTGTGTGCGCACCTGAAATAAAAAAAAAATAAGCCGAAAATAATAGAATAGAAAGAAGCCGTTGAATTTTATTCGTGGCACATAAAAAATGATTGCGCACACAATTTTCTTCGCAGAACGCTCAACTCAACACAACTCAGCAGAACAGGACTCGGAGCACGGCAACTCAAGTCAAGTATCTTTAACTGTTTTGCCGCAGTCTCTATGCGCATGAATAAGCAAAGATGAGCGTTGCGCTTAAAATTTCACGCTCAACATTGTTTATACTTACGCACAGCCTTGCGTTGCCAACAGTAGCAGCACCAACAACAACAACAGCAACAACAACAATAATAACAACAGCTATAAAAAGCATATTGCCACCAACGCCGATGCCAAGCCAAATATGAGCAGCTTTGAGTGCAAAGTAAAAGTTCACGCGTTGATAACATTTCAACACGCTGCGCGTTGCTAACGGTACACAATAGGCCATGGCAAAAGGTGCGCCATAGAAGCCAAAATGTCATTTCGTGTTAGCGGAAATGTAAAATAGGTCCAAAGGCGGTCATGCCATGACATGCCGTGCCATCCTCAAAGCCTCATCTCGTTAAAAATTAAAATCATATACGTCCGTCCGTCCATCCCCTCATCCGTTGCCGCACAAAAGACACACTCATAGCATCATGCAGTCATCACCAGCCACCACCGTCAGACACGCACTAGTGCCGTGTTAGTCCACCTTGCCCTTCACTCAAAAGGAACAACGAATCCACCAGCCAACCAAGCAACCAACATTGATGCGTTTGCGGTTTTTAGCGGCGATTTAAGCGCGTGAAACATGCAACACTTGCGCTTCGAATAACTTTTGACTTTGTAGCCTCATAAACTAGTTTTATATGTGACGCCCCAGAGAAAATGCGAACATGGGTGTCAGATAGAGGAAGCGCTAGCAACAGTGTGAGACCGCAGTGGCTCAAGGCGGATATGCGTGGGTTGCAAACTTATGCTGGCTTGGCTTAAACAAGTTTCCTTAAATTGAATATTTTGCAATTGTTATACAGACTATTTATATTTCTATTTATTTGTTTTTCTTATTAAAAACCGTAGAGAAATTATTGCAGTAAAGGGTGGGCGTGAGGCAGAAACAGATAGCGAGACATTTGTAAGTGTACTGCAATAGTTTCATATTTCCCACATTTTAAAAAAGTTCTATTAAGAAAAATGCATTGGCAAGCAAAAGAGGCACGAAATCCAACCTCATTACCTACGCCACTGGCAACACAAAGACTTATTCATAACTTATGCGGGGTGTAACAGAAATCTCTAAACGATTCTTCAAATCTCTGATTGGTGTCACAGAAACATTCGAGATTTCGTTTTTTCGAATATTTGTCTTCGCGGATTTTGTGAATGCCACGTCGGAGTTGCTTTCATTCACAACTAATATGTTATATTTATGCATATTTCACTGTTTTTCCCATCAAATTGCAACGATTATGAATCTACATTACATATTATAGAAGAAAAGAGGGAGAATCAAAACTGCAATAAATAAAGTTAGCTAATTGGTAGCTAACCAGCCTCCGTTCCTCGGGGTACACTCGGCACTCTTGAACTAACTCTTCTTCTTTGCCTTTATGAGTTAAATTTCTTCAGGAAATGTTCATATGCCAACTTGCTCAAATGATATTGTTGGTGCACATTTCCATTGAATTTACTATTTGTACATTAGATCATCTTGAAAATTCCATTAATTCAATTCGAATATACTTTTCTTCGAAAAGAAATGCAAGCAGATCACTGATCAGCCTAATCAGCTCAGTTTATCAGTACAATTATTTTGTTTTTGTACTCTTCACGAAATGAATGGTACAGTTTTGTCACGAAGTTTGTAACACCCAGAAGGAGGCGTGGCCGACTACACAAAGTACTCGTACATATATTCTTGATCAAAACGACATGACGAGTTCGTATAGCCATGTCCGTCTATCTGTATGTATGGTTTCACCTTCCTCACATTTAAAGCTATCGACCTCAAAATTTTGCACAAACCCTTGAAATTTATTACCGTAAGTCATTGGTCGGAACCAGCATGATCGGACTACTGGAACTGGTAGCCGCCATACGAAAAATTTATATCGTTGCATGAAAAACTTTTTTGTTTCTTAACCAATCGACTTTAAACTTCATACTTTTGTTCATAGGGTGGCGTAAAAACTATTTTCATGGCAAAATGGGCGTGATACCGCCCACTTATAACCAAAACCAATAATTTTAATATCTCTGGCACCTAGTGGGGCATAAAAATGAAAATCGGAATGTAGGCTATGTGGGTAAAGAGAAAGATTCCAAAGAAAAAATGGGCGTGCCAAAAAAAGGGTCGTGAAGACTATACAATCTTCGGCAAGACCGAATATAGCATTCTTACGGGTAATTTATTATTTTTTGCTTATTTATTTATTTCTATTTTATTTTAAATTAAAAGTACATAACTTTGACTCATCTCTTATCAGCAAATACAATTTTTATGAATTAATAATCACAGCAACGTCACATGTATTGCGAAGGCTAATAAATCGTCACTTAGATTAAACTATACAAGGGCAACAAATAAACGAGTTTTGTCACTGAAATCTTGTATAAAATTACGATGCTTTAAATTTCTTCCAAGGTGATCCCAAGTCTTGCATTTAAATCTATCTATATTTTTTCTTCAGAACTCCCTATATACCTATTGCAATGGACATCATATGTCTTATATACATACTTATAAGATACCTGTACGTTCTAATTGAAATGTATTTTCGATTGCTAAGCAAAAATGTCAAAACGTTTTTGCTATCAAGAGATTTAAGATTTCCATATAGTTAATTTTTTGTTTATTTAATTGTTTTTCTATATTTATTTTGGCATATTTTTTAATGAACATTCAACGAAAAATTATGGTACTTTAAGTGCTGGTATACTTCCAAAGCATTTAATAAATGGCAAGAAATGGTAAGCTGAAAGCAACAACAAGCAGAAGGAGTAGCGCATCCTTTTACGACTCAGTAATCTACAAATATGTGCCGCCCACGCACCGCCGTGGCGCCTTCTGGAACAACATGGTCTACAGTACATGTCGACAAAGATCGATTGTGGATTTCACTGATGGCTGCAATGATCATTTAAGTATTTCGAAATTCTCAGAGTCATCAGTTGGGCAAGTTAGCTTTACCGACTCATTTTCGTTGGGCAATGCGGTAAGTCGATTGTCGCATCCGCAAGACATATACTCTCAACTTTGCTCTGTAGACAATAAGCAGCAGTCAGTCGACAGTCACTTTGCCGAGCGTATACAGTTGGTGGGACAATCAGTTGGATGGCACAGAAGTCGACGACAAAATCAAATGGCACTTTTTGGAACATAATGGACCGTTGTTTCCCCCCGCCTATCAGCGGCTCCCAAGCAATGTGCGTTTCTACTACAATGGCAAGCCGTTGAGGCTCGCCGAAGCGACTGAGGAGGCAGCGACGTTCTACGCTAAGGTCGCGTGTACGGAATACGCCACGAAACCTTTGTTTATAGCGAACTTTTTCGATGACTTTCGCGGCATAATGACGTCAGCTGAGCGACGCCAGATTACGCAGTTCGAACGCTGTGATTTCAGTGAAATACAACATTATCTACAAGCGCTGGACGAAGAGCGACGACGTGCAACCAAAGCGGAAAAAACACTAAGCAAAAACGCGCGTACACACGAACAAAACATGTACGGCTTGTGCACGATAGATGGCGTGCGGGAGCAAATCGCTAATTATCGCGTCGAGCCGCCGGGCTTGTTTCGCGGTCGTGGCGAGCATCCGAAAATGGGACGCATTAAGCGACGTTTACAACCCGAAGACATAACGATCAACTGCAGTGAAGATGCACAGCCGCCGGAGCCGCCGACGGGACACAAATGGAAGGAGGTGCGGCATGATCCGAACGTGTCTTGGCTGGCCTGCTGGGCCGATGCGATACACTGCCAACCAAAGTACATTTGGCTGAATTCGAGTTCACGCATACGCGGCATGCGCGACCTTGCAAAGTTCGATACTGCGCGTCGCCTGGCCGAGTGCATAGACAGCATACGCGCGACCTATCGCACCGAGTGGCAAGCCGCGGATATGCTGGTACGTCAGCGCGCCGTTGCATTGTACTTCATCGATTGGCTGGCGTTGCGCACGGGCTCCACCCATGGCAATGAACGTGGAGAAAGTCGTGCGAATACGGTTGGCTGCTGTTCGCTGCGTGTTGAGCATTTAAAACTGTATGATCGGTTGGAAAATCAATCGAACGTTGTAGTCTTTGATTTTCTTGGCAAGGATTCGATACGCTATTACAATACGGTCGAGATTGAGCCGGCTGTATTTGAAAACCTTAAAACATTTATGTTGGGCAAACAACCCAGCGAAGTGCTCTTCGACAAACTGACTGTCCAACGTCTCAACGAGTATCTAAAAACGCTAATGAAGGGTCTCACCCCCAAAGTGTTTCGCACGTATAACGCTTCCATAACATTACAAAATCAACTGGACATGCTGACCGCTAACAGTACAAGTATCGAGGAGAAACTGTACTCGTACAATAGCGCCAATCGTGCAGCCGCCATACTGTGCAATCATCAGCGCAGAACACCCAAAAACCATGAGAAGGCCTTGGCAACGCTCAAGCAGCGCATAGACGTCAAGAGCTTTGCCATACGCGATTGTGAGAAGACCTGCTATCAACTGCTGCACCAGAAGCCAAGCACGAATACTATCCGCGCGCACTTCCAACGAAAGTACAAAACGTTGCAGCGTCTAAAGAGTCAACTGTCCACGTTGGTGCTGAAGAGGTGCGATAAGCAAGAGAACTCAACAGTTGCACTCGCCACATCGAAACTCAATTATCTCGATCCGCGGATCACGGTCGCCTGGTGTCTGAAGAACAGTGTGCCAATTGAAAAGGTTTACAACAAAGGTTTGCGTAGCAAATTTCATTGGGCTTTGAAATTGACCGATCGTTGCTTTCGCTTTTAGCCAATTTGGTGAAGAAAAAAATAAAATAAATCTGAAATTAAACTCACCTTTTGAATTTATCAGCATTTTACTTCAAGTGGTTGCGACTTTCATCAACATTCTTGTTACATTCAGATTCTTGATGTATTTTACATGACTTTAGTAAGGCCAATTCCACGGCTACATTTAGTATTATTCAAATTAAACCACCATTAAAACTCGTTTCGCAATAAAAGAATCATTGACAAAACGGACCTTACCGTCTTGTATTGAATGCTATATTATAAAGTTAGTTTGATAAAGGATTAATCCTGGGGCGATTGTGACTAATACAGTTTAAGCTGGCACTGCAAAACAGTATTTAATTAATATTTTGCAAAATACCAAAAAGTTAAAACGAACCTGAAGACGCCAGTGCTGCCACTGACCAAACAGTGAAATCACGGCTGCCAGCAACATTTTGTCGAGTGGATTGTAAGCTTTCATTCATTTTTATTTGCATTTGCTCAGGATTTCTTATTCGAAAACAAATATTATTTAATCTCTAGTGATTAATATTAATTTATATAATTTCCATTGGAATTTTATCGCACTCCAACAGCAAGTATGAATACACACAGGGTGCTTATAACGAATAGCATTTAGTTATGTGTAACCCGGTGCGCGCGAATCGCAATTTGGCGGTTTCTCTTTTTATACTTTTTTCATTGTTTTTATTATCAACCGCCGCATGGACACGTTCCACATGAACGCCGGCGATTAGTTGCAGTTGTTTACGAGCATGGATTTGAGATTTGTACTTATTTGAGCAACACTGCGACAAAATGGTTCGCCTGGTGTAAGTTATTGCAAAGTGGCGTGTGTGTCCAAAGCGAAGCAGGTGGTGGCAGCGGCAGCGGCAGCAGGAGCAGCAACGGTGGTGTCTTTGCTGACCAATAACGTGTCGCGTCGTGTGTCGATACGTTTGTGATTTCCTTTTTTATACGTGAACTTTATCCACATTGTGAAGTAGTAAAGACATTACGTTGATGCGCCTTCTTTGTTACGTCGTATCGCTTTTGGGACATCAGCCGGCTATGTGATAATATCCGAGAAATTATTTTCGGCTACAACGCAGCCGGTACGATACGGTAGTATCCTGACCATTGTCTCTACTTGGTAAGTGTGTGGTATGCCTTGCCTTTTTGTTGTTTTATGATTATTGTTTTGTTGTTTTAGCCTTTGTCGAACATCAACGTACGAGTATGTACTATGCCATCACCGACCGTCACTGTTTTGGTTTTCGAGCAACGAACGACTATGCCATTAGACATTAATGGAAGATGGACATTTTCGTTTGGCATTTCCGTTTGTACTTTTCGGTAAAGTTATTACATTTTGGGCTCTTGTACATATATTTTGCGTTCATCGACTGCAATTGCAATTACCACGTTTGTGCGAGATTTCCGCATATCGGCCACACATACATACACAAACTAATGGTTTCACTAACGATTGTAACGGTTGTACTTAATGGCGACTTCTAAGCACTTGGCACACATGCGTGAATCTTCCATACTTCTGTTTATTTTTGTTTTTTTTGGCAGTTAAGATTCGAAATTAAGTTGCAAAGATCTTAAGTTTGTGATAATGTCAATGCTTGTGTAGAAAGTCATCATTATAAGAAAATTAGGCTTGTAAATCTGTGAAAAAAGGATCAACAACTTTGTATCATGCAATTCAATACGAGGACAATGCAATTTCAGCGTTCACGCACGACAACAAGCTGTCGTAATAAACATGCCCAATTGGCCGCACGCATTCGTAACTGTTTGGTCAAATGAAATCGCACGAATTTATTGTTAATAGGAAAAAGGATTCACACACCGAATGTCTGCTGGGACTAACGCTCAACCAATGCATAAAAGCTGCTCAGCTACTCATGTGTGTGTGTGTGTGTGTGTGTATGTGTGCGCGCGCGAGGGAGGGGTGCACAAACGTAAACTTATCGAAATCATACATTTTCAATATCGAAAAATAATCTTACAGCGGAAATGGCATATTTAGAGGCGGGAAAGGATTGCAATGGTTTAACTTATAATATATATACATACATATTTATATATACATTCCAATCTATATGTATGAAAGGGCACAAACAGCGCTACGTGTAGCAACACTTTCATGCTCATTGCCAAAATTGCTTGGGGTTAGGCAGAGCAGAATGAGCAGATTTCGTATCTGCGCTGATACGCTTACTGATTTTGCCGCTGCCACCGACGCGCGCACTTCAGGGGCTTTTTAGTGTTTATTGCGCGAGATTAGTTTGTTTACTGTAAGCTGCGTTATAAATTTTAAGAACTTCTACATTGTCTGCTTTTGTTTCCTTTTTTCGCCCAAATTGTTAACCAACTAAAGGATGCGACGACGATTTCCCTGCAGGCGTACAGTGAACTTGTGCGGAGCGTCGAAAAAGCAGCCAGATAATTACTGTAAATAGTTTATGCGCGACATGCTGATAATAATTATATAAATTGTCTGACGCAAATAGAAGTTTAGTAATCAATGCTTCCTTTTTTCTAATTGTAGTAACAACTCTAGTAGCCAAAGAAGCCTCAACAACAAGTATCTTCTGCCAGCAGCCAACATGAAGTGGAGGCGGTGAGCCAAAGCCAAGTCTGCACTTGCGGTCCGTCATTTGTGCGTTGCATTCATTTATAATATTTGAAACGACAAACCAATCAACTCGTTGGCAATTAATACGCACACTTAAACGATTACAGTCAATTGCTTTGGCATTTTGCAAAGATAAACCAAATTAAACACACAAAAAACAAGAGTTTACTTTTGTATCAGAAATTATATGCGACATTGTTGAGCACAATTGTTGTGCAATAAAACAAAACGACAAAGCCAACAGCAACAACAACACAGACACACACACATGCGACTCAAGCACTCATCAGATCAAGCAGTCAACGAACATGGCTGCGGCATTGCACAAGGACAACTGCACAAATATACACTGCTCGGCTCTGCTCAGCTCTGCTTTACTGAGCTATGGTGTGATGTGCTGTGGTGTGCTTGCTATGCCATGCGAACGCATTACCAAACGAATTACGAGCGACTCGTTTGGCAATTGCAGTTCATTGTTATTTAATATGCTCAACGAGCGAGCGGCGTTGGCAGTAACGTTCGATATGCCAGGACAGAACGAAATTATACTTTATGCAGCAGGCGAGGACAACAGCAGCAACGACGACGACGATGATGGCGACGGCGACGTCACTGATTGCGATATAAACGATTGTCAACGTAGCCAAGTGGATTATTACCTCATGCCAATTATCATATCAACGATATGCACACAGTCAAACACACATAAACACTTACACATACATACATATAAAGCAACAAAGGCTGTGAGAGGCTATCACTGAAGCGTTGAATCGAAATGAAACGAGTTGTGTCGCGTCGCTCATGTAGGCTGACAAGTGGCTTGCATGCAAATGTTATGCAATTGCCGACAACTGCCACCAGACCATTCATGCATGCCGTGTGTGGGTGTGGCTGCGCTTATTGTTGTGATGGCTGTTGTTGTTAGGCGTGCATATGCAAAATTTCATATACAAGTTTAAATGGATTTTGATTGTTTATGACAATTCACAGCAACGAGACAAGCAATCAGCACATGTTGGACCACGTTTACTTAACGCCTCATATGTTTGTGTGCATGTGCATGTGCGTCTGTGTGTGTGAGTGAGTGTGTGTGTGTGTGTCGGTGTGCCAGCCATTGACAATAATAATAATTTGGCATTTAAATAATAACAAC
The DNA here is from genome assembly GCA_037044515.1 of Phortica magna. Lineage (NCBI taxonomy): Eukaryota > Metazoa > Arthropoda > Insecta > Diptera > Drosophilidae > Phortica > Phortica magna. The sequence continues at coordinate 103,184 of JBAMBP010001011.1, read as the reverse complement.
ATCAGTGTGGCAGCAACATCAAGCTTGCCTCATCAACATCATCATCATTGTCATTATCATCATCATCATCATTGTCATTATCATCATCATCATCTTTGGCACATCGCAAAATTTGTACATTTTAAACCCGAATTGCAACTCGAATCTGATTGGATGCCACAAAATTTGCATAATTTGTATTTGCAACTGAGCCGTTTCTGTCGTTCTGTGGCATCATCACGCATTGCTGGTAAGTGCAAATGTCAGATACACGCATATAAACTATAATTTTACCGTTATTAAAAACTAATTCAAAATTATCAGCTGCAAATCAGCTTTTGCATTAATGCCCAAGAAGAACAAAAGTGCACATGGCTTGTTATCAGTCATGCAACACGCAACATGTTTTAATATTTTGGTTATGATATTCTTTAGATCATTTGTGGCATTACAGATTTCTCTGTTCTTTAGAAAACTTCCCGAAAATGTTTGATTCTTTTTTAAGAATTTAAAAAAAGGAAATAAAAATAGTATTAATTAAAGGAGTCGAATTTTATAAAAATATTTACAGCAAAGTAATTCCTTAAGGGAAGCTATAAATTTGTTTAATCTTACTCGTTTCCAGCAACTGTTTACTTTATCCTAGTGTGCCTTGACGTTTTTGATTTGCTAATGGAAAGAGAAGAGTTTGAGACTTGAAAATATTTTAAAATTGTTGCATAAATGATGTATCCAGAATCTCTAGAAATCATTCTTTAAATATAATCGGCCATTTTTGTTTATTATAAATTTTGGCCTTCAATGATTTTTTAAAAAGAATTTTGGAACGTAATGTTGCTTGGCGCACTTCCGTTAAGTCTGGAGGAAAATTATTTATCTCGAATTTCACGTTTCTGGACACGCAACTTGTACTCCGGATCAATTTTTAAGAAGTTGTAATATATCTCGTTTTTTTATAAAAGTCTTTAAATTCAATATAACTACAAGATAATTACTGAATGTTGTTAAAAATACAACCGAGTAATTTTCAACCTTTGTCTAACAACTGTATTGAAATTCTACTGGCCAATAGAGGATGCTTTACTGGACTCTCACTTACAGTCTCTTATGTTGCATAGTGACACACGTTGCATACGGCAGTTTAACAGACCAAGATGTGTTTGAGTATTTTTTCTTCTATCAATTAAAAATGTTACTTTCTGAAGCGCTTACAAGATGATAGTTACCTGAAAGCATTTTTGACAGAGTATCATGAGTACAATAATTGTTAGTTGCGGAAAGCTGGGGTATGTTGACTGATGGTCTTATTGTTTAGTGTGCTGAACGAAACCCCGCAAAAGGTTCGTTTTGAAGCGTCAACGGGTCTTGAGGATCTTTTAAGCTCTGACTTTATTAGCACAAAAGTCCTTCATGTAAACTTACTTGCTTCGGATTGTTCATAGACATATATTAAAGAAAGTTTCCATCTTGAAAGCAAAAATCAAAAACATGCCAATAGGAAAAAACTCTTTGTTGCGATTGCTTTTCAGTTGGTCGTGCTTACTTGTCCAATGGCTACGAACGTTCTTCATATCAGATCATTGTATATAGAAACATAAATCAACAAGCTTATTTAAAAAGTCAGTTTTATAGCCAATTGACTGAATTATTATAAAATAAACTAAAGTTGACCAAAAACTGTTGGACTCAAACACTTGGAAAGTGCTTAAAAATTAGTTTGGGCAATAAATTATCATTAATTTGCATGAAAAGCACTCGAAACATTTTGCCATTTTGATTTCGGAGCAAAAACATTTTGACTAATAAAGCAAATGGCCACTTTTGCCGCAACAACAACAAAGTCAACAATTTCAGCAATGAGCAGCTGCAACAACAGCTAGTCCAACAACAAGTACAAAGCGTGGCATGTCGCGTTATGTTAGTGTATTTTGGAGGTCTCGTTTACAGCCGCAGGTACTTCTAATCTCATGTACGGCATTATAAATTGTTGCGTACTTAATTTCGGTACCCAAAATAATAACACGAGTAATTAATTTAATATGCCACAGACACGATGTTGCCGCAACTGTTTGTATCTGTTTGTGTCTGCTTGTGTGTGTGTGCAACATGCACAATGCAACTAACACTAACACACATAAGTGCTTCATTGGTGCAATAAGAGCTGCGGCAGTGGCATGCAATTTAACGTACAAATGAACTAATGTTCATGGCAATTGTCGCGTAAATTACGTATGCGTAATGTATCTGTGTAGCTGAGTAACTGCTACAAACAAATCAGGCACATTGAAATGCATTCAAGTTGGTTTTTTTTTCGTATTTTTATATTAAAATTTATTTCTTTTTTAATTTTTCTGTTTTTGTGTTTGTCTCTAATGTCGTGCCAAATTTGTGTGTGTGTGTGTGTGCGTGTGTGTGTGTGTGAGTTGAGGGTGTAATATTGTACCGCCCAGTGCACCTGAGCCGAACCGACCCGAACTGATCAAAAATGTTTTGTTGTATTTTATTGTTTTTCGTACTTTGAAATAAATTCATTCTTATTTTATGGTGCGTGAATTGAATAGATGAATGCAGTTGTACATTTATTTCAGTGCTGCAGCCTATTTATTTATCCATCCATTCGCTTATTCATTTATTTATTTATTTGTTTGTGTGCGTAAATAATTGCACAAATAATCAGTGAGAATCAGTGTTGCTTGTGTGGCAAGATAAATTGGCTCGAAACATGTTAATTAATTTTCAAAAAGTTAAAAAAACAAACAAAAGGCAGACAGACTGAAATATATTTCGTTGCATTTTAGTTGAGAAATCGATTGCAGTAAAAGTAACTAATACGTTTTGACACTTTAAAAGGCATGACAATAAATAAACGTCTAATTTTAATGGAAATTTGCTTAGCAATAAAATTGTTTGATAGATTTTAAAACCTTATCAATTTTAAATTACTAAGTAGTTGCTCAATAAACTCAAAATTGCTGTAATATGTCTTATAGATTCGAAATCATTGCTCAGATTCGGCGGCTGGCAAATTATATCAACGTCGATTTGCTCAGATACAAGAACAACCGTACCAAACATGAGTCCGAAAAGTAAAAAGATTTTAAGAGGTTTGAACATAAAGATTGTCTCTTCAGCTAATATGGCTTCTTTGACCAAAATTGTGAAGGATATAAAGAAATTCTGAATGAGGTTTAAAACATTTCTAACAGACTATTCAAAAAACTAGCCATCGAACCTTTTATTGTGAGCGATTTCGGGAACGGTTAGTTTATTCAACAAAGTGGTCCGAACAAAAAGTTGAAAGGGTTCTGGCTGACAGATATTTCAGCCTATTCTGCAACTCTGTTAAACAAATATTTGGAGACCTTTTGATAGTTTCATGAATAGAGAAATTAATTGGTTTCATATTCCAATCATTACTGCCACTGTAGTACGGTTACATTATTAAACCAGTAAGGAAGCTATTTTCGGCTATGCCGAAACTTATATACTCTTGCAAACGTTTTCACAATTATTCTTATTAGGAAATCCTTTTATAATTTTCCAATAAGAATCATATACGCAGCCACGCTCATTTTCTTATTTGTCTTAAAGGAGCCAATGTAGTCAAACTTCACAACATTTTTCAATCTTGTGTATCGTCTGTTCACAGAGAAGTGCCATTTTTAAGTTTTTAGTTGTATGAGCGGTACCACGCCCTTATGTCCGCTTTTTATAAAATTTTGGATTTTGAGTGAGGCATTAATAAAGACACGTAATAGCAAAGTTTGGCTTGCTTATATTCAAGAACAAACAAGTTTTTCTAACAAAAACTGTATTTTTAACCGATCTAGCCTATAGGAGCTATATGCTATAGTAACCTGATCTTGACCATTTTTACACAGTATCTTTATTGATGTCAAAAATTATGTTGTGCAAAATATTGAGTCAATAACTCCAAAAACACGCGGTTTTTTAAGCAAAAACCTCATTTTTGAACGATCGTTCCTATGGGAGCTATATGCTATAATCATCCGATCAAACTGAATTTTACATACCGAATACCTGGAAAGAGAAGAAAATTTTCTGCGTTTAAATTTTTTTGCTAACTATAAAACTCTGGCCGGAAATTGCATTGAAACAGACAGACAGACAGACGGGCAGACGTCGGACGTCGTGCTGATCAAGAATATATATACTTTATATAGTCGGAGATGTCTCCTTCACTGCGTTGCAAACTTCATGACAAAGTTAATATACTCTTTTTGCAAGAGTATAAAAACCAGTTACTAAAATAGTGTTTGCTTGTAGCGCAAAAATAAGCTGTCCTAAATACGATTCGCTGTTAAAATCTTATTAATTCACAGTGACTTAAGGGGTTAGACCTAGTTAGAACTTTTGAAAAAAACTTTGTATTTTCTTAAAGTATAATATCTTGAAAATATTCACTGAAAATTTGAACACAATCCGAAAAATACTTTTCGAGTTATTCTACAATGAATGGCAGCCTGTCTGACGCACGCCAATAGAAAGGTAAAACTTTAAACGCGTTTTTCTCGAAACCAGTTTTCGAAATCGGTGATCACTGTAACTTAAGAATGGTTTTACCGATCGGTTTGAATTTTTTTTATGTATTCTTCATAATTCATAATTATCCTCCGGTTGAATTTTTTTTTTGGAAAATTATTTTTTTTTTTATAGCTGAAAATGTGAGTAAAATTTGGACATAATACACAATTTTGACTTTGAGTGTCCGCCATTTTTTCAAAATAAAAAATTTTTCATATCCCTTCGTCCAACCGGAGCACTGGAATTACCTATCAATATTTTTTTTACTTTTTGAATTCCGATGATCCAGTGATGAGCTAGAGTGATCACCACAAAACACTTTTTTCATTTAGTCCCCTACGAGAATTGCTGTAGCACACTCATTTTTAAATATTGTGAAACACAATTTTTTTCAGATCTTCTTTAAATACATATCTTTAATACAGAGAAACATTTGGTATTAATTATTTTGTTGTGTTGGCAGGAAAAAATCTTAAAAAAGAGCTATCTTTTCGTGTTCCAACTAGTTCTAACCCCTTAAATAGTTGCCAGAATAGGAAAGTTCGTCTTAAAAAATGTACATATAAAATTTCCATGATGAGAATCAATTCATTGCAAAAATACGACTTTGCGACTGAAATGCTCAGAGCAAAGAAACCAATTGTTGCGCTCGTTTAATATGTAAAGCATTTTGAGCTGAGCAGAGTTGAGTTTGGTTTCCGGACAAAGGCAATAAAGATGCAACGAAGAGTGCATGTGTATGTGTGTGAATGTGAGCAGACATAGGCACAAAATGCCCATTGCATGGAGCAAAGTAAGTGTGAGGTGGCGGATGCATGTGGCAAGAGGAAACGCTTACACGCACAATTTATGCATCCGAATGCAACAGAGCAAGTAAACCAAAGCAAAGCAAAGCATTGCAGGCATGCCATTGCATTGTTGCATTTATGTGTGAGCGTCGCGCAGCTGGTGCACAGCATAGATACATTGAAGGCAATATTTCCGATGTTTAGATGCAAATGCCGGAAACTTTATGGCAATTATTTTGTGTTAAATGCTTGATTGGCATACGGAAAAAGCAAAGCCATATGTGTGTGTGTAGCTTAAGTAGCTTCAAGACTGCGTACTAATTAATTATAACATGGTATTGCTGTCTCGCTTACGCCTGTGCAGAAGACCGAACTCAAATCAAATCAAGCACTTGCATTTGAAATTTTGCTTAGCATACTTTTGTGCGCAACTTTTGTTGGCACTCCACAAAACAGGCAAATGATTTGTGTGATTGCATTTGAATGGCAAACGAAAGCAAAACAAAATAAAATATAGAAAAAGTGGGGGAAATAGAAAAAAGAACGACGCGTTTGCATAAATATTCGTGAAGCTTTTTAGCAGTAGAGCGCCTGCAGCTGAGCGCTTGTTTGGCTTTTGGGCGCTGCCGTTGGCGTTTCGTTGGGAATTTATGGCAGCTTTTTTCAGCAGCAGCAGCAGGTATGCGCACTTCCTTCCAAGGACTTAATTGATGTTGTGTGTCGCGTAAATTATAAACAACAGAAATTAAAGTGGACTATGTTGGCTTGTAGTGGTGCAAGTGAGTGGCAGGTGGGCTGAGGGGTGCCTTCTGTCGTTGTTTGCGCTTATTTGGCGGAAAGGCGGAAACAGAAATGCTTTCATCGCAAGTGTCGACGTTCATAAAATGAAAAAATACTTATATATACCTAAGCTCAAAACAGTGTTGGTCAAGAGGCCAGCAAATAAGGCCTGAGCTGCGCGCACTCTCCGAGTGAGTGAGGTCAAGTGTGAAAGTGTCGCACGACGCGTGTGTGCGTGTGTGTGTCTCTCCTTTTTTCGACGTTACCTTAGCTGTATAAATTTTCCTTTTTGCATCATGTAGTGTGTGCCACAAACTGTATCTGTATGTGTGTGTGCTTGTGTTTGTTTGTGTGCGTGTGTGTCTAATATAGTTTGCCACGACTAAGTTTCTAAAAGCCTTTGCTCGCCCATTGGCCAGGCCAGACACTTTTTCTACTCATGTCCAACGCAACGCAACAAAAACGCGCAAAACAGAAGATATAAAAATAGAAAAAGCGAATATTTTTTTGCAATTTTTTATTTCGACGATTTTTCAAGGCGTTGTTTGATCCTTTTTTCATTTTGCTTTATGATTTTTCAGTTGAGTTCTCGACTACAGGTAATAAATATAATTTTTAATGGCTTTTGCTGCATTTGGATAGTAAAATTGTAAAAAGCAAAGCAAACCCGCACGACATTTAATATAAATAATTTATTAGTTCATGTTCACATGTATTTTTGTGTCTTTTTCAGAGTTGCTCTTTAGTGAAACTTGTGCCATTTTGACTTTGCTCTTCACTAAATCGGCAATTGCCGTTATCTTATTTTGTAGTTTATTCATTTCAAATAAGAGTGCAATTAAAATTTCTAGTTTGTTATGACACAATTAACTGATATTAATGAAGGCAAACTATGCGCCACAAAGGACTTGAGTCGGCATGTAGAGGCAGCTGTGAAAATCCTTCTATATCAAAGACACGTCTTGTCCGGAAAAAGAGTGCTCACTTTGAGAGATCTACTGAAACATTAGTCAAGGGAATGATCTTGTGCCAGAGGTGTGTCGCCTACCATTTGAGGTCCCTGTCCTCCTAGATAGACATGGCTTGCAGTGTAGATGATCAATGAAGCGAAACAAGCTTACCAAGTTTGGAACTTGAACTGTAGTAAGCGCGAAGCAGCGGGGAGTAGGGAGCTCTTGCCATGGTTGTTTCGGCAACCCTGAGGCCCTTTATGGAGCTACGCTGTGGCTGCGGCTTAGTACTCAAACGTGAGTAGAGCTTTTGCTTGCCCAGGAAGCAGCGGATCTCCTCAATGTAACGCATGCATTACGCGTGCAATAGGGCGCTGTTTAACATGTTTATTAATCATCAGTTCATGTTCTTGGTACCGTGGTTGTAAATCACAATCTGTACACGCCACGTAAAATAAAACTCGGAGTGATCCAAGCACTTGTGTGTCCTTTTTGAATGCTTCTAACAAGTAAGGACCATGATTTGATCTTCTGCTCTATGAGTATCTTTGATAAGAAGATAAGCGACTTTACCTTGTGATGTTATAACCCGTTGCTCAAAAATAGATCTCTTCTTCAGAAAGATTTGAGTCTCCTCCAAAGGAAAGGTATCGTTTGTATGAAGTTGTCAGCTTTTTGCTCTATAAATTTTGTACCTCTTCCTCAGAAACATCATCTTACTACGACGGCGGGTTCTACAGGCCTTAGTAATGCGCACTTGTTTTACATAACGTCTTGGTCATGTGCGCTTTTATAATGCTGCATTAAATTTGAGGTGTTTAAATATATTTCAAGTATACGCACTCGGCTGAAGTACAAACGACTAGAAGTTAATTTTGAAATGTACTCATTCTACCTTTGAATTACAACTATTTTAAGTCAAGTAACCACTGCAAAATGAGTACAAATTAAAGGACATCTGAGTGCCAAACTGCCTAATTGGAATTAACAGTGAAATTTATTGTGCAAAGTGGAGTGATTTGTGTAAGTGACATTGCAATGCGATGCGGTAAATAAACGTGGATGGGTCTGTGCGCCATGGCATGGCAAAAAAGTAGCCAACGAACGTTGGCTTTGCGTCTGAGTGAATATCTGCAGACACAATTTGTTACAGAGCAGCAAAAAGAGTAACAACAACAATGAGAAAAGAAGGAACAAAATGTACAAGAAAAGAAATTATCCTGCGCCATAAACAAAACGAGACTAGACAGAAGCAGTAGCCGAAACCGAAGCCGAAGCTGAGAACTTCAAGTTGATGCTCAAGCTAAAGGAGCTGAAGGAGCAACATCATTCACATCAGACATGACCAACCAGAACTAAGCATGATGCGATACTCACTTACACATTAAGGACATGCCATCTTGCCATATATTTAAAGTTCTTTGTGTCATCATTAGTTGTGTAAGCGTGCGAACCTTCGTCTTCAACTTTATTGCGCATTTTGGCAAAGGAGCTAAGGAATGTCGACAGGCGATAGGACACAAAACTGTCAGTTGTGCAAATCTATTGAGGCTTCTATAATTGTTTTTCGTTTATATAAAGATGTTATTGCTGTGTGGGTTTTTGAGGGTTGTGTTGATTTAGAAAGGTGGAAATAGTTAACGATCTACGGAAATGTTTCAATATCCTCTTCAGATCTTTTGGGACTTACACTATTTTTTATGCTCTTGGCAATTCAAGGAAGATGCCATTTCTTGTTAGAATATGAGGATATTGGTGAGTACATCTAATATAGAGTTTTTTCTGTCCATTTCATATTTTCAATCATTTCAGTTCATTTCGATGTTGTTATAGATTTCTCAAATTATAACTATTACTAATATATCACATTTACTAATGAAGGTAAGGAAGAATCCACGAGCAACTTGGCCTTGACACAACTTCATGTCGCCACAAGTGACTTTCTTTCTTGAGTTGGCATCCTTGAATTACCGATGAGCTTTTGAAATTCATTCTATCTTGTTTTTAGATCGTATTCCAACGTAATAATGATAGAGATGCTTACTTCAAATCACCATAACGAAATTTCTACGCTATGTGTACCTATTCTAGAGACCAATTTGGCTTTCTTGACTCATAAACTATTTTTTCTTTGTACTCTTCTAATCTTAGAATTACTTTCCTTATTTTAATGTATATTGCACACAATTTCAATTGAGCTTTTAAGACTTATTATTTTCTAATATGCATCAGTCTTGCCCTCGGCACCTCATACCATAACAATAAAAATCCTTGAGTTTCTAATCTCAACACTTCTCAAGATGAGTTTGAGCTTCTTTAAGTCAACAAGCTACTTACACTGGGTAGCCTTTTGTGCCGAAGCTCCCACCCAACTAACGGTATTTCACAGCGGTAAACTTTTGATGCGGCAAAGTTTAAGTGAGCGGAACAAAATGGCCGTCAACCAAATACACTTGTGTACATTAATGTGTTTATATAAGTATTTCGGCATTGAACAATATGCAATGCAATTGCAACATTTGGCAAACCTTGGCCGTCGCTCATTGGACAACATATTGCGGTCGTTGTAGTTGTCGGCGTCATATTGTTATTGTTATGTATTTGCAAGCAAATTTGCACATGTTCAAATCAAGATTTACGATCCCCAGTGACATCATTAATCAAGCGCCTGATTGGTGATCCTGTTCCTGTTAATTAATACAATAATGGATTGCGTAGAGACTTCCAGCTGTGTCGAGTCGAACCTAACCGAGCTGAGCTGAGTCGAGTCGAGCCGAGCCAACCCAGCATCGCGACTGCCACAATGAAGAAGGATGCGTTTAAAATTTATAACCACGACCCAAGTCAGCATAGAAAGTCGAAGTGTACCGAAGACAATACAAAGCAAAAAAGGAACAAACGATTTTCAAGTAGAAACATTGATTTAAAATTTACAGCGCTGTGCCAAAGGTTGGCCGGTTGTCGGCATATGTTGCTTTGATTTATAATTACTGGCAAAATGTTACACAAAGCACACAAATTTCAACAGATTTCTACATTGAATTCTATAAATTTCATTGCATAAACGCAGGCGTTGGCAATCATGCTGAGTTGAATTGAATTGAGTTGAGTTGTGTTGTGTTCTGTGGAGTTGAGCTGAGTTGAGCGTCAGTGTGAATATTTGCTCGCAAATTTCAATTAACAATTTTACCCTTAATTTGCCAAAAGAAAATTTACTTGGCTTGATGGCTGTGTGTGTGTATGTGTGTGTGGGTAGCGATGCTGTTGCGGTCTACTCAAGGTAAACTAAATTACAATTTGGACCATCACCCCCCCGTCCTACACACACACAAGCACACACACCTCATTTGGCTTAGTTTTCGAGCATCAATTATGATTATCGTCACGTTTTATGAGACATTTTTGGCAACTTTATGTTTGCTGGCGTCAGTGTTGGTGTTGGGTACACGTCAACCAACTGCCTAAAAGTATGCACATATAATGAATATTGACAAAGGATGTACCAACTCAAATGAACGCTGGGTGGCATGTAGTGAGTGGAAAAGGGAAGGGGTGGCGGTGGGACTGACTAGAGCTTGTCTGTTTTGTCGACATGTACGCTGCTTAGTAAATGTTAGCGTTTTCTTTACCTTTATGCTTGAACGGTTTGGTTCATTAGTTGATTTTTGTTGCACGGTGAAAAAAATTGAGGCTGAGATGAGACGAAAACTCAACAAACGCGTTGGTGTATCGCAGCTGAGATGTATTAAATAGGAAAGGTAACGAAAAGCAAATGAATCGCAATAGAAAGCTGAGAGCTAACGAAGGGCAAAAGTATCGATTTAAAGAAGGTATCGCACAGAAAAAGTATCAAAACACTTTCCAAGTCCTCCGTTTTTCTTATCAGATATCCATTAAGTGTCAACTTACCATAAGTCAACTCTCTCTCTCTGTCACCCAACTATCTTTCTCTGCCTTGATGAGATTTCAGAGCATTTTTCTCAGTGTACTATTGTAAGTACATGTGTATGTACTGACCAAATATTTAACACATTCCAACAACCAAAAAGAAAAGGAAAGAGAGCACCTCATGTACGGAGCGACACAACTAATTGCAGAAAAAGCAAATGTTCAGCATAAATGCAGCAACGACGACTAACCGCAAAGGATAATGAGAAGGATAACACGCAACAACAACAAAAACGAAGCGTTTTCAGCTTTGTTCATTTCAAATGTAATTTTGCGTTTATTGAATATTAAGAACGATATATTCTCATTACTGTGTGACGCGCGAGTAAAAGGAAAAATCAGAAAAAACAAATAGAAGTGAACGTGTGCAGAAAATGGCGCGTTGTCGCTTTTTACCAAGGCTGCGAAGTGAAGCGTGCTGCCGAACTGAACACAGATTGAAACCCTTCGGTTTCCTCAATTAGACAAAAATTGAGTCGAAGTGCTTCACAAGTAAGCAGGCCGAAGCGTTTCACAAAAAAAGAAATGATTTCGGTGGTCTGTTCTTGAAAGACAGACTAGACTCTTGCAACAACTAAACATTCCATAAACTGTTTGTAATATCGAACAGTTTCTTAAGGAACTGGCTCAGTGCAAAATGCCGTTAAGGAGTTATTCTGGTCTAGAGTTTTGGGTTTTGATATATTTTTAAGTCCAGACCTATCAGGAATAACATGGGTCTTGAATTAAAAAAAAATAGTCTGATTAAACCTACAACATGTCCAGAATATTGTCAAATTCTCAGTTCAACTTGAAACGAGTTTTTCTCGAAACACTATTTTTAAAGACTTCTGGAAATCTACTGAACTGATCTTGGTGGAATTTGGCGATTCACCTCTTTTTTCAGACAATCATTCCTCTAATATTTAAACATCTATACCAGAATACCCTTCTATACCCTTAAGTCAGCAAAGTATTCGGAACCAAAGGTTCCAAGAGCTTCGGTGAAGATTGCAGCCTTGATTTTTCGCAGCGCCTTTGCTGCTTTTTAATTTTGCCATTTTTGGTGGCAAACAATTTTAATTTTGTAATGTTGATTGCAAATACAATAAATTTCAATTAATATGCAATTGAAGTAGTTTCTAGTTGACTCGTTTTTTGGCCTTCCGATTGCCGCATGTGGCAAACACTTAAGTTGAGTGCAATGCGATCTGAGGTTCTTTTTTGCTCTTGCACATATTCGTAACGAGATTAGCACAAAATGTACTTTTTGCAATTACACTTAAAAATCAAAATGCTCATAACATGTACATTTGCCATTTGACTAAAAGAAGATGAACAAAAACTTCCAAAAAAAACTGCAGAAAGACGAAACAATTTGCAAATGAAATTGTTTTTTGCGATGATTTCGACGACGACGATGAGGACGATGAGGACATTTTTTGTGGTCGCTTACGTCGGCAACTTCTTTTGCAATTTAATCTCTTCATTTCTTTGCTAATTTTCTGTCTAAATGCGCTTACAATTTGATATTAGTTGCTGCTGCCGTTGGGTATGTCTGCGCCATTGGCAGCTGCGTCTAAGTGCCGCTAATTGAAATTTCAGTTTACAGTTTCCCGTTTTGTTGCGTTTCATTTTTAATTGTTAGCCAAAATGTTAGCTAACCACATTCGTGAACAATTTGTAATACAACAAATTTTAATTGTTTTCATTTTGTAGTTACTTGTTCTTATTTTTATTTCATATTACAATTGTTGAGCAGACAATTAGAAGCAACTGTTCAGGATTTGTAATACTTGTGATATAAGATGATATAAGAAGCCATGATATTTTATCCCTTTTTTTTTATTTCTCCCAAATCTGAATTTTTCACCAATGTGTACAATTTGAAAATGATAAGCTTTGCATAAATTATTAAAAAGTATGTTGATAAAAAGAAAAGCACCTTCAGTCTGCGCAGCATGGTACTTATTTTTGGTAATCCATTTGCATCAAACCGAAAGAAAGTGCAAGTCCTCAAAAAGAAGGCGCTAAGAATGATAACGGATCACCCTGATTGTGGTATGCAGTTTTATAGAAATTTACATACTTAGTCTACCTACCAATTTTCATGATTCTAGCGTTTTTGGTGTTCAAGTTATAGCCTTTTCAAAAAGTGGTCGTAGCTGGTTGGGCGGGAAGGAGTGGGCGTGGCTCAAAACCGTTCAAACTTGATCTGCTGCCGAGCATCACGAGTCTATTCTCCAAATCTCAAATCTCTAGCTCTTATAGTTTCCGAGAACCATTGGTGAGGACGGACGGACGGATAGACGGACGGACATCGCTTAATCAATTTGTCTTGTCGTCCTGATCAAGATTATATATACTTTATGGGGTCCCCCTCTCCTCCTTCTATGCGTTACATACATTTCGGCCAAACAAACACAATATACCCTGGTACAGCATGTACAGGGTATAAAAACAAAGAACCAATTAAACAGCCAACAACAAAATGGATTGGCTGAACTTCAACGAATTTCATAGACCCCGAGGCATATTGTTGGTTAACATTGCATTCTATTAAATCTCGGGTCAACTTGTTTAAAGAAGGAAATCGAAATTTTTTAGTTGTTTTCTATAAAAATGTGGTTGTACTTTTTTATGAATTCAATATTAAAACGACGTACGTTATTCGGTCAGCACACTCAACGTAGACCATTGCATTGATAATTCGTTATATAATTCGAATACTACGTTTCTAACGATTACTGTGGGATTCAAGTAGGAAAAGAAGCCAGAGTGTGCAAAAGTGAACCTGTAATCAAGAGCAATGCGGATATTTCTGCGGGATTCTTGAGAAAACTGAATGAAATACTTAATTAAACCATAATTATATATAAGATATAACGTTTTCGTTTCTTATTGCTCTCCATTCCAATAGCATATCGTACATGCAAAGTTTCATTCCTGTAGGATATATGGTTCCAGAGATAAAATCTATTAAATTTTTTGCTATATGAGCGCGTGGTTACTCCCATTATTCTATTCTGTCTTGTAGGGTTCAAAGTTAGTTATATACACTCTAAATTTGATGTTTGATACTTACCCGAGGTAGCTTCAGTTATTGATCACCCATTGCCTAAGTCCGGGAGGCGAAAAAGAAAATGACCTTGATCTGCATATTGAACAGCAGAATCGACCTGAAAAGGATGCGTTTCAAGATTGTTGTTAACAAAAATTATGAAGAATAAACTGTCTGATTAAAGCTTCCCTTGGTAATGATAAGTGTGAATATGTCATACACGAGAATCACTTACGCTGACACTTCAGTTATTTGTAACTGATTACTGAGAGCTCCTTAATATTGCATCTTTTATAAAGTTATCAAGATTATGTTTTTCAAATTACATTTTGAAAATAAGTTCTTATACATAAATGCTCGAAAGCTTCGTTGGCCGACGTTCAAGCCATAAAATTCATAAGCTACACGCTTCAACTGCACAAAATTTGTGTTAATTTGAAAACCAAAAATATGAAGCAGCGTAAGTAAATAAGCGATAAACAGCCTGAGAAAGGGAGATAAAGTGTGAGACAAAGAGGCAGTGTGAAGCAAACGTCTTCGGGAAGAACACCGTGAAGGAACGTTGGCAATTTGCATTTCTAAATCCAAGATGAACTAATAATAAACACGCCGGAACATGAGTACACAAATTGTCGACTTGTGCTTGGCGCTGTTTGGCGGCGGCAGCAATTGGCGAACTTCGAACTCATGCCACTTTTCTTCCGCCACCCACAAGTTGAACTGTGGCGAGTCAAGCCGCGCCGGTCGTTGGGTCATGGCTTGGCAGAGTGTCCGGTTGGTTAATAGAACAACGTCGACGGCAATTGAAAGTTATACGTTGGCGGTGTAGCGCAGAAAAAGGACACTCGCAAAGAAATTGTAGTCGCAACGCTCGCGACGCGGCACAAGGGTCAGCCAGGCAGGCAATGAGCCTATGAAGCCGCACGGAAATTGTTACATGACACCAACAACACTGACGACGATACGACGGTGACTGAGCATATTTAATTTTTGTACTTCTTTTTTTTACTTATTTTTATCAAATAAAATGCAAAAAAGTTTATACCGCTGGCTGTCAGATCGTCGCGTCTTTTGGGCGTTGTTGTTGCTTTGGTCTAAAAGTGATTTGCTTGCGGTTTGGCTGCCCTAAAATTAATAAACTGTAACGGAAACGGAAACTGTGCGCCATAACTGTTACTCAGTTGTTTTTTTAAGCATTTCAGTGCTTCGTGAATCATCTTCATGTCTGATTTATGCAATTTAAGTTGCTCAGTTGATGCAAAGCACATCATTGTTGATTGTAATTCTGGTATGTTAAAGTTGAGCAATAAGACAGTATTGGAAAACAATCTGGAAAAGTCAATACTTTGAGTAGTTAGTACCATCAAAAATCGAATCAAGTATAAAAAGACTTGTTTCGATTTCAAGTTTCGAACTTTGAAGAAACATTCAATAGGAAAGTTCAAGATCGGCAGTAAGAAGTTGTAGTTTGGATCTATAAGGTAAATAATTGGCAGAGTACTCAAATAGAAATATTTTTTCGATGTGCAAGCATCGAAAAGCACAAATCATATTGCATTGAAAAACTGAAAAAAATTAGAAAAATGGCAATTTGCAACATTAAATCTTTTCAATTTACTAAACAAAAAAAAAAAAACTAATGTTTTAAACAATATTTATTAAAAAGTATTACATTTAAATCGAAAACAGATTTATTTGCTTTTATGCCGAAACGATTCTAAACTGAAATTGTTTTTTGAAATCGTTTCGAGATCAATAAAATTCCTGATTTCCGCTGAAACTTGCTTGTGACGTAGAACCGAATGAAAAATTAAACGAAAATTTATAATAATATGTTGATTGATATCATATAAAAAGACCTATGAGATTCTATAGAACGTTTTTTGCCTCTATATGGTTTTTTCATTGGGTGATTGTCCTTTCTTTCTGCCAATCTTCTGCTATCATTCAATGTGTCTTGCATAAGTCACGTGACATTATGGCTTTGGTACTTTTTCGCCGGATTCTTCACCATCATTTGGCGGATCATTCTTCTTCCCATCGTCAAGGGAGAGTGTTGGCGGAGTCGATAACATATTCGGTTGGTACTCAGTTGCTTCAGTCTTCTGTTTCAACAGATCGTATGGCTTACAATGTTTGAGGTGTGTAGCAAGCGTATCGGCGCACACTACGTGTGTAATGTTGTACGGACAGAAGACCAGACGGTTGTCATTGTTAGCCTTTTGAGAAGAACGTCGAATGGCTTGAACGTATTGCGACATGTTATATATTTTAGATTCCCTGTAATTCTAAGAGACAATGTAAGATTAAATTCTTTTAAATTTGATGAAAGTTATTTTTTCAATACTCACAAAGCAAATGTAATTGCGTTTTGGTAAAGTGGAACAATTTTAAAACAAATTCAAACTATTTTGTATAGCAAGAAAATTTTCTAGTGCTCAATGAAGTACAAAGAAAATATTTTGATATTTGAGTTCAAATTGTCTCTGACAAAAAAAGAAAAAAAAAACAACGTACATGATTGTTAAGAGTTTATTTAAAAATATTGGCAAAATATTCAATATAAAAATTAATTCTAAGTATTGTTTATTTGAATGAGATCTCAAGAATGTTTGTCTTCTAAAACCTGACATATAGTATAACTTATGAGATAACAAAACTGAAGACCTACTAACTAAATCCTTTTAATAAACACAACTCTATAATATATTGTTCTATAAGAGAATGTGGTTTTTGCAATAAAAATAGGTTTTTAATTTTTATATTCGACATTTGATTTTATTAAAAA
Source organism: Phortica magna (assembly GCA_037044515.1). NCBI lineage: Eukaryota > Metazoa > Arthropoda > Insecta > Diptera > Drosophilidae > Phortica > Phortica magna. The sequence goes on along the minus strand of JBAMBP010001011.1, from coordinate 86,366 downwards.
CTTAGTAAATTTTGAATATCGAATGAACTGAAAAAACTTTTAATTTCTTGCGTATTCAAGGCATGATTTGTTAAATTTAAAAAACAAATCTCTGAATAATTTAATAAAACAATAATTACAACAAAATAACCTCGAATCTTGAATGGTTTTTCAGCTGAAAGTTCTAAAAAAAATGTAATAACTCAGGATCAATTTAGCTGCTCTATATTTTGTTACAGCGTGCGGCCCAAGTGTCATTCCAGCAATTAAGCAAGTAGGCTTTTCCTGAAACACTTTCTCATACTTTGTTTTTAGTCTATTTTAAAGTCAATGATAGTATTAACGAGAGATTAAACCATATAATGGTAGGTGCTCTTGTAAAACCACAGACTCTCGATAGTATTAACGGTGCAGAGCAACGATGCGCTTGTGGTGGTGAACAAGATCAGCAACGTGCACTCTAAGACAATCGGTTATTTCTGTGACAAAAATTGGAGTGAAAAGATTCATATTTAAAAGCGTTAATTATGCATTTTTGGAGCGAGAAGCAAGCTAGAAAAATTATCTTATTAAACAAAAGCAGTTTTCTATCTTTCGGGAGTTGAAATATATCAGTCGAAAGCCAAGTGCTTGACTGTTATACGTTATGAGAAATTGCACAAGTATTTTTTAGTTTTAGAGGCGCGGTTGTGTTTTTGTGCACTTTTCTTAGAGAGTAAATTGTTGATGGGCATGCTTGCAGACCTATACGAGGGCACCGTTAGTCTGCACCGTGAACACCAGAATTGGATCAAATCATTTATGTGCCTTACATTTTTACTTGTTTTCTAATGAACAGAAAAGTGAAAAAAAAACCAATATTCTCAAATTTCATTTAGGACCTCATAAAAGTTCTTTGTTATTAACCGTTTATCGTTGAGCAATAATATTGTCATAAGCAAAGTTGTACGTTGTAGCATACTTCTGAGGGCATTGCATTACTTAGGTTAATTGGAAAGTAACTTTCGGTTTAAAGACTAAGCAAAAAAAAACAAAATTGAAAAAGAAAAAGAACAAAATTTACTTAAAACAATTTCCACAAGAGAAATGAATTTCTACGCACAAACAGAAAAAAATGTGACTTGAACAAAATGAAAACAAAAATGAGAATCAAAATCATAAAAAACACAACCACAAAATTATTTTCAAATTATGATGGCAATTTTCAACGCGAACGCATCAACAAACTCGCAACAAACAAGTTCTTCTTCTAATCCAACACAGATACACAAACACACACACACACTCACGTGAATATATGCACAAGCCGCGCGTAAATACACAAATCTGTGCTACGCCGACCATTGGCGCAGAAGTTTTCAGTGATTTCTTTCTTTAACATTTCCTACCCATTTTTGTAGTCTTGCAAAAAGAGCATATTCGCTTTGGCATGAACTTTGCAACGCTGAGAAGGAGATATCGCCAACTACATAAAGCACATTAATTCTTGATCAGCTCGACAAGACGAGTTTGTCGTTTGTCGGAACCGGCGATATTGGACCACTGGTACGTGTAGTCCCAATACAAAAATAAGAAGAAAAATGAGAGCCAGACCAAATGTCTGTAAGTATCCTTGAGATTGGACCACTGGCACTGGTACCTGCCATACAAAACACGAAACGGATAAAGACGGAAGAGTCGCAAATTTATGTAAGTCGTTGATGGAAAATTTGTTTGTCTAAGCCTTGATTGAATCTTTGAATTGCATTGGCTTGAATCTTATGTTTATCAATAGGCGTAAAAACTATTTTGATCCAAAAAATGGGCATGGCAACGCCCACCACCGTTTCCATACATCTGGAACCCTATGAGGTACAACAATTAAAATTGGTATGAAGGCTATTAAGATAAAGAGAAATAAGATTCCAAAGAAAACATGAGCGTGGCACAAAATAAGAGCTTGAAGAGTATTCACTCTTCGGCAAGGCCGAACATAACGTGCTTGCTGTTTTTTTGGTTTTTCTTTTAAGCTGAAAGCAAAACGCTTTGAAATTTGATTATTTTTTACGCGGTTACACTTCATACTACTTGTAGCCCCCCCCCGCACGGCAACTGCCACTATGCGCGTTCTTCTCACCGCCCTTTGCCCGTGGCAAACACAAATTGACATAAATTCGTTGTGCTTCATAGTTGTTTTTGTTGTTGTTGTTGTTGTTATTATTATTATCGTTGCAGAAAGCACTTCAACTTGAGTTGGACACTTCTTCTTCTTCTTGTTTGGCTAGCTATGTGTGCGTGTGCGTGTGTGTGTGTGTGTGTCACTTGCGCGTTACTCAACGCCAAAACTTGTAACATTAATTGGAGTTTTCTCAACGAATTTATGTGCTCAATTAAATTTTCAAATGACCGAAAAGTTCTTTTGGTTTTTAATTTTCATAAATTTTACTTAAAATGTTTAATAAATTGTTTTGTTTTTCTTTCCCTTCGTCGCTTTTGTTGCTTCTCCAAGTTTTTCTTAACTTTTTTTTTCAAATATTTTTCTTGTTTTCAACAATTTTTTTGCGAGTTATGAAAATGTTAATAAGATTTTATGATGATTAAAAAATTATGTCGAATATTTTCTTATAAGAATTTATTGCAAATTAAAGTTTTCTTGTGACGTTTTGTGGGCGTGGTTTGTGCAAGTGAAAGTAAATCAATGACCACAAAAAAAACATGAGAAACGAAATTAAATCAAAAAAAATATGATGTACAACATTTTGTGAACCTTTTACAACTAAATAAGGATAATCTGTGTTTGGCGCTCGCTTGGAATTTATGGTGTGCGGCGTCGGCGGTGTTGGCCTTGGTGTGTGCGTGTGCGTGTGTGTGTGTGTGTGTGTGTTGGTGTATTGAGTGTCGTTATTGTGCGATTGCAGCTTTTGAATGCAACACCCATGTATACCAGCAGTGTGCCCGTTTGGCTGCCTGCGCAGGACTTTAGTTGACAGTCAAAAACAGCAGCGCAATGTGTCCTGCAAGAACCCTAAGAGTTCCACGCCCACAAATACAAGTCATTTCGTATGTGCCTGCCTGTGTGTATGTGTGTGTGTGTGTGTGTGTGTGTGTGTGTGTGTGTTTGCAGAGATTTACCGTTTTATACTTGACATTTCCAAAAGTTTAAGTTTTAATTTATGACATCGCCTTTCTATGCGACGTTATGTCCTCAATGTTGGAAAAACTAAATATGAACGAACGTATAACAGCAAAGCTTGCTTGTCTGTCTGTCTGTCTGTCTGTCCATCTGTCCTCGTTATCCTTAAACAGGATATCTTCTCATTGTCGTTTAGTTGCGCTCGTTTTGCCCGCTCCTGTCTGTCTTTCTGTCTTTCATTCACACAAATACACACACACACATACAGAAAACCCAACTTCGAATAATCATAGTAGTTTTTCAACTTGGCTGAATGTGAAACCATTCACACTTTTAATGAGCAAAAAGGCAATAAAATTAAGTAGGAATACAAAAGTAAAGTATTAAAATACAAAAATTCTTGTATTGCATACAAAATGGCGAATGCATGCATTTGATGTACGAGTAAAGATTCGTTGCTGTTTGGCTAAGAAATGACAAATGTTGTTAGAACTTTCTTGTGTTGCTATAAGCTCAAATGATCTGCTTTTACTTCAAGACGATCGAATTGAAATATTTTTTGAGGCTTTCATATCAAAATGCACAGAAGTGAAAACATGTCTTCTAAAGTGATAGAAGCAATGTTTATAGTAAACACATGTTAAAAGAAAAACGCTCAAGGAACTTATCCTGTTGACGTGACCCATTTGTGACATTTTTTTAACACCCTCCCCCCTCGGTGACCACATTTGTATAAGAAAAATACCAAATTTTTCTAAGCGTAATATTTAAGAGAACCCCACCTCCCCCTTAAATCGGTCACGTAATTCGGGTATGTCCCTTTATATACAATTGTTTTTTAAATGCAATTTACCTTGTTTGAATGAAGAAAACCAAGTAAGACATGTGTAATTCTTCCAATTTTTGATAAGTTTCCACAGATCAGATTTCAAAATCTTTCATTGGGTAATTTCTTGAAATATGTGTAAAACTGTTTCCTCAGTATTTCGTAAAACTTAAAACTTATATATTTTGAATTAATAGTTTTCTCTAAGACAATTATTTATCATTAATCATATTGATCCAAGCATTTCTTATTTCTTAGAAAATCTTTGCGTGGACCAAGAGTTTTTGTTATATAATCTCCATTTCGTTGGAACTCATCGACTGAAAGGCAGAAATATTATTTAAATATTCAAAAACGATACATTTATCAAATTAATCTAATAGAATCTCTTACTTTTGAAAACAACTGTTGTTCTTTAAACAATCACGCGTCTCGATGCTTTATTTATACCACATCATATTAATTACCATCTCAGAATCCAGAAAAACAAGAATTCATGTGGTAAGAAGTTCAAAGCGCTTTGCCAAAACCTTCATGAATGACTGTACTCATGCCAATTGTTAAATTTTAATGACCGAATACCTTTTTTGTGCTTAATGCCCTTCAAAATGCATAAATCTACAAAAGTAAATCTGTAAAAAAAAAACAAAAATAAAAGATTATACGACTCTGCATAGTTAAATAGAAACAAAAGTAAAATGCGTCCTCTAGGTAATTAACGATGCCTGGGGAAAGGATGAGTACGAGTACACACGGCTGTAACTAAACTAGTTGAGCTAGAGAAAGAATAACAACAAATAAATAAAAAGCATACCAAAAAATGGCACAACGTTGAATGCAATGAAGGATTAAAATAAGAAAGATGTGCAAATAAAATATTTTACAAACAGACATGAAGTGAACGATGAAGGAGTGAGTGAGGGAGCGAGTGAGATAGTGTGGGCTGAAAATACGTAACAACTGTGAGCATGAGTTGATGACGAACAGAACGTGCATGATGATGATGATGATTGCGATGATAATAGTCCGAAATGCGAATGGGCAAAGTTCGTTATGCCCAACAACAACAGCAGCACCAACAGCACATTAAGCGTAGGTGAGCTAGAGCAGATGTGCATTGCGCACCCATGACCGAAAGTGTAGCGCGACGGGTCACTGCGTGCTGGCAACATGACCATTCTTGGTCTGTAGTCGCAACTTTGCCGTTGGCGGTGCATTGTCAAAATAAATCAATCGGTTTTATGTTTGGAATTTCTTTCTCTCTCTCTCTCTATCTCTCTCTTTGCATGGCATGTGTGTGTTTGTGTACGGTCAGTTGTGCTTTCTTGGTACGTTGGCTCGTTGTTTGTGTTGTTGGTCGAACGGCATAAATCAGTTGCATAAAACTGTGCGCATTTATGAAGGAAAAAAAGAGGATAAGCAACAAATTTACTTCTATTTAAATACGTACATAAAACAAGTAATAATAAAAATGCATAAGCATTTTCGATGTAGTAAAATTCACAGAGGTTTTTTTTTTGGTACCGCCAACCAACATTTTTGATTTATCTCGAAAGGAATTAAGATGTCTCGAAACTTGGCGACTAACAACATTTTCATACCCTTCAGTTTTGTACATCAACTGCTCATAATCGTGCGCACATTTCCTGTAAATGTAAAACTTCATCCTTCGGCATACTGAAAACCATATACATACATACATATACCAATCCGACCAACTCCTTCACTAAGCCCGCCGTGCTTATGATGGCAATCAAATAGTTTGGGTTAAAGCGAAAACTTTATATCATTTTCTTTTCTAAAGTGATTTCCTTTTAGAATTTTCAAAAACTTCCAACAAGTCCAAGGTGTTTGGCTTGGAAACATTCACACACACACATGTCACAAGCAGCAAGTCTAATGAAGCAGGCAATCCGCAAAGCATTTGCTTGTCCTATTCTGTCCTATGTGTCCTGTCCTGTCCTGTCCTGTTGCCGCAACTGTTTTTAATCCTGCGTAACTTTTAAGCAACTGACTTTGTGCACACAAAATGTCAAAATTCATCATCCTCATATTGAAATGCTCTTGCGTTTGGTCTGACTTTCTACTTGACTTGTTTGAAAAGTCTTTTAGTCTTAACTCGGTTATGTTTAGCTTTTGGATTTGTCAACGCATGTACATTTGACTAACACTTATAAAATTAAAATATTTTCAAAAACTTTTTGTTGTACTTTCTCATTGAAGACAAAAGATTTTGTCTCATTTTGTAATGCGTTTTAATGTAATGAGCAAAAACTCACATATTTGATTTCGATGTCCATTAGTGAGGTTATTTTTTCCATTTTTATCATAGAGTACTCCTATGTTACAAAGGGTCATATGGCACATAGGTCAATAGCATATTAATTTCGTTCCTGAGTTAAATTGCTAGACTTGCGTATGTAAGCGTATGGCGCTATGTAACATACGAGTATTTTATGCTAAGATATCTTTATGTCAACGGCTTACATTCGTTAAAACTGAAACTGGATTTTTTTTCACAAAAAGATAGCAAACATTTAATTGCTTTTTTAAAATGTAGATATTTAGGTAATAGAAACAATTTAAAGTCAATAGACCGTATAACAATACAATATTAGAAACGTTTAACAGAAGTTCTGCAAATTAACTAATTAAAAAATCTTCAAATTGATCTGCTTAATAATTTCGCTTGACTTTGATAGTTAAATCGGCGAAACTTCCAATGAAAAGTATGAGATAGAAAAGAAAAGAAAAAGAGACTGCGAAGTACAGCAGAAATTTATTTCAATCAAATGTAAATTGTTTTCATTATTTAAATGCACAAATGTGGAAAAAAGTACTAATTGTGTTATTTTCTTGTCTCTATTAGAATAAATAATTTTCGTATCAACAAAAAAAGTAAAATTAACTGCGGTAGAGTTGGGTATACTTGGTGAATTCCTTAATGAATACCCTACTAAAAAGTTCTAAAAGTGCTACTTTTTGGATACAACTCTAAATGGCAAATTGCACTTGGTCCAGCTCTTCTTATCTTCAAGAATCATTGAAGCAAATGTACAATTAATGGAGAGATAGTGTATAGTACATATATTTTCTGGGTTTTGAAAACAGATATCTATCTTCCATATAGTAGCTCAATGGACGCTTTTACGTACGATGAGTGCAGCGCACAGAAAATAATAGAATCACATATCGTATAATGACCAGTTACGCCTGAATAACGTTTATAAGATATTTGTGTACTTAAAAATGCAAAGCTCAAAATTTGCACTGACGTTGAAAGTTGCACCTTTGGCCATGGCGTTTGAAATAATTTTGTACCTTTCGATATTTACCTTGGTAAAATTTCTGCTATAATCGATTTGGAGACTTTTTTCTAAATGACAATTTGTCTTTCAGTCATTTGCAAAAGTAACTTTCATTTGCCAATTTTGAATATTGCTATATCAAAGCGGTCAATCGGAGCCTTAAATATATTTCAGTCAAAGTTAATGCACATAAGACTCCTATTAATAATATAACGGTATGTCATTCATCGTAAACATCATTGTAATAAATATGAAAATAAGAGATATCGTTGTCGATACTAAGGCTACAGTAAACTTTTATCAACGTTCAGCGGTTGGAAACCGTTTCTGTTCAACAATCAGCACATAACACAAAATTAACATAATATGGGGACATGTTTATGAGATACTCGAACCTTATACAAATATAAATCACTCATGTCCCTATTCGGTAAGTTGTTTCATAGTATGAGTCAATCAGATTTTATATACATTTTTCTTTTCTTTGTAATTGAACTTTAAGCATGATATATGGATCAATGGGTTACCAACAACCGATGTAAACAATGCTTTGGTCGATCGTCTGCCGATACCGAATGGACAATACAAAGTCAAATCAACATGGTATTTTTGGAATGCAAAAAAATTAATTACCTCACTTTTTGTTGACAAAAATAGTTAGGCACCATAAATAAATTATGTCATTTCGATTACAAACACAAATATTCTGATTTCCATAACTATTTACTACAAAATGTCAAAACCTTGCGATTATAGATATTGGATGGGTCACAACTCCCCACCAAGCCGGAAATTTATGACCAGACATGAACACTTCAAATTGATATCCGTGATATTTTTGTAGGAACGATGTTTCTTTTTATCACATTTAAGTTGCAGTCTATCCTACGACAATAAGTTTATTCTATTATTTATACAATAATTAACAAAAATAGATAAACTCCAATGAGTCTACGTATTTATGTATTCAAAAGCCTTAAATCTAAAATAGAAGCTTTGTCTATCTAGATAAATTTTCTATAATCATTTCTTCCCTGACAAATGGCAAGTTGAGATTTTGTTGGAACGATGATTCAAAATTAATAAAAATCTTAACCTTTCTAGGTGGCATTAGGCAAATAAGACAGCTCACGTAACACTTTCAAGATTCAATATCTGTAATTCTTTTCAATTTTTATGGAAATCAAGAAACAATTTTAAAAGATTCAATAGATGACCAAGTCAATATCACTGAATAAGCTGTGAATATCTAGATACTACTCAGTGCTTTTATATATGTATCAGTTTAAAAAAAATACATCACAAATGCCGTTCCATCAGCTTTAGTTTTTTTCGTAACGTAATCCATTAGGCAAGTTGTGTTGATTGTATTTATTTGTTGCTCATTATGATTGATCATTTTTAAATCAATAAATATAATCAATTAAGAACATAATAGCCGGCTATAAGAGACAATTTAACACCCTGCACACAATGGCTTCAAATTCAAGTAGGAAGTTTCACGCTCCAACTCTTAGAGATGGATGATGTAATGTTATTTTATGGAAGCGTTACCCAACTAAGTCTAAACTCAGATTATTATAGTTTCTTATTCATATTTTATACAAGTATCGTTGATCAAAATGAATAGCATCTATAATCTCTTAGTACAATTGTCACACAATGAATACAGGACTTAGAAAACAATAAAAATCGACGCAAAAGCAATAAGTTACGGTTGAATAATTAGATAATATATATATTTCTACAAAATATTTATGAATTAAAAATATATTACTTCTTATAAAGTGAAATCAGTAGTAATATTTTCACTGATGTTAAAAGTTTAACTTCTGTCCTCAGTAATGGCGGCGTTAATCTTTATCTTTTTTTCATTACTTGCTTTGGTAAACTTTTATTTAAGATTTCCTTATGAAATTAACTAATATAATGAGATTTGATCTGCCAGTCACACGCTTCAGTGACATTTACAAACTTAGAGTGCACAACATTGGACGAATCATTCGCTACATTTGAATACTGTTACATCAAAGCTGTCAATCGGAGTTTTAAATATACTTCAGTCAAAGTTAATGTACATAAAATTCCCATTGATAATGTTACGGTATGTATCATAATTTGTCAAGCTGTCATAGGACTCATATAATTCATAAAGCTTATCTTGTAAAACCTTACAATAATTTAAATCTTCTTCTTTACTAAGGCGACTTTAGACTTCTTTCAGCGAGGAAACGGCTGGAAACCATTTCTATTTAACAATCAAGTCATAGACGGCTGTAAATTTTTGAAGAGTCATAGCATAAACATAATCTGGAAACATGTTTACGAGACTTTCGCACCTTATACAAACCTTAATCATACATGCCCTTATGTGGTAAGTTGTTTGACGAAATCGTTATGACAAGTTGTTAGATGTGAGAATCGCTTAAAGGAACAACGAGTAACAAGTGTCCCTTGTGACATATAGAAGCTCCGTAGACTTCGTAATTCAGTAAGACTCATCTATGAATAGCGTCGTTGGATCAAGATTATCAATTGATCGGAGACTTTTTCGAAAAGATATAAAGATGGGTGTATTAAAATGACAAAAGAAAATAGGGTTTCAACCCATGGACCCAAAACCAATGTTTTGTTGTTTGGTTAGAAAGAGCTGCGACCTGTCATTTTATCCAAACGTTAATTGATTAATAATTACTTCTGATGATGTAATTTTCAATGCTTAAAAAATTATCGGAAATCATCGTTCACATTTTGTAGGTTTTTCAATTTATTTAATTGATGATGATTACAACTGGGTGCGACTGAATTTGTCATAGAATCGGTCAAAAAAATTGAGTTTTGCATTGCCAAAAAAGCTTTCTAATTTTTGTTGATACAAATGGATGAAGACCACAGCTTCTTAATTAGAAAGTCTTACAGTACCAAGCGTGTCATAGACCTTATTTCGCAGATGATGCTCTCTGATACTTTTGTTAAACAATATTGTTATAAATTTTTACTTTTTTACTTTCAATTTTAAGAGTGATTTATGGGTCAATGAGTTACCAACCACAACTGTGAATAGTTATTGGACTCAACGTTTGCCAATGCCAACTGGCCAATATAAAGTGAGATTGACATGGACTTTTTGGAACGTCAAAAAATTGATAACAACACTTTTTCTATATATAAATAATTAACAATAACAACAACAATCACCGAATATTGTGAAGCATTAAAATAACAAAGATGTTACGATTGATTTATTTAACCATCATTTGGAGTTCATCGATGTGCTGGTTTTATGTACACGGTTTTTTGTATAACTATCAATATCTTCAATTAAGGGGGAACGCCACTGTGATGTAAAAACAAAAAAAATGTTTTTTTCTTGTCTTAAATTTAAGAGAACATATTCAAAAATGTGTGCGCAAAAAATTTTAGATCAAAATTTCGAAGTTAACATGATTTCATATTGATAAAAACGTTTTAAAACTTTCAATGCGATTTACTCGAAACGACTTTTTTCGAACTGGTCGCATCGATAGATCGTGCAATTATTAACCGATCTTCATGATTCATTAATTTTACATTATTTTCATTGACAGTGGATATCGTTCAGCGTAGGGGTTTTTTGAAATTTTGATTTGATCTATTTTTTAGACAATTTTAAACTAAAAAAAATGGCAAAAAAAATTAAATTAACAAAATTAAAAAAACCTCTACGCTTAACGATAGCCACTGTCAATGAAAATAATACAAAATTAATTTCATGAAGATCGGTTAATAATTGCTTCAGTTATTGATGCTGGTGGTTTTTTTAAGGTTCTACAAGAACGCTCATATCTTTGGAACTAATATGTATTTTTTAATGAAAATTTGTGTCAATAATCTTGGATGTACACTTATTCAGACATAAAAACAAATAGCTTGATATTGTTTTATTTTCCCGGTGAAAAAAGTTTAGAAAAATCACAAATTTTTTCGGCAGTCACAGTGGCGTTCCCCCTTAAAGGGATATTTTTGGAAAGTAAAAACAAACAAATAATTTCTATCAAATATTTTTAAATTTTTAGGGTATATTTGTGCATGTATGATAAATATAAAATTATTAAACTAATACATTTATATTTGGTTTAGCGTGGGTTATATTCGCTCTCTAGCAAGACTCTATTATAGAGTTTCCACTAATGCAGTGATTTAGGCATTTAAGCGGTAAAATCAATAGACAACCGAGAAAATACGGCAATTGTATTTTTTTTACCAGAGGTAGCTTCAGTTATTTGCCCTTCACCCTTAAACTAAGTTCCGGAGGGGAAAAACAAAATAAACTTGATCTGCGCAATGAGTAACAGAATCGATCTGAAAAAGAAATTTTGGTTCTATCTATTATAATTTCCGAGATAGACGGAAATGGTTAAATCGACTTTCCCTTTGATACTGATCGAGAATATATACATACATATATATGTACTTTGTATGGTCGGAGATGTTTCCTTTTGGGTGTTACATACATATTCGACGTATACAAAACTAATATACCCTTGTACTATAAGGTAAGGGTATAATAAATCAATTCAATTCGAAAACAAAACTATTTGGGAGGTGTCTTTAAAATTGTGGTATGTTGTTTTTTATGGTACAAGCCTTGAAATTATTAAAAAAAAAAATTGGTTGTCTTAACTTCTCACACCGAGGGCCCTCTTAAATATGAAAAAAAGGCTTTGCTTGCTAATATAAGCTGAGATCTCTGCGCAGCTGCCCAGACTCTCTCTCCCTCTCTCTGAGGGTTGTCAGATATGACTTCTGTTTAGTTTTAGGGAACATTTTCGTGAACTTATCATGAAACGTCGGTTCGTTGTCAAATGTCAAAGCTTCTACTGATAAGACACAAAATGCGTAAAGACTTCACACCAACAACAAATTCATCAAAAAGTGACACAAATGTGAAATCTGTGCCGCAAAACATGCAAATCATTTAACGGTTCATTACAAGTGAATCCTCTAACTAAATCACCAGGGTCGAAATAAAGCGCTTCGACTCCTTGTTGAGTCAAATGTGCACCGCAATGAATATAAATGAGATTTCAGCACGCTTTCGTCAAATTATCTGAACGTAACACAACATTAACAACAGACTAATGAAGTCAACCGGTGGACGGACAGAAAGTCAGATAGAAAAGACGAAGGTGGAATCTCATGCAAGGATAATATGAAGACGCGCCTCCTGCGGTTCGTGTTCTAATTGTTGCCAACGCACATCATTCAGTAAACCAAATAAATCAAGACGCTCATTTTGCTTTCAGAAGTACATCATCAACCCTGTCGTTCGTCCGTCCGCTTACCCACACACACACACTTGCACACTATCGAAGCGCGTTTGTTTACACGCATAATTATTACCAAAGTGTTAAGTGAGTGAGGCTCGTCTTGAAGCTGCTCCGTGCTTATTTCACAACAACAACACTCAGCCTCAGATTAATTGTCATTATCATCCCCTTTATCGTCATCATCATCATCGCCATCATCGTCATCACAGCGAGTGCTGAGACCGCAAGTCGTCACTTATGGCGCTTCTCATTTGACAAGCGATTGAAACTGACAAAGTTGTTTCCTCCTTGTTGTCTCATTTGATATGCGTTCAAAAAAGTGTGGCTTGTTGTTGTTTGTGCCTTTCGGTTCCTCGACAGAGCTTGAGTGGTTTAATGGCTTCTGACAGTTTGTTTTGTCATCTTCAGTCATAAATTGTTGTTGTTGTCGTCGTTTAGTTTTCAGTGTTTTGAGTCTTGATCGTTGCTCTGATTTTCTTTGTTGATTCGAAGCTTTTCTCAATTCTCGTTTATTTTTTTTACTCTTACTTATTTCATCATTTTTAGTGAACTTAATGACGTTGATTTCTAAACAAAGCGATAAAAATTGTGAAATGAAAGACGAAAAATATGAAATCGAACATAAATTGTTGCAAATTTTCTGTAGTTTAATTTAGTATATAAATGTTTTTGGGGTGCAATGACCCGAAGTGGAGGTATGGTGAAAACACTGGTAACACTGGTATTGGACGTAATTTTATTTAAATGGTGGTTTGATTGGCCAAGTTGAAATTCAGAAAGATCACTCGAAATACTCAGGGATGCCAATGTTTAAAATTCCTGGAAAATTTTCCAGGCAACTCCCTTTTCTACGACCAAATGAGTGGCCTATTAGCACCACAATACATCTTGTTATAATCTAGAGATGTTTGCGTTTTTCAATACTGAAAAATCAAGACTTCCTGTAAGGGTTCCGATAAGAATACATAAAACGATCAAAGAAATCAATCTTGACGATGAGTAGTATCTATGCAGGGTATCACATAGTCGTCTTTGCTGCTCATGTCTGTTATACCCTGTTCACGCAGTGTGGGTTTGATTTAACAAATCAATCAATTTATCAACCAATATTATGTAATCTGTCGCCGATATAAGATCGAATTTAATAAGAGGTTCTGATTATTTATCATGTTCATGCGACAGCTAAACCGCTCTAACTCAAAAGGCTACTACTGTTCTTTGAATATTGAATTGCTAACAAATTATCTACGACCAATTTCACTACAAGACGGGGAAGGGCAACAATAATTGTCTTTATTTCAACCATAATTTTGTAACCTTTTGATTATGGCCACAATAATTTAGCCTTCATGTAATGTTTAATGCACGCTTCACTGACAATATTGTGCAAGTGTGTGTGGGCCTATTAAAACCGACTGTCCAATAAAAAATCAAATTATTAAGAGTTACGTCGCTGTTGGCCAACATACATAAATACGTTTGGAAAATGCGTATTAAAATTCATGCCGTCAGATGAAAATTAGACAAGAGTTTGTTACCGGCTGCCTGCCGGCGCTCGTTGACTGCGCAGCCCTGCCCATGTACAGCTTTTCATTCGACAACAATTTACGCAAAATTACCTTAGTAAATTACCATAACGTTGGCGGCAACCCTACGCGTCTTCTTGTTGCTTATAACTTTCTAACCTCATCTAAAAAAGAAAACTCAGCCCTCATGCAATGATGGGTAAGAAGAATATGGTAAGGACGAAGGCAAAGGCAAAACAAGAACAACAACTAAAACGGTTACCGTATTAAGCCAACTTAAAAAGCTAACTAGAAGAAGAAGAAGTCAAACAATGCTGACGACAAGAAGCTGTGCGACGACAATGAAATAAGAAGTCTGTTGAAACAAATGCCGAGAAAAAAAAAACAACAAACAACAACGAAAAAAGCGCAAACATCAGCAATGCGGCACATTTAACCACGCTTGAGGTTGGTTTGTAAAGTAATGCGCTCTTGCCTTACCATATCACACCACGCCATATTCCAACCCAAGCCAAATACAACATTAACTCACCTCATTCGACTTTACCTGTGCGGGGCGCGTTTTGTGGTACGGTGTGAGTCCCATAGGACTTGTAAATAGCGGCAACAACAACAGCAAACAAGTTAAAAACTTTCGTTTCATACCGTCCCATTTCGTTTCGTTTGTTTCCATTTGATTTTGTTCATTCGTTTGTCTGTTTGTTTGGGTGTCTGTGCGCTGTACTGTGCCCTTCTGTTAGTTTCTTGCCATGTTATGTTCTTTATGTTACTGGCGCACAACATAATCGTTTCTCATGCTCGAGAGGTGTATAAGAAATGCCGTTGCCCGTTCGTTGTTCGTCGTTTGTTGCCCTAACAATTTAGTTTTGAACGTAATTTCTTTTAATAGCCGACAGTCGACACATAAAACTCCAGTCAAAGGCAAAAAGCTGCTGCTGTCCTCCCAACTTAACTCAATTCACAAGAAAAAAAACAAACGACGACTTGAGTCAAAGGCTGTCAATTTGGCTTCTTGTAGGGTCAGCACCTTCTACACACATACATACATATACCGAAAGAAGCACACAGGTGTGCGTGTGGTATAGTGTGCTTGTTGCCTCCCTTTCCCCCCACTCCTTTGTTGGACCATGCAGCTAAATTGCTTAATTTGAAAAGCGCCTGTTTACTTCCTGCCCTTAACTCTGGCTCTCCCTCCAACTTCTGCTTCTGTTCTTTGCCTGCTGCTTTGTTGCTGTTGTTATTGATGTAGGCAACGCTTTTTGCGCAACGCGTGGGCGTTTGTATTGGCGTAACGCAATTTGACGTGTTATGTCGTGCAGCAATGACGATTTCATTTGCATTTTATGTTAATTGAACTTCATAAATATGTCACAAAAGCATCTTAAAACTGCCAACGGCAAGTATCTACACCGTTTGTTCGCTAAGATAAATACGCATTTTAAAATGTTTGCCAAAAAAACAACAAAAGCCCCTCAGTCCTCGTCTGACGCCGTGCTCGGCCTGTCAAGCAACGACAACGTGTTCTTTGTGTCGCTCTCGTGTACATAATTATAAGAAGGCAACGTGTCAGCGACACAACAATAAACTTGTTTGCAAAGTGGATTAGTTTGGTTCATTAAATATGCATAATATTTAAACTAATTTCATTTAAGCATCTTTTGATAGCAAGTAATGAAAATTTGATTTTGCGCTGCAGATTAATCAACGATCGTCAAACGCATCAAGTCACGAGTTTGTTTAAAGCTCTTTTAACATTTGTGAATTACTTTTGAATAAATTTGTTGTGTGCGAATCATAAAAGTATCGCAAGCGCTCCTATAGTCACTCATTGGTCAAAGCTTAGTAAGGCAAAAACCTGGACACCTGGAACATCACCAGTATTCTTGAGTTTCCTGAAAGTAAAAAAGGTTATAAGACTTCAAATATAAAATTGTTCGACATAACTTTTTTTCTTTATTTGTTTTAAAAATACAGAACGTATTTCTATGTGATTGCAGCTGAAATTGTTTTGATCGAATCATCATAAATCATTAACTAAAACAATATAAGTAAAAAATGGCAAAACTTGTACACAAAGAAGCATGTTAACTTTTAATGCTCGTACATCATAAAGCGCCACACGCAACATAAAACAAACTAGCATATGCAAGAACACGCTGCAAAAAACACGTGCAATCGCTCTACTGCCGTATGTGGTGCACAGCGCAATGTAACATATAACTATTCATTATTGAACATATTTTCTAAAAAGATCGCAATTCATTGACTCATTTAATCGAAAAAAAAAACGGAGCTCACCAGCACTTTTTTTTTGCGTGTTGCTCAAACCAGCCCTGAAAGTTTTTTTCGTCAAATAATCTGATAATTTGACAGACTTATTAACGGTATCCCTAAAATATTATCGCACTTTCTTGGTAAGTGATATACAATAAGAAAGAAAAGTGTTAATCATTAATAAATTGTTACAGAAAACTCTCAAACGTAAAATCACAATGACTGACTTATCAAACGCAATTGCGTCCAAGCTCGCTAACGATACGCCGGGCCGTAATGTAATCCTCACGCATTACGTCAATCCACATCTCTTTTGGTTCAAGTTAAGCTGCGTGCCGGACGAAGTGAGCAACATGGAGCGTGAGTTGAGCTCTTTTCTTGACCGGAGCGCCAATGCCACGAACGAAATCTACAAAGTGAATGATTATGTGGCCGTGCGTGTTCCAACGCAAAAGCATTATATAAGAGGCGTGATTAAGGCGCTTCATAGGAGCATGGAGACGTACAATGCCCCCGAGGAGTATATCGTTTGGGCGCTCGATCACGGCTATCCGCTGAGCACGACACATGAGCAACTGCGCTGGCTGCCACTTGAATTCCTTGCGCAGCGTCGGCACATACTGCGCGGTGGCGTTGCCAACATTTGGCCACAGGCTGAGCAGCTGTGCATGGTCGATGGCCAAAGGCGTAACCAGTGCGTCGATAAATGGTGCCCAAAGGCGTGTCAACAGATCGCGACGCTTTTGCTGACAACTGCACATCGAATATATGTGAAACTCTGCTTTGTGGAGAATGTCGAGAATGTTGAGCATTGCTGGTGCGATGTGCAAGTCACTTTGCCGAATGGCCGACACACAACGGTCGCACAGCACTTGGCCAATGCAAACTTATGCCGAGTCTATGCACTACATTTGTTTCGCTTGAAGCGTAATCGCCTCACGACGTACAAGGAGAACGCTTGGCATTCGTTGCAACATCTTGAAGAACATCAGGAAACACGCAAGGGGAAGCGTAGGAACACTGAATCATTATTGAAACCACGTCTGAGTCTGCCGAGCAGCGCAAATTATCCCAATCGTGTTGGCTTCGTCGAGGTTGGACAAGAAAACGGTGCCCGCAAGCAGTTCATTGAAGCTTATGGTGGAGAATATTTGTCAAAAGACAAGGATTTGGTAGGTGTTGAAAAAAAGCATCAAAAGTATCAAAATTGACTTAACTTGTGAAGTTTGATCTATGTTACATAGCGTTACACAGCACATGTGGCACATGTAATTTAGCATATACTTGTTTTATGCTGCATTGTTGTATGCGTTGTATGTTTAAAGCGAACATAGGCTACACTAGTGTTACACAACGCCTTAGAGCACCTGCGTTCGTCAGCATGCGAACTACCTGATTTATATTAGATTGTGCTATGCATAGTGTCTCTATAGCTGGCATAAGCGGGGGTAATGCTGCGTTTTGTTTTTATTTTTTGTTGCATAGTGCATACGCCAGTTTAGCTTATGTTAGACAGGTGTATGCTCAGTGCGTTTCAAGGTAACATGGGAGTATGTAAAAGTTAAATCTACTTAATTTATGCAAATACTTGATTATTTTTTTTACTTAACACAAACATTTGCAGCAATCAAAAGTTGCAGCGACTGTAACCGAAGTTGGACGTCAGGTGAGCTCAAAGAAGAGGTGCATGTATTTGGAAAAATAACTCCAATGTTGTCATCTGCAGGTCTTTGCCAAGAAAGGCTCATCAAACTTAACAATTGTTGCCACAAACAGGACACAAAGTGACAGAAACATGCGCAGTGTCATTACAAGTCTTCAAGGCAAAGATGAAGCTTTGCAACTGACGCCAACAGCTACAACCAGATTGCAAAAAGAGTTGATACCTTTTGTGCACAAGAACTTGAAAAAGGATCCTCAAGACAGGCCAATAGAAAGAGAAATCAACACAAGAACTACGCTCATGAACAATTGGCGTCGCAATATTTATTAGAAAAGTTTTACAACTTTGTGTAGTAAAAAAGTTGCCTATTTGGCATTTTAATGAAATTTATATTTTGCTTGCCTCATGTTCGTGTGAAGTTGAAGTGTTACTTAAGCTGATTTAATGAATAATGAAAATGTATTGTATAACGCATTTTCTATAAAATTCCTATTTTGCATTGCTGTGCTTCTCTAGTATTGTTTTTTTTTTTATTTTCCAAATTTGCAAGAAAAAGTAAGTGTCTTGCCTTATGTTGCTATGCGTCTGTATTACTACTTAGGCTAATAAAATATTCATGCGTTTTTTCTGATACATGTGAAATGTAAATGCAAAAACGCGTTTCTTGACTCGTGTGCATTGTTGTGCGTCTTACGTATTGCAATGTTAAAATGGTTGAAAAAAAAAGGAAACGAAATCAATAAAATAATCAACAAAAGCTGTAAAACAAACAATGAAAAAACGCTAAAAACAGAAAGCGATAATAAATTTTGTCGAAAGTGTCGAGCGAAATGAATCAAAAACTCATTTCCAAGCTGTGCAAAACCGAAAAATGTCGCAAGCACGAAAAAAACCACCACCAACACGACAAAGTGCAAGTGTCAAGCAAGGAGCGCTGAAAGCGAAAGGACGTCGAGAGGCGAGGACGGACGGAGAATGGCTTGTGGCAATAGCATTTATAATAAATTGAATTGCAATAACTCAACTTCAATCAAAAATCATAATTCATGGCAAACGACAGGCAATGCTGTCGCCGACGGAGGGAGGGGGGTGGCTGGACGCGCCCTATAGACGCCGGAATGCAAGCGATGTGATTTTGATTTTTGGCCTGCACCAAATGCACACGATAATGCGACAAGCGGCAGTGGTGAGCGGTGCAGAAGAAGAAGAGGGAAAGGCAACGGTGGAGTGGAAAATTAAGGGTTCGCAAAGGGGGAGAGAACAGTTTGGGCGACGGAGGCAGTCATGTTGTTGCAAAGAATGCCCGAAAATTATAAATCTAACGTTTGAGACATGGAGACGTGTGTGTAGCAAAGACATGGATTTATATTTAGAGCATGGTCGATGGCATGAAAGAAGAAGCAGCAAGAAGGACAGGCTGAGGAGTGTACAAGTAACGCCTCAGACTCAGGGAGACTTGGAGTCAAAAGACACTGCCAAGCGCAACGAACACGCTCAATTGCCATAAATATACTTTTCTTCGATTGTGTGTGCATGTGTGTAGATGTGTGTGTGAGTGTGTGTGTGTAAAGTATCTATGTGTACTCGCATTTCTTGTGGGTAAAATAATCACCATTTCACATGAAATCATTTTCACTGCAAAGGCCAAGGAATGCAATCGTCCTCATCGTCGTCTTCGTTGTCGTTGTCGTAGAGCTTTTGTCTGCAAGGATTTCGCAGTCCGGAAATGTTGTAACTCACGAATTCAAAGTTATAAATTTAAACTTTGCCAAGCACACACACACACAAACACACATACACACATACAATGCACTCTTTTACTCATACTCACCAAACAAGGACAAACAAATCAAAAATGACATTTGCGAAAACCATTAAAAGCGATTTTGATGGCTGATTTGAAGCGATTTTGCTGTTATTTGTTGAACAGCAAAAAAAAAGAGGTGAAGAAACGCAAAAGAAGCAAAGAGTTGAGGGAGAAAAGAAGAGTTTGAGTAAATTTATAGCACAAAAAGTTGTCTAACAAGTTTGAGGCGAAAAAAGGTTGTCTGGCGCGACAAAAAAAAAGGCAATAAAATAATATACAAAAAAAAAAATAAACAAAAATTTTCAATTAAGGCGGGGCAACAAAAAAAAAAAATGGTTTTGTTTATAGCAAATTTGACAGAAGGCAAAGATTGCCGCAAATACAAAATACTGTTGCCTACTTATATGGGCAATGAACGAATTTGCTGCCGTGGGTGGAGTGACTCCTATAGTATGCCATAAAATTGTAAACCATAAAAGATATATGCAAAATTTACCGAAAAAATATTTAAAAGTTTAAAACAGTAAAAAGAGAAAACAAAATATAATATTGTTGATATATATGTATGTGCATATACATACATATATAAGTCGTCTAACTTCATGGCCAATCTATTTTCAAATTGCAATAATTTGAATTATTCACTGTTTTCATGCACATATTCTTATTTAAAAGTGCTTTAAAAGTAAATTTTCTTTGTTATTAAAGTCGCGCTTATTTACTTACGCACATTTCAAAGATTTTGTTGCCTACTTTTGTGCGCAACTGAAATTCTTTCAGACATTTGCGCAGTCAATGCTCATAAAGCAGATGATTGCAAATGAAGACAACACAAATCCGTTATTTTTATGTTAATGTTAGCAAACATAAATGTTAGGCAGGATGTGCAGTGGACAAGGCAACTTTTGCTGTTAACAAACAAAACAGACAAAACTGCGAAAGAAACGAATTTTTACAAAAAGCACAATAATTATAATAAAGTGTGTTGATGCGTCGCAGCACTGCGGCGGAAAGGACAAGCATTTTTTTGTTATTTTTACACTTTTACATACAAAATTTCCGCAGCATCATTGAGTGCAGAAAAGGAAAATATGAGCATAGAAAAAGAGAGAGAAAAAAAGGATGACAATAAATATAAAAAAAAAACGCTATTTTTTTGTTGTCTTTGTTGCGAAATATTTTAATGTTTATTTATATGTTTTGAGCTTCTTTTTTATATTTGGTTTTTTTTCGAGTCAAGTTGAAAAGGACTTGAATGAAAAGAACAAAATCGGATGTGCAACTGATTTTTATTTTTTATATTTATTTAAATTTGTTTTGTTGTTGCAATGCAAAGCAGTAATGTCGCCGAAAAAGGACACCATTGTGTGCCGCTAAGGACACCTTTGCGCACTCTATGAACAAAGAGAAAGAGTGAAAAAAGCAACAACAACAACAACACAAAGGGACGACTCGGCCAGTGTAAGCAAAGGAGCAACAAACGACAATCAACTAAATAACAAACCACGGAAGTAATTCACAGAAACGTAATAAATAAATAGAACACAAAAAATGAAAAAGGATGTCTGCCACGGCGCAAATATTGACAAGATTTATTTTCAATTAAAAAAGGCGAAAAAAGAAGCCAAGCGAATTGCACAGCACATTATCCTTGCGTATGTCTATGGCAACAACAACAACAAATACAACAAATACAACTACAAGAATAAGTATAACATTTTAATGGCAACATTTTATGCCATCTTTCAATTAACAATAAATCAAAAAGTCGGCAATTTCGTTACGAAAACTATTCTGCAAAAGCAAAAGCAACAACAACAATGACGCCGACGGCAAAGAGTTTATTTCACGCTCGCATGACATGAGCGACGGCGGGCATCGTTGCCGTTGATGAGAAACAACCACCGCTAACAACAACAACAATATCATTAAAATGACTTCAGCTCGAAACTCACCTTCGTTTGATGTATGATATGCAGCAGACAACTACGCTTACCACAATGCAATAATTTTATGTCTTTCTGCAAACAATAAAACTGAGCAGAAAAAACAAAAAAACAGTAAAATAAAATAGAAAATAAAACATACACGCGCTGCAAAGAAATCCATGCGCATTGTTGTGCTTGTAATTTATGGCCCATTAAGGCGAGCGAGCAGCGACTCAACCGCGTGAGTGAGTGAGTAAGTGAGTGAGCGAGCGGATGAGCGACTGTGTAATTTCACATGTGTTTTTCACACTCGCATAAATGACACACACAGCTACATGCATAAGTGCAGGTCATCAGTGTCCATGTTATGTACTTGCAATCTTTTTGTCTCTCTCACTCAACGTCATACAAAAAGGCACTTCGGCACTTCTTGTTGCTGCTTGTTGTTTACGTGGCATCAGACATGCTTCTTCTTCATTAATGTTTCTTGTCACAATTTAGTGTGCTTGTTCTTCTTGCTTCAGCCTCAACAATAAACTGTGCTTCTTCTTCAATAATGTTTCTTGCCATCGCTTTTATTTGTATAAAAGATCACTTACTGCTTGCGCTTTGCCCTGCCAACGTTGCTGGATTCCCGCCCACCTGCGCAAATATCATTGGCTTCTCTTTTCAACAGTTTTTGTTTTGATTTTCACGCCTCCGCACTTTTTACGTACACTTTTAATTATGCTTTTGTTGTTGCTGTTTTTTTTATTGTGTGTCTTTGCACAAATGTTAATAATTGCGCATTAGAAATGTCTTCGTGCTTTAGCAAAGACATTCATTTTGTTCGCTATTCCTAATAATAATAAGCGCATATTTCATTCGTATGTGTTTCATGCTGAATTTATGACATTCATCGTGCATTTCATTTGCACATTTACACGCGCGCTCGCACATAAAAACAATTATCCTGCACATCGTTGGCAGTGTCGTTATCTTGTCATAACGCATTTAATTGCCAACGCAAAAGGATTCGAATGGAGACATTAGAAAAATCTGTTGCCACACTTTCTTTTTTTCATTTTACGCCACCCCCTTTCCCTCCCCCTCTCAATCTCTCGCACACTCTGTTACATGCATAAAATACACGCACGCACGGTCGTACTCGACTTTTTGATTTGCTATTATTGAATGAAAATGTTACAATGCAAACAATTAGCTACAAAGGGCGGCGGTGGTGGGCAATTAATAGCAGGATGTGTTGATGGTGGCTTCTTTTTTGGTGTAAGCAAGTCTCAAAAGCATGACATGAGTTTGGTGTGTTTAAATACATAAAGTTACCTCTCATGTTTGATGGCAACACATGCGACATACGGCAGTCTAACACGCAATGTGTTGTTTATAATATTATGAACACCAGAAAAGATCTCAAAGTAAAAATGTTCCAATCATGTTTGTGAAACGTTTTGAAATTTGTAAGATGATGAGATGGGACTTAAAGTTCCGGAGACTTTGAAAATCCGTGAAAGTAAAACTGCACAATTCCAAATCATGATTCATTAAAAATAGTTTGCTTTTCCCATAATATTCCGTGTTAAGCCCTCCTTAATGGAACGCCCAAGCGCTTACAGGCGAAGAAAGCTCAAAGTCAATTTGATGGCATGGCCTTAAAACGTCCTCTGACGAAAAAACCGTCGTTAAATGTTTCAAATTCCTTAACCACATTTATATGGCATATATTTTGTTCAATAAGAACTTTATGACTACACTCATGATGATTTTGTCAAGACAAGTGACTTAGAAATCGAAGTATTTTATAACACAAAAATCAGAAAAAGATGTTGACGACAAATCGGTACTAAATTCCGGTTGCCGTGATCTTCAACCATGGGCGCCCAACTGAGTCGTACTTATTGTCGCTTGCTGAGATTCCCAGACCCCGATGAAGTTGTAAGCGGTAATGATCCAGAAGAAGCGCCGGTGCGTCGCAATGCCATTTGCTATGCTAGCTATGAGGAGTTCATTGCCAGCCTGGCGCCCAACGAGCCCGAAGTGCAGGCGCGATTGTGGCTTCAGTTTAGTGGGCTCCCACAACCCGAGACAAATCCAAGTTTGTTCAGTATCTTAGACACAACCAATCCGGCCGAAGATAACACGGAAAGTCAATAGAACATTTCTTTGTAAATTTCAAGACAAAAAAAAAATATAATAAATTTTGAAAAGAAAATGAATGAAAGTTGTTGAAAATATTTCCAAATGTATACGAAGGGTGATCTTCGTATTCCAACATTACAGCATTAAGTTCTCCTATGTTGCTCAGCGCAGCCAAACTAATTCTCTCAAATCAAACAATCCTCGAGTCACCGATTTCATTGGGTCGCTCAATTAGTGTTGAATATTTCAAAAAAGACACGAAGATTTTGAAACTTATTGGAATAGTTTTGAGGTCATAAAACATCTTAAAGTTTGGCACCAATTTCAGGCTCCTGAGTCGATTTAATAAAAAAAATTTTATTTAAAGAGATAGCATTTTTGGGTAAGAACTGGTTGGAGAACTGTAATTTTGTAGCTTCTATAGAAACCATGTAATAATTTTGATAATATCGAATGAGGTTTGAAATTGAAATCACAATGATAATGATAAGAACATGCCTTTGTCCGAGAGATCATTCTTGGTCGTTTGCCATTATTGATGAGCCAAACTTACTGGCCCTGCCTAACATGCGGTTTGCAGCACAAGCAACCCATGGAGCGTCATGAAAGTCGTCCAAGCAGCTAGAGTCCTCGAATTGCCCCACTGCAAAGTCCGGCCGTCTGTCTGATGATTCCACGCAATTGGGTTATATTCCACTGCACGACTGGTGGGCTCACCTTACGAAGCTGTGTTGCAACCTTTTTAAATTGAGTTTTGTTCACACTTTATGTCGTCTTTGAGACAACTCATGTCAAGAATGTTTGCTTATGTATTTCATTGTGTATAACTACAGTTATGTGCATAGGATTCCTTTACCTTCTAGTTTGATCATTGAAGGCAAGAATGACGTGCTGTTGATTCGTCTATTGCCTTTTCACAACTGTTGTTGTTATGCTTTTGACTAGTGCCTGTAACTAAATGGTAGACTGTAATGACCAAACAATTCAAACGTATTGAAAGAATTTTAAGGAGGCTAAGTTCCAAGCACTATAGATATGCAGACATAATTTATTTATTTGTTGACTAATGCAAATATACAATATATACTAAGCACTTACGTGGCAAGTAGATGTAAAAATAATGTATATCTATAGTATGTGTGTAAAATGTGATTAAAGTTTATTGGATAATATAATGAAATACGATTTATAGGATATATTTGACAATACTAGTTCCGCTTAATAGTTTAAATTAAAATAGTTTCTCCGCTTCGGAGTGAACTTTCAGCTTTCAAGCTCTTTTCCAACGACTGTCACGATCTCCTTCTTCACTCACTCTGCTTCTTCTACTTAGCTGCTAGGTTCCTTTTTTACTTCTGTTAACTTCGCTGTTAATTTCGTACATCTGTTAACGACAGTGAGACCCTTTCACACCAAGCGTACTCTTCTTTACATGTATTATCTT
This sequence comes from Phortica magna, assembly GCA_037044515.1. Lineage (NCBI taxonomy): Eukaryota > Metazoa > Arthropoda > Insecta > Diptera > Drosophilidae > Phortica > Phortica magna. The sequence continues at coordinate 61,054 of JBAMBP010001011.1, read as the reverse complement.
TAGTACAATCACTCTCCGACCCGTTAGAGAAATTAATTTGCATTATACAAGCTAAGCTCCTGCTCACAGCCATGTGTGTTGAAATTAACGAAGGTCCGACCTCTAGTAATGTGAATTGCAAGAAGTCGTCAGCCAGAAACAGAATTTCCAAAACCTTCCAGTAGATGAAAATAAATGACAAATTCTTGGAATTGTCACAGAAGGATCAAAGAGAAAATTAGAGATGACAATGCCAACAAGACAATGTATCAAGGTTCGTGTCCCGGCGATGAGATTCTCAGTTGTGTGTATAATCAAGCTAATGGGTTTTTGTGGAACCTCATTAAACATTTGATGAAACATGTAAGTGAAAAAACGGAAATCAATCAACATAGGCTGCGCTAAAATGTCATATGGCATTGTGTTCGACAACACAAAGCAATGCATTGGCTTGCTAAAGAGCTTTGCAAATTCGAGACAAAAAGATTGAACTTTTTCAAAACAACTAATCATCGCAGAAGCCTAACATGGACAAAATCCAACAAATGACATTGCAGTCGTGACAATGTCAGACCACAAAAAGCGACATAAACAAAGAGAAGAAGAAATGTAACGAATCATTGGCTTTCATTGTCGATATTTCATTTTACCTTTAACGCTCGCCAAATGCACAAAAGTCATAATTCAATAAATAAAATACAAGGATGACATGTTGACAGCGCAACATATCGCAACGAATGCACTCAGATACAGCAGCAGCAACAACAGCAGCAGCAGGAGCAGCAACAAACTGAATGGCATAGCTGGCAATGCGACGCATTCGCCGTGAATGAAGGCAAAATTTACGGTTACGACAAAAGTCGCACAAAAAGTGATTATATGCAACCGTGGCAGGCAAAAGGCTTAAAAAGAGCACCAAAAAAACTAAAAACAGGAACAAAAGAAGCTTTGAGAGAAGGCCAAAGGAAGTCAGCGTCCACGCGATGGTGGCAGAGCTGCATTGGTGGACTTGTGTGGCAAGTGTGGCTGGTGTGAGCGGCCGTTCAAATCTATTATCATGCAGCCAAAAAATGTTTACAGAAGGACATGCGTCAACAAATGCGCCGGGAAGGGCACCATTTACTTACAGTGCTTGGATATGCAAGGAATTTGTACTCTCGGCATGAATGGTGGGACATATCGTACACATGTGTGAGCTGTAGAAATGTTAACTAACATAATGGTATCTCTTTAAGGGAAATGAAGACATGTCATTGAAATAGTCTGTTAATTTAATGTTACGTCCATAAATGTCTTCTCAAAAAAGTAAAAAACCGGTTTTCTGTCCTTAAAACATCGAACATCTTCAAATGTTATTAATTTGTCATTTAATATAATGTTTTACTAAATATTATGTTAAGTTGTTTGAGGCATTGCCTGAAATATGGCATTTATCACATTTGACATTGTCATGTGACCTTCGAAGCATTGAAGCGCTATCGAAATAAAAAACAGTGCAGTTATTTGATCGACTGAATTTTTGCTAAAAGAACTGATATGAAAATTACATGAAATTTTTCCAGAAACAAGGTGACATATTTGGCATATAAGTTTTACATTATGCAAAACTCTCCTCGATAAAGTTTAAATGTCAAAATGATGTGAGATAATCAAATTTGCCGCAGTTGTCATTTGACATTGCCATGTGACATTTATGTAGACATCTTTCCCTTTTTCAGCCCCCAAAGAAGAACTCTTCTGAAATTTGTTCAAGTTTTCGCTTTTTGCTTCTACAGAAGCCTCTGGTCCAATAACTTTTCATGAACTCATTAGGGTAATAGATTACTACTGACTTTGTCACATGACTTGGACTGCTAGCAATAACTTGTGCGACTTTCTGTCAGTTATTATTCGAGTGGTTTCGACTAAAATATAAAACAGTCTTCGTGTATGTCATTTGACAAGAACTTGTCGAAAATATCGCTCTGACTTGCGTGTAAAATGTTCACTGTTGGTTTTTTGAGTGCTTTTTGAAACAACGCATGAACCAGTGTGCCAACCCACCCCACCTCCTTTCCCGCTCTGCCCTCGAGGAAGTGCAGGCGACTGCAATCGAACATCAACGGTGGTCGACCGTTTGGCAGTGCATGAGGGCACAAGCTGGTCGGCTTTTGACTGAGCCTGAGCGGCGGTGCATATTTATGAATTAATGCCGCCGACGGACGGACGGACTGATGGACAGACATGTGGGCGAACGTGAATTTTTTGACAATAACGGAGCATTTTTGTAGCGCATACGCCATGTTGGGCAACATCCTCTTTCCCTCCCTGTCAATTAGTCTTGCTCGCAGTCAGTTTGTGGGCGTGGGATGTTCTGTTGTGTGGGGCGAACGCATCTTGTTGTACGTTGTGTGATCCACGGTCGAAATTATGATGCATTTTTATGGATTTTCGGTGTTTTTGCAGGCGTGAATCTCGTTTTTTTCCCGCTTTTATTCGTCAATGGTTGGTCGACTGCGTTGCGCTTTTAGCCAATTTTCGGCTGTGGCTTCTGCACAAGCTTTTCGGCCCGCAACTTTGTTTTCGGTGTTGTTTTTCGAGCTTGTTTGTTCGTCATTGCACGTGGCAACTTTGCTCGCCTGCAATTTATAACAAAAAACGGACATCCGGTGTGAAATTCAATGCACTCTTTTGGGCTTTTTTCTGGCTGCTGTTGTTGTTGTTGGTGTTGTTGCTGTTGTTGTTGCTGTTGAGCACACCAATGCCTGATTTATGCCTTTGATGGACGAAGCGCATTGCATTTGCATCGCTCGCCATCGCCCCACGCCAAGCTCAAGCGCAAGCTCAAGTGATGAATGCCGACAGCGTGTTATGTACTGTTTTATGCAACAGCAACAACAACAACAACAACGACAACAACAACGACAGCATACATTGCAACAACAACAGCGTTGTACATACAAAAAAAGCATTGCATTTTCGCCATTGATATGCAAAGCACTGAAAGATGAAGAAGAACTTGTGCGCGCATCCGTTTCCGTTACAACAACACGCTCATGCCATCTCACTCGCACGCACATGCACACGGTTGCATTGCTGGACATGGCGTTGGCGTATTGTCGAATTGCATAATATGCACTTTTTCAATGGACAGACAGATAGACAGGCGGACGGGCGAACGGACGGACGGACGGACGGACGGACGGACGGACGGACGGAGGGACTGTTGAAATTTACAACCAACGACAGATCGATTTATTGCATGACAATTGTCATTGTCGGTGTTGTTGATGTCGCTGCCGCCATTGCCAACGCCAACAACAACAACAGCAACAACATAGCCAAAGGCCTGCAACTCTTGTCGTTTTTGTCGACGTCTGTCTGTCCGTCCGCCCGTCCGTCTGTCTGAATTATGAGTTGCACTTGTACAATTGTCGCCATGAAATTCCATCAGACCAAAAAACGCATTGCAATTTCAATAAAAACGCATCCGTACTCAACTGCACTCCCCCTCACCCACTCCTCACACACACATTTGATCGTTCGTGCGAAAAGTAATGTTTTTAATATTGACAACATGAAAAATGTGAAAACAATAATCATAAATTTTTATTAACAACAACGAAATGCCAAATTGTCAAAGTAATCGAAAAGATGACTGCTTTTCCGGCCAACTGACTGACCAGCCGACCATTTATCCGTCCGTCCGCCAGTCCGCCCGTCCATCCGTCTGTCAATTATTTGGCGTCAGAGTTTGCCGCGTTTGCAAATTGATTGAAATTCATTTGTTTATGTTTTTGGCTTGCCATGAAAATTGCTGTGAATTTGCGCAAATATTCACACTTCAGGAAAGATACGTAGCACAGATACAAAAATCGAAGCGCCTCGTTGTTTAGAAACATGCACAAATAGATAGATAAATGGATGAGATAAGATAAAATCTATTCATCTTAGATGGTCCAGATAAGATAGATTTATAAGTGGGTATATTAGTATGCAAAAATCCATGTATCTTTTTTTATTACGAAATTCTTCTATGGAAGAAAAGGAAAGTTAGATGGTTTAATTTAGATAATTTAAATATATTCTTATTAAAATTTAGTGTGTCATTTCCGTTTGGAAGAGACAATGAACTGCAAACTGAACCATTAGCAGGAAACATCGGAAAACCTTATATATATTCGAAGGAAGACCTGTCGAAAATAAGGCATGTGATATCAAAGATATGGTCTTCTTTTATTTGATTCTATATGAGACTTTGTATTTTTTTTTACGTCAAAAATCGAAAGAAAGAAGCTTATGAAGATGAGCACATAATCTTGACAGATGATTTAAGAGAGAATCCAACAACTGACGCACGACTAGAGAACACAATCCACACAATCTCGGGATTATCACAAATATCTATGGGCCCTTGAGAATCATCTTGTCAAACAGATAAGCTAAGGCCACAACAACACAGCCCCAATTCACACTAAAGGAAAAGTTACTGACGGAAGTTGATAAGAAACAATTTCTCTTATTTGCTCTTCGTGGTCTAAAGTGGGACCCTATTATCAGACTGCCGCCATACCATGAAAGGCTCCTCCTCATTGACCTCCCATCTCTTTCGCAACGTAGGATTGTTTTAGGGACTGTTTTTTTTATAAACTTGTTGTTGGTATAATTGATTCCTCATACTTACTTGGTCAGATTAGTTTCAACGTCCCACGAAGAAGTACAAGAAACTTTGTCTCAATTACCTTGCACAGATGCACAACTAACTATGCCCTTCATAACCCGTTTCGCGTTTTATGTATGAATTACAATAATCTTTATCAGATCATCTCACCTGAAATCTCTCTCTTGACACTCAACTCCTCCGTTCAGCGATACCTTCGTGAGTCTACTACGGATTAGCAGCCTAACAACAGCGGCTTTTAGATGGACTTTTAACACTGATTCAAATGTAGTCTCCGACCCCACATGGCTGTGATTTGGGACATAGCTGACTTTCAACTTCGAATCATCCTGGATTTTCTCTCAGTGTATAAAATGACGTCAGAACAAGAGAAAGTATTTGATGCTCTTAAGTAAGCCGATGGATCTGCAAAGATGATTTCATGCTCGAAATTATACTTTTGACAAAGCAATGACTTTGCCTCATGACTTTTGATTTGCATACATAATAAACCAGTTGAATGTTAGCTTGGTCTATGTTGCGTGTAACTCTTGTAAGCATAGGCGAATTCAATATGAAATTTTCATCTAATACTGTTCGATCACAAATCCTTACACTTCTCCCAACCGAAAACGATGCCACAATTCTCTTGTGCAATTCTCGTCGCGTGTCGTTTTCGCACATTTCTATTTGCAGCATCGGTCTCCCCTCTCGGCTGCACAACCCTCATTTTGCGACGAATTGTTGCTGCTCATGCAATAAATGATCCGTGTCGATTTCACTCGAGGCGCACAAAAAGTATCTTAACCGCCGATGACGGCTGTCAATCACTGGTGGCAAATATTAATTTAGATCAACATCGATGAGCTGACAAATTAATGGCAAACATTTTTCTCTTTCCTCCTTTGCTTTGCTTTCATTTGTTTTGCATTTCTGTGTTGGTTTTTCCAACTAAAATGATACGTTTGTGATTTTTGGCTTTTGTCACGCACGAAGATTAATGATGAGCAAAATGCATTGATTGTGCGTCAAATAATTTACAAAACAAACAAAAAGAAATAAAATTGGATGAAAAGTGCACATTTGTGCAGATGTTTTCTGAGCTTAAATACCTTTTTTCATCGCTTAGATACTTTTTTCTTTGCTCAGATAGTATCTTTTCTTCGCTGCATTTTCTTGTTTTGATACTTATTTTATTTTCAAGGATAGTTTCTCTGTTTAGATACTTTTTAATCTTTTTCCTTGTTTAGATACTTATATTTTTTTAAAGTTGCTCTTCTCTTAGCTAAGATACGTTTTTCTTCATTTTAATAAATCTTCCGTTGCGTAGATACTTTTTTCCTTAGCTTTGATAGTTTTTTCTTTGCTTAGATATTTTCTGATTCTTCGATTAGTAATTTGCATTTTGGGCCTCAGCTGTATTTGTGTATATCTGTGGCCGTATGTGAGCATATACATGTGTGTGTGTGTGTGTGTGTGTGTGTGTGTGTGTGAAGAAAATGCACAGCAGCGCACGACTTTTGCGTACTCAACGACAGATCATATCTTTGCGCACTCTCGCAATGTCCCAACTCCCATCGGAGTTCCGAATGTTAGTCGCAGATTGAGGCAAACGGCAGCGAATGTGTCGTGACCCTTTGCCAGAGGCCGGGAGGCGTGCGTGTTCGACTCGTTGCCGACACAGACCTCAAACAGATTGCATCAATGCGATTCATTTCTCTGATCCAGCTATTGTTGTGTGGTTGTTGTTGGTGTTGATTGCAAGCTTGCGATAGACAAATTAAAAGTTGCTCATTGTGCACGAGCATCATTAACAATTGCAATGCGATTCTCCCGACGAACATGGTTTTGTTTGCTTCAACAATCGGACATCAACTTCACTTTTGCTTCTTCGTTATTTGTCAGAGGCTTGAGATATTTGTATCTATCGATTTCCTCAAGAACCTTCACGACTTTTGTGGTATTGAATTCTCTCTGATTTAAATAGATCACATTACGCTTACTCGCGGACCGGCAATTATGTTGCTATTTGTTTATTTTAATAACAATGGTCTGTCAAGTCGGGATTGTGGAATTAAATAATAATTCAGTAGACATAAAGGGTAAAATAGTAATCATAAAAACAACTGAGAGGATGCGATATATTTTATTATAATTTAAGCATAATACGCGAAAAGGATCTTGAAAGGCAAAATTAGTTGTGCATCTAACGCTAAAACTAATCCGGCTGAGAAGGTCTGAAGAATCCATTAAGCCAAGAAATGGTTTGTGGAGAAAAGCAGCTCTTAAACACTCCTGCGATTGGCTAGAGTCGAAAGATCAATGACAAGGAGCCTGTTGCCAGGATGCCAGGCTACCGCCATACCATAGGCAAGAGGATTGTATATATGGAGTGGAAAAAGAACTCTTAAAAAACTCAGTTGCAAATTCGACATTCTTCTTTGGGTGCTCATAAGTTCAACCGAGTTGTAATGTCAAAACTTCTATCAAAATGTCCGTCCATTTAAGAGTTCGTTTTCCACTCTATATATACAATACTCTTTGGGTATTAGGATTCCAATTGAGGCCACGAACCGCAAATGAGAGAAAGTGTTTCTGAACTGACTCAATGCGGTCTTGATGGTTTTTATAGAGTGGGGACCATACGCAACAACAATATTCAAGAAGGTGATTAGGGGTCATTGAATTCTTCAGACCAGAGTTTAAAGACACCTTTCGCCTTATTAACGACAGTTGAGTCTTGTTGAGTGAAGCAGGGCTTGGAATCAAAGAGAAAGCCTAGATCGTTAAAAATTAAAAAAATATGTTTCTACATTTCTTTTGTATTTATTAATGCTTGAAAACATTCCTATTTTTGTGCTCAAATAAACAAAAAATAAATATCGAATATGATAAATGTTTGTTATGTTGTTCCGTCTTTAAAATGGAGCGTGAAGTGAGCAGAGCGATCAAGACTTATGCATCGATTACAGATCCAATAAAAAGTGCTGGCAACACTTGAAAATTTGCGTGGAGAGCATCAAATCCTCGGCAAGCCGGGAATTCCATTGCAAAGATTCGCTTACGCATGTAGCAACAGTTTGAAATTTACGCTCAGCATTGTTTGATAAGGCGAGAAATATTTGCTTACTTCGCTCAGACGAAGTCGCGATACTTTCAGTCTTCACTTCAAAGTCTATTATAGTGAGCTTTTTTCCAAAATGCATCGTGCTGACCTAAGCGGAGAGTTTCTAAGCCCGCCTTTCATGAATGCGAGTGGCAAAATCAGCAACTTGTCGCTGAAACTTAAGAACTTCGCACTCAAATAAAAAAGGCATAGACAGAATTATGTGAATCAGTCGACCGCAGGGAACAGAGGGATGCGTTGACAGCGACCTTCGACTTCAGCTCAATGAAGTGCAGCATTGAGATTGCACATGTCGCTGAATGCGAACCGGAGAAGTTGTCTGTCATTCTCATAGAATTGGAGGACTTCGAGAATCAAACACCGAGAATGACTTATTTCGAATAGGAGACGAGAGTGAAACTGAATTCGGAGGCGCACTTCCTGGTTCAAAGATTGCCATACCAGGTAATAAATTTAATTACTCGAATCACAGTTGCTTCAATGAAGAATAACATGTTCTGTCCTTTCCTTTCAGCAATTTGAATGGCGAATGTGATAATAATACAATGGGAGAAGGACAGTTGGGCTCACCATTCCCTTAAGAACGAATTAGGAATCAACACGCCAATGACGTCACTAACACCAAATGAGCAGCGAAGCAAACGCACAAACGTGAGCAATGAACAAAAAATGATGATCAAGTCTTAATAGTTGAAAGAAACAAGACTTATCGACAAACAACAAATCAATGCAGAAGGGCATAGCAGAATAGTGCAAATTAACTCCCCCCATCGGGGCAGAGACTTCTTAGTATTAATTTAACATTTTTATATATCAATGAAGTTTTAAATTATATTACATTATGTTTCACAATATTATAGATGTTACTTTATACTATTATCAATTTACGAGTATACTACTAAATCACAGGCATTTGTTATTGCCGAAGATGTATACCCATTTTATTTTTGGAATCTTATTTCTTTTTTTCCAATTAGCCTACAGACCAATTTTCGATGTTATTCCTCATTGGGTGCCAGATATATGGAAACTATTGATTTTGGTCATATGTGGGCGGTGCCACGCCCATTTTAATATAAAAATAGTTTTTAAGCCACACTATGAACGTAAGAATGAAGTTTCAAGTCAGTTAGTTAAGAAACAAAAAAGTTTCCCATACAACGATTTGATTTTGCTTCTCTTCCTCTTCTTCATTTTGTATGGCAGGTACCAGTTCCAGTTGTCCGATCTTAATGAAACTTTCAGGCATTTAGCGTGGCTACGGTTAACTACTTGCACAATTTGTATTATTTCAGCGCTCTATCTTGGAAAACAAAAGATGTTTTCCAAAATAGAGAAGCTAATAGCCAGACGGATAGATGGACAGGGAGAATGGATCATCCAGATTCTTATATGGTCTTAAGGTAGACCTGGTCTTCTACGACGTGTCGTTCAATGAGTGTAGGGTATAACAAAACACATTGGCCTGCTTCACAAGTCTTTCCAGTGATCAAAACGTCAAGATCGCCTCAGGCAACCCACGTTCCCTTCTGCCAGAACACTCTTTGCAAGTGCAATTGTTGTTGTTGTTGTTCAAATGAGAACCTCTCGCTTGTTTTATTATTCCTTCTTTTTCCGAAATTCTTTTTGCTTCTTTAGCTTTTCATGTTTTTTATTTCTAAGCTAAGCAAATAATTTAGAGATAACAACAACAACAATTATAATAAAGTAAATGCCATGAGTCACAGCAATAATTCTATTAATTATATGAAAACTTAATCTATAAATTTATCCGCTTTGCCGCAGAAAGCAACAAATCACGATTAAAAGACTAATAAAATTGTTCCCCAATCAAAGTAATGTTTTGCTACAGTAGCAACAACAGCAACAACAATAGCAGTAACATCTGCTCTAGTCTGTAGCATGGATGAAAAGGATGCCAACAACAACAACAATTTTGAGCATGAGTTTTTCATAAACTCCGAGAAACAAACGCACACAAGAGCAATGAGTAAACTGCAAATACATATGCAAATATGTACATGTATGTGTGGGTTGCTGTTGTTGTTGTTCTTGTTGTTGTTGTGCTGCACCCACAGAACGAAACGGCAAAGGCAAATGAACATAATTCGTGTTAGGAAATCTACATACAATTTACTGCAACTTCACACACCCACACATACTGGCACTGGCAAACACGTGCACAGAGAGAAGAGCGAAGGCACGAAGCTATGACTCAATGTTGGCCAAAGTGGGAGTGCGAAAAGGATGGCAAATGTGTGAGGAGTTGTTGTTGTTGTTTCAGATGCTGATGAGCAGATAAATTCATTACGCAAAACCATGTAATTGTACCGTTAGGAGGAAGCGTACAAACACACACACATATTCGTCGGCAGAAACGAGTTGCTTAAGAAGAATCAAAGGAAGAAGAAGCAAAGACGGAACATATGAAGAAAAGCTTGACGTGTACGTATCAAAGAGAAGCTGAAAGAGTGAGGAGAGTAGGAGGAAGAGAGAGAGAGAGTGTGAGATGTTTGGTGCACGTGGGCAGGTGAAGCCGACAAGACAAACAGATGAGTAGCAATGAAGTCAAGCGGACGGACATTTAACTGAGCTGGCACACACACACAATGCCGCTGTGTTGGTAACTTTTCACGACCGCAAGGCAGCAAAGCAAATCTTAAGTTTTCCCACACACACACACACACACACACACACACACACACACACACACACACACACACATGTATTACCACTGTACAAACTTGCATTGACGCACACTTCCAACTTATTGCAACAACAACAGCAACAACAATGTGAGTCTTAGTGCGTCCTGTGCCAACAAAACTACTAAATACAAATTAAACAAATCCATAAATAATATTTAATAATATTAACAAGGATATTAGCAGACAACAGAAGCACACACACACACACACACACACGCACAAATGTCTAGTCTTTGGTACTAGGGGTCTTTACTCGCTCACTCTCCTTCTCTTTCGCTCGCACACACACGTTTTCGCATTTGCTTCCTATTGCAATTGCAGTTTATGCCTCTGCCGCCATTGTCGGTTTGTGCCAACTCTTTCACGCTCATAAACATGTTGATTTAGTCCGAAAAGGTGTGTTCACAAAGTGTTAACAAGTTAGATTTGCAAATGCATTTAAATAGCGGACAAGACACAACTAACAAAAACAACTACACAACAGTAAGTACGCAATATGTGTTTGCTTGCTTGCGCGTGTGTGCGTGTGTGTGTGTGTGTGTGATTTAAATGAGCAAAGCAAATGCGCTTTTACCTTTTGACTAAATTAGTGAACATTTTAACTAAATCATTTATTCTATAAACATATATTTTAATATAAAACATTCTAACGTTTTTTTTTAATAATTACTTCAATTGTTTTGTTTAATATTAAAAATCCCTTTCCATTTGAAGTGCCGTTCCATATTATTGCCCTCAGTGCCCATGTTCCAATGCCATTGTTGCACACAATAAATGCCCTTTGGTACTTTTTTACCGAACATTCATCAGTTTTGTGATCTGTAATCGTAGCGCGCATGAAGTCAACCTATGTAAGATTGCACAACACGAGACATACGACAGTCTAGCACTTGCAATCGTCGTTTACATGTTTTGTGCACCAAAATTGATTTGTTAAAAAAGTTAAAGAATTTAATTGTTTAAAAATTCTATTACACTCATATTAAATAATTCAAACATTATGAAGTCAAAGAAATTCATTTGTGACAATTTATTTTTATGACTTGTGCACACACAAGTGACTTCAATAGTATCTTTCAAAGCTGCCGCCGTGCTTAAGGCTAATGAGCTTCAAACTGGTAACTTCATAAAACAATTTTTTAATTAAACAAAAAAGGTTTTAACAACAAAAGCGACTTTGTCTATTTTTTATAAGGAGACAAAATTATCATACGAAAAACGCCGCCAGTATCTCAAAACTATATAAATTGTAGATATGAAAAAAAGAAGCCGACGACGAAATGAAAAATCAACAGGTTTTGCGTAATGAGTGCACACACACCCACACACTCACACACACGCACACATGGAAAATTCAACAAAAATTTGTTGTTTGCTAAAAGTATGTACATATGAACAGGTGACGAGAGTAGTAGAAGAAGAAGCTGATACAAATGTACTAAAACAACATCAAGCAACGGCTGACGGCAGAGATGCGTGATATGCGTTAAGACAAAGACAAAGACAAGCACTGAGCACGTGTGTTAGTGTTGGTGTTGGTGCTTGTGTGACGCCAACGGCTTCTAAGACGCACTCAAAGCAAATCTTAATTAATTAACTTTTGCATTACAACAACACAGCATCAATGACAACAACAATGGCAGCTGAATTAACACGAAAGAGCGCGTTGACGGCGATAATGTCTGACACAAGCACACAATACATGTTATGTGAGAGAACGAAATGTCAACAGGCGCAAGAAGAACAAAGTGAATGAAACGAAAACGTTGGTGTGCAGTGCGGGTGACAGAAGCAACGAAGAGTGTCAACAGTTGATAAGACAACGGCAAAAACTCAAAAAGAAAGAAGAAACAACAACAAGAACTTGTTAGTGAAACAACTCAGCTGCACTTCGTGTGGCGTCGGTGGCGGCTGCTCTTCTTGTTATGGTTGTTGTTGTTGTTGTTGCTACCTATACGCAGGCGCTGTTTCAACCAGACAAAACGACAACAATTAAATGCCGGCAACGACAACAACTTGCTGATGAGCATGTTGAAGAAGAATGAGACAAAGTTGTGCAAATATTTAAATAATGCCGAAGCACATCAACGAAATAAATAACAAAAGTGATTTCAGGTAAACCATGTAAATGCAAATGAATTGGCACAGCGAACAAACGAGCAAACACAGTGGCGGTGTGAAGTTAAGAGGCGCCCAAGCGTTGGAAGCACAACAATCAGACGTCCACAAACTACTCTCTTGGTGGGATTTTAACCAACCCCCTCTGTATTTCATGGGAGATCTTGCACAATACTTTGAAATAATTAGTAGGTTATTTGACTAAAAAATTGACTTGATTTCTTTAATGAACAACCCCTCCCTATTGATGAGATTTTGTAAAATTTTTTAGGTCGCACCATAACTTTATCTCAAAATATACAGAATCTACCATATGATAAAGGGGTTTCAGGGTGGTTTGTACTAAAACTCACCGAGGGGGGCTTAGGGACATCAAGTTGCTTGAAACAATAGGCGTCCCTTAGGACATGCGGGCCCATAACTATGCACCGTCACTGAACAGATAAATTCGAATTAAGCAAAACAAGTACAGAAACGCTCAAATTCGATTCAAAATTCAAGCCAATGGAAGTGCCTTCACTTCGATTTGATATCGATACAAGGAGGGCGTGTCAGTAAGCTCGTTTATCATTTCTATCTGCACAATCCGATCGCGAATATGTGAAATACCAAGCGCAGGAATGCGCAAACCAGAACTTCAAGTCATGCCTAATGAAAACACGAATTGAAACTTAAGTCTTTGGCAAATCTGAGCAAATACACAATTGATTTGTGAGCGCGCGCGCATCTTCTCAGCTCTATAATTATAATACATACATATGTATATAAAAAAAAGAAAATATGCCCCAAAGAACATTTTCGTATTCGAATTCTATGCCATTCGATGAGATACGCATTGAGGAGTTTATCGCCAACGATTTGCGATTTGTGCGTGTTTTGACAGCGATTTATTGCAGAAAAGCTCCAAGCTCATTCGTTTCCTTTCCCTTTCCCGCCTTTCAATCACACAAATGTAACCCAAGCAAGTCCAAGTCGATATGTCAATGTGGCATGCCCGCTTGACATGTGGGCTGTCCATCTGTTCGTCCGTACACGTCTGTCTGCATACCTCGCCTTTGCCTTTGCCTTTGACTTCTACGACGTAACGAAGACGAAGGCGTGTCTTCTCTTGCAATTCTACATAAATTATTCAAGCACATTTCTTTGTGGAAGACTTGTGCACCTTTTCGCTTTTGCTTTGAGCTCTTCTTGCTGTTGTTGTGTGATGTTATGTGAAAGACAGATTGACTGAGTGCTTGAAATTACTAAGGTTTGTTCAGGCTCTGAAACGCCTTCAATGATTTCAGCATGGGATCAATCGCTTTTATAAGCAAAGATTCGATTGAGTTTCGATACATATGTATAGCCTTTAAGTTAAGATTCATTTGAGTTGGGATATATATGTACAGCTTGTAAGTTAAGACTACCTACTGTTGAAGATTTTACCAGAAATGTGAAGAATACTGGTATAACAGCGCTCTCTATAGTGCTCTATTCGTTAGTTCAGCCTTAAGAAAACATAGAAGCACTTACTCTACATAGTCAGTACCTCTCTACTCTTTGCCCTTTTTGCTTAAAACTCTATCCAAAAAACTCGACTTAAATGCTCTTCTAAGCGACCCCACACTATTCCTTTTTTGATTAGACCATAGAAAAGTTTTATCTCTGTGGATCATTACGCTGTCATCGTGCTCTAAGTTACATCACAAGTGCCACTCAGTGACTTTGACACTCATATTGAAATGGTTACTGCAGAACACAATATGTTTTCCTTTCCGAGATTTCAACCCCCTTAAAAAAAGTGTGAGTATCCAACTTAACCCCAAAATTAGCCATTCTTATTGTAAAAATATACTTTGCTCTCATTTGTGCATTATTGTATGGCATCGCTTCGGCGAAGCTTCTTCTTCTTGTTGGTCAAGTCCATTCTGGCCAGATCGATTTTACGCGTGAGATTCTTTATTGCACGCCGCAAGTGGGCTTCCTCCGCCTTCTTGTCCATGTAATCGCTCACCGTTGGCGCTTCATATTCCCTCAGTTTTGCGATCATTTGATCAACTTGAACTCTCGCATGTGCCCTGTGCTTTTTGAAGACTTTGACATCACTGAGCAAGTCTGTAATGTTTCGATTGATTTCCTTTGCACGTTGGTCAGTTAGCTTGATTTGGTGTTCAATATTGTGCACGCTTGCCTTCTCCTTGTTCATGTTGTAGAGCGTCGTGCCGGTCGTCATTTTGACGCCAGCCATGTGCACCACCTTCTCGTCGAAGTCCTGCAGCATGAGCGACCGTTTGATCATCAACTGCTCAAAGTCGACCTCAGTGACAATCGCCTTGAGATCGCTTTTGAGCAGCACATCTGCATGATCGCGTATGCATGCATTCTCCAGCGAGCCGATCGTAAGACGCATACGCCCCACCAGCGTGCGTGCGGTCTTCAACCAATCGATCATGAATTTAAGAAACTTTTCTTGCAACTGATGCTCCGTTGCCGTATCCAGGAAGATCAAATCGGCTTCATCTTTCAAAAAGTGCAACTCAAAATTGGCCTTTAGTTCAATCGATTCCTTAATGCGAAATTCGGCTTCTTTTATCTTTGCATTTCTGGCCTTAATCTCCTTGGTTGCTGTGGGTTCAAAAAAGATATGAAATACAATCACTTTTATAAAGCCATGAAACATCAGTAAATGAAAGGAAAATAAGCGTTTTTTTTTAAATTGGCAAGTAAAATATTCTTATGTTACACAGTGCCACAGGCCACATACAACAGTTTAGCTCGCGAACGATTTCGTTCTTGTTGATTGTTAGACTGCCGGATGTCTTGTACAACACAATGTGACATACGACTATATGTCTTTTTATGTACATTTAAGCTTCCTTGTTTACGCTTATTAGTTGGAACACCTTTTATAAGTATTTTAAACATACTTGTCTTTTCAATTGTCTTTACTTGCGCCTCATGGGTTATCAGCATGCGTTCAATAATGCCGATTTTCGTCTTTGAGTTCAGTTTGTACTCGAGTATCTTCTGTCCGTATTCGGCAATTGAGGGTTTCACCGATGCGCCCGATGGCAATGATGGCCGTCGCGATGAATGCGACGTTGCTGTTGTAACAGTACTTGTGCGTATCATTTTTGAGATTTTCGTGTCGAGACCAACCAACAATTTCGGATCGTTTTGCTCCAAGTAATGTCGCATTACCAAATTATCAAGGGTCAGCATAGCGACTTCATTCTCCATTTGCTCGACTGAATCGAGCAAATCCAATGGATCGAAAAACAGTATGTATTCACTAAGCTCTTCATCTTCCAATGTATGCTTCAGCATAAACTTGTGATTGATCTCTTCAACGTTCAGTTCCGGCAGTATGTCCGCGCTCGAATCAGTGGGCCCAATGGTCCTTATCGTCCTCTGACTTCCTCGCGAATGCATCGTTCTGTTAGTCGACTTTTAGATCAAATTAAAATGCTATCAAAAATATATGTTAAACATGCGCAAAGTCTTCTTCTCGTATGTAAATTTTTTGGAAACGCATAAATTGCGGTTTTCTTCACGATTGTTTTTTAAAAACGAATAAACGAATTAATTGAAAACTGTGAATGCCTAAGAAGGACTTATAAGCTTTCACTAAAGAACGAAAAATCAAAAACTAATCACAGGCGTACTTTGTTCTTTAAGATTTGTAGTAAAAACAATAATAATAAAATTTCGACAGTTTGAAGAAGATTTCTTGGAATTTAACATTTATGATTTTTTGCCGCTCCTATTTAACCTTGGATTGTCCACTTGCTCTTGACGATCACGTATGGCGTGTATACTTAATGTTGAAAGCTTTTAATTATTAGGTCGAATTTTCATTCCAACCTTCTTAAGCAAATAGTCTTTGCCTCGAAAATGATACCGATTGACACCATGTGCTTGTCAATTATTATCATTTTCGCCGTTCAATTTGCTGCGAAAAAAGTTATCATTAAGATTAGATGTTAGGACGTTCAAGTGCTTAAGACGGTAAAGGTCCCGGTAACTTTGTATCATCGATAACTTTGTAAATTTGACTAGGGCTCTAGATGGAAGCTTAAAAGCCATAAGCGCTGCTCAGGGGCCGTTCAGGTATTACATTACCCAATTTTTTAAGATTTTAGAATTTCCCTCCTTCCTATGTAACGCACCGTAATTTTTATACTCTTGCAAAAAGAGTATATTAACTTTGTCATGAAGTTTGCAACGCAGTGAAGGAGACATTTCCGACTATATAAAGTATATATATTCTTGATCAGCACGACGAGACGAGTTCAAATAACGATGTCCGTCTGTCCGTCTGTCTGTCTGTCTGTTTCAATGCGATTTCCAGCCAGAGTTTTAAAGTTAGCAAAAAAATTTAAACGCAGAAAATTTTCTTCTCCTTGCAGGTATTTGGTATGTAAAATTCAGTTTGATCGGTTGACTATAGCATATAGCTCCCATAGGAACGATCGTTCAAAAATGATGTTTTTGCTTAAAAAACCGCGTATTTTAGGAGTTATCGACTCAATATTTTGCACAAATACTTTTTTCAACAAAGATACCGTGTAAAAATGGTCAAGATCGGGCTACTATAGCATATAGCTGCCATAGGAAGGATAGGTCAAAAATGATGTTTTTGATAAAAAAACAGCGTGTTTTTGGAGTTATCGACTTATTATTTTGCACAACATCTTTTTTGACATCAACAAAGATACAATGCAAAAATGGTCAAGATCAGGCTACTATAGCATATAGCTCCCATAGGAACGATCGGTTAAAAATACAGTTTTTGTTAGAAAAACTTTTTTGTTCTTGAATATAAGCAAACCAAACTTTGCTATTACGTGTTTTTATTAATGCCTGATAAAATTCCAGAATTTTATAAAAATAGGACATAAGGGCGTGGTACCGCCCATACAAGTAAAAACTTAAAAATGAGACTTCTTTGTAAACAGACGAGATACAAGATTGAAAAATGTAGTGAAGTTTGACTACATTGCCTTCTTAAAGACAAATTAGAAAATTGGCGTGGCTACGTATATGATTCTTATTGGAAAATTAAAAAAGGGTTTTCTAATAAGAATAATTGTGAAAACGTTTGCAAGAGTATATAAGTTTCGGCATAGCCGAAAATAGCTCCCTTACTGGTTTTTTTTGGGGTGTGTCACAAGCCCATTCAAACTTGGTCTGCTGCCGAACTTTTCGAGTCTACCGTCCAAAATTTCAAGTATCTAGCCATGATAGATTCCGACAACCATTGGTGAGGACGGACAACAAGACTAGATCAACTTCTTTTGTCATCTAAATAAAGAATATATATACTTTGTTGGGTATTTTTCCCATCTTTCTATGCATTATTTACTTTTGCTCTCAAGCAAATCTAATTTACCATGATTCAACTTGTGACATTTCAATTCCCCAGGTTTTTATTTAACTAAATAAACAATGTTAACAAATAACTTTATTTATACTGGTATAATTTCTGGTATATTTTGGTACATTTTTTGAAAAACTTTATCCCCCAAAAAAATGAGGCAATAAACTTACATGGCTTTGAAGGCCATATGTCCTTATTTAATATTTTTATCAAGCTTTTTTAGTTTCGAGTTTGAGTGGTTTGTTCTTGTTTATTGAGTTTATTTATTTATTTTGTTTTTATTTTCTTTTTTATTGTTTTGCAACAATAAAACGCGACTTTTCTTATATTTGATAAGAGCTTAATTTCTTTTTGTTTGCTTAACATTTGGGAGCGTCGAGATCATGTCCTCGCACAGTGGCTCGCCAACACAGAGCGAAGCAAAGAGTTCGCTTCATAGCTTCAAGAGTTCCACGCGTCGGAAGCGTAATTCTATGCCGGAAAAACCAAAATATACCGCTGAGCAAATTTTGGCTAAATATACCGTTTATGGTTTGTTAAATGAGGGGGAAGACGACGAGCTTATTGATGAAAAATTGAAGTTCATTGATGAATTGCAATTGCTTGAAGATGTTGAGACATTGGCATATCATTTGGGGGGCTTAGAGCTTGAGAATTGTCTCTACACAAATTACTTGGAGGCACACAGTGCCGAAATGTTGTCGGTGTCTGACTTGCGTAAAACACACCAGCAACAACAACAACAAGAACGCAGCTCAATGCCGTCATCCGGGAGCAGCGGCGGCAGCGTCACCTTCAGCATCAAACAAATTCAAAGAGGCGTCGCGCTGCCTCAAAGACACAGCATAGCGAGTGGCGGGAACAGTCAACGTTCCAGTTCCAAACGTTCCATCCTGAGTAAGCAACTGTTGGATCAGCAGTTGAATGCGCGCACAAAAGCGACGCTGGCAGAGCACGCAGTCAATGCAGCCCAGCAGCGCTTGGCAGAGCATGAACGACGTGGTGAGTAGACCCAATATACGACAACAACAACAACACATTAATGCTCATGCATGCGCGTGCAGGTGCGAACGAGTTGAAGGCGTTGCGTGCGCGCCAGGCCACCTTGCAGGCGCACATGAAGGACACAAATGAGCTGTTGGCGAATTTCAAACTGCATTTTTATCGTGACGAAGACGACTTACAGTTTCTCGACTTTGCCACGGAATATCAACTGCAGACGCGTTTCATAAAGTACACGAAGGACTTCTTTCGCACCGCAAGAACGCTGACGGTCAATTTGACGAGGGCCACGAATTTGTTGGCCAACACATGTGTCAGTACGCAAATCTTGTTGGTGAAGAAGAACGATCTGTTCGGCATGCTATCCGAGGCTGACTATGAGCTGTTGCCCATGCAATTGGCACAAGCGCACAAAACCAATGAGGATCGTCAGCGAAGCCAGCGTGCCACACAGAATGTGGCCAGCAAAACGGAGATGTGTTTGTTGCGCCAAATGCATCAAATCGAGAAAGTCAAAGCACAAATTGCGCACGCAAAGCGACGCAACAGTGAGATGAGTCAATACATCGCCAGGCTGGCGAAGGAAACGGAAACCGTTAGGCAAACGAACGCCAACGAACGACGCACGTTGCAACACATGCGTCAAATGCATGCGGAGTACATGGCGCCGAGCGTTCTGAGCTACGTGGAGTTGAAAGAGGAGTGCAGCACGCTCGAAAAACAGGAAAAGATGCTGCAACGCAAAATAGCCATTGCGAAAATGAAGTTGAAGAATATGCATATACGTGCACAGCAGCAAAGGAGGGTCAGCCTGACTTAGAAACATGTTAGAACAAATTGCATCAAATAAAGTCTGTTTAATTTATAAAAACATAAATAGTTTGCTTTGCATTATTCTTTATAGCAGCCAAAAAAACAACAACAAAGCATAAGAACATGATCATCATATTGCGACTGAAAAAACCGCTGAGTGAAACTTATAAAACGACAAAGAAATGTGAAAACCAACAAGCAATATGGCTGAATTGGCAACAACAACAGCGAAGCCAATTGTATTGAAAGTGTAGAGTGAAGAGAAGACGAAGAAGCAACAACGACGTCAAACAGGTGAACAAATACGAAGCCAACGGCAAACACGAAACTAAGGAACAAAATGGCAAAGAAATGTGCAAAGCTAAGCTGAGTTGAGCTAATGTGTAATGAAGGCCATGAGGCGCATGCGAGAAACTAAAACTGTAAGGTGTTGAATAGGAATATGAGCACAGGTGAGTTGAATAGTGTGGCAGCTGAGTTTTAAATGCGCAAATGTTACGTGTAAACAAACATACGAAATTAACAGTAAATAATGCCGTAAAAGATGTAGAAAAAGAGAGCTAAAGTACGACTTTGCTATAGCAAAAAAAAATAACGAAAACAAAAGCCAACTCAGCATAAAATCAACGTAAAAACATACAAACAAAAAGCAGAGTTGCTCTGCTCAGAAACGCAGCTGAGTATGAAAAAGACCGTGAGAGAGAGAGAGAGCGAGCATCACAGTGACCAAAGCAGGACAAGATGCCATTAGCAGCAACAGCATCAGAAAAGCAGAAAAACAATAACACGAACACAAACAAAGTGAGTGACGAGTGTTGATGCTTGGTTGATGAACCGGGACGCGACGAAATGAAACGAGATGCGATGAGACGAGACGAGCTCCAAAGAGACGAATAACACGAACAATATGCGTTTGGCTTGAGAGCGCAGTGTCAGCACAAATAAGTAGGACGGGTGGGGGTGTGTTGTGAAAGACGCCTTTTGACGTTTTGCGTTAGGGCGAGATGAATGAAACTGGAGCGCGCATTGGCCAGCTGTCAAGCTCATGTCAAGGCGGTGTCATCAATGTACGTCGTCGTCGTCGGCATCAACAACACTAACAGTAACAACAACAACAACAACAACAACTGCCAAGAGCTAGTTCGCATCAGCGCACATCATGAGAGCAAGCGCATCAAAAGCAGAAACAGTTATGCAATTCGTTTTTTGCTGTGCTTATCATTGTTGTTGTACTCGTTGTTGTTGTTGTTGGTGGTCGTTTGAACGAATGAGAAAACTTGATGAGTCTGACGCGTTGATAGGAATGAAATGCAACAACAGCGCAGCAGCAAAGCTCAGTGTGTGTGTGTGTCTGTATGTGTGTGTGTGTGTCTGTATGTGTGTGTGTGCTAGTGAATTTCTGTGTTTTGAATGGTTGCGATGAACATTATGTACGAGTATCTTTTGTGCATTTTATGATTTTGTGCTGTTGCCCTTTGATAAAATTTGTTGTTGTTGTTATTTTTAAGTTCTTCTTCTTCTTATTTGACCATTTGCCTCATGGTTTCGCCTGTAGTTGATGTTTATTCAAGAAGCATCTTGTATAGAGTATGTTTTCCACTTTGAAGTAAGTTATCAACCCCGTAGGAAAAAGCTGGAAACAGGTGTTCCAAAATCCCTTATTTTAGTCATAACGTGAACTGCTTACCTTTGAAGGTGTTTTGAAACAAGCATGGAAGCACTTTGACTTACGCCATCAAGACAAACGAAGATTGTCTGATGATTTTTTAATAACAACCAAAATATTCTCAAAGCTCTTTTTTAACAACGAATCTACAGTACATTCTCTTCAGCATATTTCGAAATGAGAAGGTAAGGCCAACTGATTTTGGTGGCTTTGGAAGCGAGAGAGAACATGAAGTTACACTCGATATTCGGATATTTGATATGAGAAGGAATTTCTGATGGTTTCAGAAATATGCTAAAAGGATCGTTTAATTTCGTGTAACAACCAAGACCTGCCAAGCTCCTTTCTCGGGAAGGAAGGCCAGCATCGCATTTAAATGGTGGTCATCACTGTGTAAAAGGAAGTTAGACAAGCGCCTTGTGAAGCGCTTCGATTTCCCTGCGGGATACCAAATGTATCTTTTCTTCTATTAACTAATTAGTTGAATAAAATAAAATGTGAAAAAATAAAATAATAAACTGGAAAATTGAAGAAATAAGTTTTGGACATGAATTCAGGTTTAGAAACTATTTGCAATAATCCGTTGATGGGAAGGTTGTACGCATGACCAATATGCCTTCGCTTGAAAACCAAGCATTGCAATAATATAAATAATAAAACATAAATATAAAACATGTATAAAGAAAAAAAATATGCGTATTTAAAATCAAATTTGAGTCAATTTTTCAACTACTGTAGAGTTAACAGCAGACAAATAAAAGTATAATTGACAGAGTAACAACTTCGTTAAGAGGAGCACGTTAACATTTTGTTTAACAGCAGCCAACAACAGTCACTTAACATACACAGTTCGTGTAGTAAAATATTATACCGAAGCTCTTCGTGTGGAAAACATTGCCTACAAACTCGTTGCTTTCTGCAGCAAGCTTGAAAGGGGACTTGACCTCACAAAAGCGATCACACTCACACGTTTTGTATATGGGATTGTAAGCAGAAGTACGATTTTTTCACCCCACAAAATATTCTTACATAAGCGTGTTTGTAAGCCTTAAAAAATACGACTGAAAAAGTATTTGGTGGACTCATTTAGCGCTTGTATCTTAGCTTGCTAACTGAAGTAGCTAAGTATCTCAGCTCTTTGTAACTAACTGTTAGTTAATTGAAGTATCTATTAATCAAACTGAGGCGCTTCATTTGTATACAAATTTATAAACATTTACTTAGCTTGAACTAGAACAATTTTGAACAATCAAAGCTGTAAATGCTGAAAACCGAAAGCCAAAAATATCCTTTCTAAAAAACAGACAAAATAACTACAAAAAAAGTGAAAAAAGGAATTGTACATCATCGTAAATCATGGCGTTGGGTGCCCAGTGTCTTTGGTTGGTCTTGCCTGCTACGCTTCGGTGGTTAACTTCAGACAGATACACAGTTACAGATACATAGATACATTTGCACTTTTGGATGCTTTCGGACATACACTGGTTTTGACTCAAAACATAAAAATAAATAAAGAAGAAGTGACAAGCGTTCAACGCTAAAAATTCTTTGCGCAAAAATGTATCTGGACATGTATTTTGCAGAGATGCGCTCGACTCTTGCGCTTGTCCAGCCAAAACACACACACACACAGATGCAGAGGGACACAGATACAGAGCGCGAGTGAGATAGCAAGACAGTTGTGAGGTATCTGTTGTTGCTTGCAAAAGGATTTCATAAAAATTGCGCAATTTAAAATGTCACAACATAAATTCTGTTTGCGCTTCTTTATGCAAGCGACGCTTGCGTTTGCCAAAGTCGGTAACTGAAGCTGAAGCCACACAAAATAACACAACAACAACAACAGCAACAAACAAAATAACACAACAACAACAACAACAGCAACAAACACATAAAAGCCAAAAGATAAACAACTACCAAGGGTGGTACAGCCGAGTATACTGGACACTGTAACACCCTGTACACGCGGTAGGCGTTGCCACGCCCGTAAGCTCCACAAAATTGTATATTTCGCATTGCACGTTTATATGTTGGTCGAACTTTGAAGGACATCGATCGGAAAATGGGCAATTTAACAAATATTTCAGTTGAATTCTTTTTGAGGGGCAACAATAAGGGTGGGGTATGCGATTGGTAGGTGATATATTTACTGAGCCTGCATACAAAATATAAGTTTCGTAGGTCTTATAGCTGAAGAGATATAACAGTTCTTAGAAAATGGGGAAATGAGGGGTAGGGGCAAAAGTTGTGTTACATTTTTAGGGCTTACTAAGTCTATCAAGCGGTGGACAGACATGACTCAATTAATGTCAACACTCCTAGTCAAAAATATCTATCTTCTGCTTTTGCGCTCCAGCAAACTTAATGTACCCTCACACAGGGTGTACAGGGTATAAAAAGAAGAAGAAGCTGAGCAACAAGAACAAAACGAAATCTATGTGCAATGTTTGTTCAGAGCACTTACAGATACAGATACAAACACAGATACCCTGATACACCACTCTCACTAACAGATACACTGTACTCACTCAAGACTAGCAGGCGCATGGACAGACAGATGGACGGACGGACGGACGGACGGTTGAATGGGCGAGCGCGCAACGTTGACGAATGAAAAGCGAGTGAAATGAAAATGCGAAAAAGCAAACGAAGAAGAGAAAGGAGATGAAGAAGAAGCTTACAAGCAATCCAAAATGCACACACAAAAACCGCGCAACAGCAACAACACCATGTCCTGTCCTGTCCTGTCCTATGCTGCGCTGTCCTGTCTTCAAAAGGGTCCTTCGCTGGTGTCTGTCCGTCCGCGCGTCCGTCTCTGTTTGGCGATCGGGCATTGGAACGTCGTCGGTCGTCAACTTGTGCTCAACGCCAAACTTGGACAAGTCAACAATGCCACTTGCCCCACCAAACGCTCACCCCTCCCCCCCTTCAGCACTAACCTCCACACATTGCTGTTGCACTCATCATTCGACAAGTTTTTTCTGCCCCCCCTTTTTCTATTGTTTTGGTTTCGTTTTTGGGTGCAAAGGAACTCACCCTACCCCACAATAGCAGCAACAACAACAACTAGAACAACAACAGCAGCATCGTTGACATAAATCAGTTGTGTCTTCTTCTTCTTTTTCTTCTTCAGTGCGCTCTGCTCTTGTTTGTCTGTTGCTGCTGCCCCTCCTGCACCCCTTCTTCACCCTCATCGTCTTTGCATTGCTCCTCTTTGTGCATGAGTTGCCGCCCATTTTGTTGCCTTGTGCGGCAATTGCTGTCATTGTTGTTGTTGTTGCTTTGCTGTCATTGCCTGAGCTTTACTGCGCGGGTGGTTTGAGAGGCTTGTGGGGAAATTCAAGGGTTTTTATTTATTTTTCATAATATTTTAAAAAAGTATTCTAATATGAAAATTATTACAATTTCCTTTTGTTATAACACATAAATATAGTATTAATTTTTTAGTATATTTTATAATCATTTAAAATGTTTGGCGAACTGAATTGAATTTGAGTCAAGTCGATATGACTCAGACTAACCATGCTGAAACATGAGTCCGACTCAAGTCGACATACATCGATATCGATATTTATAAACTTAAATGTTTTTTTTGTATTATAAAACTTTTTAATTATTTTATTTTGTAGCTTTTTGTATACATGATTTCTTATTACGAATTATAATTTTAATTGAATTTTCTTTTATTTATTTATAATTAATTTTTTGATTATTATTTTTATGTTTTATGTTTATGTTTTTTATTCTAATTCTTAGTCTTATTTTATTTGACATTTGTTTTTTTAATGAATTTTTTTTCATTAAGTTCACTAAAAATATTTGTTCCAAAAATGTATTTTCCATTGTTGCTTCATTTGTTATTTTTTTTATTTATTCATTAGCTTAATTTAATTTTATATTTTATTGTTTATTTGCAAAATTTAATGATTTTGAAAAAACCCTAAATCCCCAAGTCCTTGAAACCACCCACGTATTTCTTCTGCTGCCATTTGTTCACTGTCATTGTGCCGCTGCCTCCCGTGCCCCTCCTCCCCTCCCCACCACTCGCCAGTGCCTTCTGCCTTCGCTCAGCATATCAGCTTCAGCGACGTCAACTCGTGCATTTTTTCGTCCTTTTTTTTGTAACTTATATTTTATTCTATTTTGTTTTCTTTTTCTGAACGAGTCTCAGTTTTTTCCTCTTCGGTACACTTTTGAATGTTTTGTTTGCTTTTAATTTTTGTCGTCGTTGTCGTCCTTGTTGTCCTTGTCGTTCTTCTTTTTGCGTCACAAGTTGTGATGTCCTGCGCTTTTACGATACTTTTACACTTCACACCAATTTATGCTTCACTTTACTTACCCCCAGCCCCAACCCCTCACTTCGTGCGCTCCCCTCGCCATTGTCCCGTTTGGACATAATCGCGCCTGCATTATTGGCTGATGTTTGCTCCTGTCGCTGGCTCCTATTCCTAATGTCCTTGCCACACACCCACCCCCAACCCTCCCAGCTAGCAACGCTTTGAGCTCAACTCAAACACACACACACACAAAACACACCGATTCAGCTTCGCTTCGCTGTATTTGTTTTGTTTGTTATTTTTGAAGATTATGTGTGTTTTGTATCCTGACAGGGATCAGCATAAAATGTTGCAAGCTGAGCTTTTTCTGCTTCTTCTTCTCATTGCTGGTTTATTTTTTTATATGTACATACATATATATATTTTTTCGCTATTGTGCTATTCATGTTGTTGTTGTGTGCGCCGTTCCGCCCCGTTTGCCACGCCTTAAATTGCGCCTTGTGACAACATTTGTTCAAAGGTGTAGAAAATTGTAATGTTTTTGTGTGAGTCCATGTGTGTGTGTGTGAGTGTTGAAAAATGCAAACACGGTTTAAATGTCGTGGTGAATTTGTAATTAGGAACTGTCGTTCGTTCACATTGCTCGTGTATCCTTTTTAGCATTGCTGTTGTTGTTGTTGTAGTTATTTGCGCTTGTTTCTTCAACACTTTTTGCTTGTCGCTGCGCACATAATATTTTATTCAAGTTTATTTAAGCTTCTGCTGCAAGCGCGCATTAAACAAACTTAGCCGGCAAAGTGAAATGCTTCGTGCTTCTTCCTTCCATCACTCACACACATACACAATTACATTAGCGACACACGCAGAGCTACAAGTACATATACATATATGTATAAGCATGTGTGCTGCTCCCACGCTCATGACATTTCAGTGCTTGCTTATGTCACCATAAATTATCATAATTACACATTAAGTTGTTAGTTACACAGACGCACACACACACACACACACGTATACGCATGCATAAAGCAATGCTCCCAGCTGCGTGCTTGGCGACCGCATGCTTTACTCACACACGCATTGCACAAGTGCATAAGTAAGAGAGAGCTTAGAGCGAGAGCGCGGCAAGTTGTTGTTGCACAGCTTAGGAGTGCGTAAAGCTTTGATCGGCCTCTTTTTCATGCGTCGTGTTTGATCGGCCGCTCTCTCGTGCTTCGGCCCGATCGTAACACCACTTCGTGCAGTTCGGTCACATGCTGTACGCGCGTCGGGTAAAGCAAAGAACAAGAGTGCAGTAAGTCACCCAACACCCTCATTTCTACGCCGACAAGCGTTGGTAATTAATCGTGTGATTTACGGCTTACTTTCTTACGCTGTTCGGCCTGAAGGCAATTTTTATTACATGGTTTTGTTTTTTTTTTGCAAACGTTTGCAATTTTTTGTCTACAGCCATGCAAAATTAAGTTCGTTCTTAATGTCGGCGACTGATGCGCTGATAAAGCAGCTGCCATCGTTAATAATAAAATATCTCTCACGCACATGTCATTCACACACACACACACACACACCCATACACGCAGCAATACTTGCGACAATAATTGCCAAAATGTATGCCATAACTCGCAACATTAGTTACTCTTATGTTATATAGCGCTACATAGCATATGCGTCACTTTATATTGTAAATGTTGCACGACATTACTTATTTTCATTACTCGCTCGGTCTCCTTCATCTCGCTCACACACACGCACAAGTGTTTGATTGTGTGCGTGTGAATTTATTACAGGTCTGCATTTTTATGTTGATTTTTATATTGTCGTTATATTTTATTATGTTTTTATTTCAACTTAAGGCACCATAAATGTCCGAAAAGGGTTTGATTTATCACACAAAAGTTTCGCTTGATGGCAAAAATGTGGTTGAGCATTGCAGAGAATGCTTTGAGCCCTTAAAGTGTCAGCATTGATTTACACATTCGTTGATTTTGAGCGAAGCTTTACGCATACTATAATTTTTGTTGCTACCCTCTTATGAAAATTAAATAAAAAATTTAAAATTATTATTTCAATAATAATTAAAGTAAGCATCTATTTTTGCTATGCACGCCAAACCAAATCATCATGGCGTCATGACGAACTCTTCTGTAACGAGCGTGCAATCGTAGCGAACGAGTAAAAGTTTCAACGAGTTGCGTTGTTATTGTGTGTGTGTGTGTGAGTGCGAGGAAACGAGTATGACTGTCAATGCACTCAGGTGAATAATATGATATACGCAGCGTCCGTGTGTATGTGTGTTGGCTTGTCTTTGCACGCCATGTGTGTTATTACCACGCCCCACTTCAGGTGTCGACAACTCAAACAAAACGTTCGCCTTACATTGCTGATCTATGCACTTGCATTTCGTGTGTGCTTCATGCGCTCTCCCATTGATGCGCTCTCCCGCGCTCTCTTTATTTCGCTTTGCCATGCTGCGCGGCTGCTGTCGCTGTCGGTGCTGCCTGTGCTGAATTTATGTTCGGTACTGTTGTTGCTTTATGTTTTCTTCTCCTTTGCTGCTGTTCTGCTGTGCTGCTGTTCTGTTGTTGCTGCTTTGTAGCGATGTTAGCAACGCCATCAGCGCAGCTCACTCAACCATCTTCTTCTGCTGCTTCTTCAACGTTTACTTGTCGCTATTGTTGTTGTTGTTCTTTTGCTTTGTTTTCGTATTTATGGATTTTCATTGGGCGCAGTTAGTTTTGCACTGTTTTTGCTTTTGTTGGTGTTGTCGGGGAGGGCGTCGGCGGCGACGGCGACGGCAGCAGCGCATGTCAAAACGCAAATGATTTATTGAACTGACAGCCAACAGTGAATTTTGTCGAGTCAAGTTGCACACGAGAGGACAACGACGAGCGACAACGGCAACGACACCGTTACCTTGCCGTCTCTCTCTCTCTCTCCCCCTCGTTCTCATGCTTTCTTCGCCTACGCTGTGCTTTGCGCTGCATGCTGCTCCTAGCCTCTTCCTCTGCCTCTGCCTGCTCCCCAACACTAACGACATTGCCTGCGCTGACATTTTCTTGTTTCGTTGTTTTGCACTTTTTCGCAATTTCTTCTTCTTGATTCGCATTCGTATTTTTATTTTTCTCTTTGTTGTTGTTGTAGTTTTTTACTTTTGTTGCAACTCAACTCAACTGAAAACAGTTAAACTGAGCACATGAGACGAGCTGCGACGAGTTGAAAGTGAACTGAAGCTGAGCTGAGGCGCACCGACATGTTGTCGTTGTTGTTGTTGTTGGCGCAAGAAATGCCACCGATGTGAAATGAAGTTTTGATTTAGTTCAAAATTTTCTTCTTCTTCTGTTTTCTTACTTTGTTTTTTTCTATTTTATTACGTTTACTTTTTTGTGTTATCAGTTGGAGTAGCAAAAGAAACAGTAGAATCGTTAGAGTTGCCACCTCTTTTACTACGACTTTAGACACTCTTTTTGCTTGTGCTCTTTCTCTTTCCAACGCTCTTCTCTTACTACGTGTTTTTCTCCAATAAATCACGGCATGGGTTGTCTCTGATATGGGTGGACCTTTCGGTCGTAATGGAATTTTGATTTATGCCACCGCAATATATATTGTACTCGTATAATGCAAAAGTTCTCGCACACAAAAACTACCAAACGACGAAACGACCAAAAGACCAAACGTGCTCTTTTATTCTGTTTATATATTCTGTAAAATTTTGAAAGTTTTAAATAAAAAACAACAACAACAACAATCAAATAGCTCAGGTACAACACAACTATTTTCTACGTCTGTTATATTTTCTGTTTTGCTTACCATTTATCAATAAGTATTGAGTAAATTGCAATGCAAATTGCGACGCATCAGAGGAGGAAGAAGTAGCAAGGAAACCGAACTAATAACAAGTTACGACGGCACTGTCGATCACTGAACTCCGCTCAACTCGTTGACACAAGGCACACCAGTGCAATGCACAACAGCCCAGTAGTAGTTGAGAGATCTGAGAAACTGTTGCCGAAGTGCTTACGAAGCATTACAGTCCTATTGGCATTTGCCATGGAAGTGATCACCTTTCGAAAGATTGTCTCCTTACATGCTTCCAGCTCAAAAAAAGACCGTTCCGATAGTCCTCTAAGACACAAGTATAATTCTCGGCTGGAACACTCCAAAAACTCACCACAGATCACAAATATTACTCCCCACCATAATTGAAGTCCCCAAGGCATTTTTTAGATTCAACACTCTTACTTAACCCAGCTCCTTTGCAAAACTCAACACACTTAACAACGCAACAAAATTCAACACTTCTTATATTCACCACATTCTTTATATAGCACACCACACATAACATTCACCGCAGTTGATTATGGGCGATTCATTTACTACGGAAAACAATGCGAGTGGAAGAGGGATTGGCTATGATTTATTTCTTGATATTATTCCATAAAAGTAGCTCCTTTATTAAATTAGTTACCGTTGGCACTGCTTAGAAACTCAACACATCTAATAAACTCACCAATATTGGATTTCACTTCCCAATTCCGCGAATTCAACACTTTTTGTATTCACCACAATAGTTATTTTTGAATTGAACACTTTAAGAAACTCAGCTCACTTGTGAAGCTTCTGAATATTCTTACTGCCTGGCACAATGCAGTATAATCTCGATAGTTCGGACAATCCGGTAATCCGGACCCCAAGTTGTTTGCCATTACAGTCTCTTTGATTCGATGTTTCGGACATTTCTCGGAGATATTTCGGTCATCGATTAAGCACGAATTTTCCGGTTTATCGACATTCAGATCTTGTTCTGGTTTTCATGGATTCTTCTTTGACCTAACCCAATGTTTCTCCCTATTGAATCTTCAGCGATCATCATTTATATTATTTCCTTCAAATTCCCATTAATTTAACTCTTTACCGATGAGTTTTCTTACTCTCCGACCATCATATATTATTCTAGTGGTCCATCTTTTTCCCCTCGATCGATCTGTCTTATCATATTGAAGTTACCCACGCCGTCGCCCATCTCCGCACACTCCTGTATCTGGGAGACGTCAAGCATACTCACGCACACACAAACGCGCCAATGATTGCTCATTAGCTTCGTTACTAAAGAGCACAAAAATGGCGGAGTCAACCAAAAAAAGGCAGTGAGATAGATAAAGATTTCCCCCCCCCTTCACCATTTCAGTGCCTTTGGCTAATTACCAAAAATTCCTTGCCAACTCACACACACATGAATATGTAAAACATATAACTCGGAACGCTTATTTAAAAGTGTATTTTATGATATGTTTGCTGCACCAACACACCTCCCACCCCTCGCCTCCATCATCGGCAGCCCCTCACATAACACAAAGTAAAATCCCAAAGCAACCTTGACTCGCTCGTAAGTGTCATTGTGTGTGTGTGGGTGTGTGTGTGTGTCGTGCTTACACCCACCCATGCATGTGGAAATCACTGAATTTGTATTTGTGTGTGTGTGTGTGTGTGCTCGTCACATTGCCATACGGCAGCATATCCTGTAGCATGAATAAAGAAAAGTGTAATAAAATTTGATTTATTGTAGACAAGATTCAAGCCGGATATATATGTATGTATGTGTGTGTGTCTGTGTGTGTGTGTGTGTTGTGCATCTCACTTGCTCACTTACACAGTTGCTCTCCTTCGCCTTGTGTGGCATATTTCATATGGCATCGTCGCTTAGCTTGCGTCACTCTCTATGCCTCTGTGTCCATGCGTGTGTGTGTGTGTGTGCGCGTGTGTGTGTGCGTATTAGTTGCTCACTGGCGAATGAAGCGTTGGAATTCACGCTTTCGCCTTTGCCACCTACACGCTCAGCAGAGTCCTTTTTTTCTTGCTCCACCGTGGCTCATGCATCACTCTGTCTGCTCATATCATTCATCTCACTCGTTGTACTTCGTCGCTCGTTGCTACAACTTTGCTTCGCCGCCCACATTTGTGCGCCATTCACATTTTCTGACACTTTTTGCAAAACTTTTACGTTGCTTTTCACACTGCGGGCGTTCCTTCTTACACACAAACACACACACATATCCTTCAAGCTTCGTTACAGCCTCACTACTCATGAGCTTCAATGCCAATGCGTTCTTTCTTTGTCTGTCCGACCGTCCGACCATCTTTTGCTTAAACACTTTCGTCTCATGTTTTGTGTTTTTGTTGTTTTTGCATTTTCCTTCTCAAGGTTTGTCGTAATTACTTGAAGATAATTTTTTCTTCATGTCCTTCTCTTTGTAATGAGCGACGTATGCGTAATGCAAGAATATCGTAAAGTGTACAAAAATATAGCATACTTTTGAGCATACTTTGAAAGAGAACATTCAAAATAACGCAATGATCCAAATTAATATAGTTTTAAGATTATTGAAGCTCTATTAAGGTTGAACTGAGTAAGTATCTGAGCGTATCTGTTCTAAGCGTAAGGTTGGTGAAGTTGTCAACAAATTTCTGACGGTCAATAACAAATAAATTCAAAAATAGTCATTTGGACATTCATAAAATCGAATACGGTCGGGGATAAAACTGACGTTTAAAGCGATTTCAAGTGATCGTCCCAAGCAAATGTCATTGCGATTCTGTGTTCGAGTGATCATCAGTTGTGGCATTCGACACTCATGCAAGACAAGACAAGTAGCACAAGAACAAGTAGTCTGAGAATTGTATGTAAGCCATACATTCAACAGAATGAAGTCTAAGGACTATTTTACGTTTTACGTCTCGCTGCTGTCCAATTGATTCAACAACCGATTGCCACGAAACATTAGTCAATAATTTTTACGAAGGGCTCTATTCTGGCAACTCTGGTAAGCTCTATTAATTAAATAATTTTTTAATAGGATTTTAACAGCTCATTGCATTGCTGACGGTCTCTTTTTGCCTAAGCTATAATACAGTCTTTTAGTAACTGATTTCCTTATCATCTTATTATTAAAATCAATTAATAGACAATGTTAGAAAATGGATAAATTAATAGGCTTCATTCATACATGCATAAGTCCGCAGGGCAAGGCATCATTGGGAGTTATGATTGCTAGAAACGATGGCTCTGAACTGCAAAGAAGCAGGAGTGAATGGCATACGAAGGCTTTCTATTTACAAAACTATTAAAGAACACTCTATTAATTTTCCTAACAGAGTTTCCAGAATAGTGACTTGAAAATCTTCTCAAGCAACTTATACATCATTTACTTATATTAGATCATCTATGACTTGGAGCATTAAATCATCTGAGAATCCAGAAAATATAATATGCAAGTAAATGAAACAATTAATGGTTTGCTGACGATCGAAGTATCTGTTCATCTGTCTTCACTGTTAACCTCAGCATTGCATTGCATTAAAAAAGTAACCAACATTTGAAGAATTATTAACAAAGTTAATGATTAACTAAGCAATGCATTAAGCAAAGTATCTGCGCAACGATTACCAAAGTATCTGCGCGTCTTAATGGCTTTCTTGTTGTCACACACACTCACACACACACAGACCAAATGTGCATGGCACACACATGCACATAACTTATCCGCTCTCTCGCTCTCTCTCGCCCCTGCTGTGTATTTTGCACAGAAACTTCACTTGCCGTCTCGCTTCCGCACTCATTCATGTGCAAAAGTTGACAACAGAACCGAAGATAGATGACAATTTTGATTCTGCTTTTGCACTTTTGCTGTTTGCCCGATTTTCCACTTCGAAAAAGCGAAACATGTTCGTACCTAACCACAAAAAAAAAAGAGCAACAAGACAAGAAAAAATCATACAACAAGCACAACAACAACATGGAAAAACTTTTCATTTCTGTTCTGCCATAAATTCAGTTAACGTTGCATGTTTTGCAGGTGCTCAGCTCATGTGTGTGTGTGTGTCTGATGATCTCAAGTACAAATACACACACACACTCGCACACGCCACCAGTGGCAGAGGAGTCTCTTTCCTGCACAGCAACTTTGAACGCCTTCAACTTCATTAAAGCGAATGATTTCATAAAAAACAAAAACAAATACAAATAAAAAGAAAGCAAAAAAACTTGTACGTTCGACAAAATGGCGCATAACTTCATGTATCTGTTTGCGTGTATGTGTGTGTGTGTGTGTGCGTGTGTGTGTGTGTGCCGCTGCTGCCGCTAGATGGCGCTCATGTGTCTGCTCTAAAGTCTTATCTAAGCGGTTCATTGCATGCCTCTGCGTGTGTGTGTGTGTTTGTATCTTTGTATCTTTTTGTGCTCTAATTTTAAATCGTTTTCATTAGAAACACGCTAAATAGGTGCAAGATTTGAGTAACATGAGTGCGTCTTTATGTGTGTGCATGTGTGAGTGAGCTGCACACACACAAAGATACGTTTGTGTGAGTTAAAAAGTTTACGCCGCCCACATTAACATTCGACTGTTTTGCCACATGACATTTGGGTAAATAAATTTGATTTTGCCGTCAACGCCTCGAGCGTCTTTTTGTCACACACATACTCACACACACATACTCACACACACACACACATCCAAGCACAACAACAACAATGAATGCGTTGCCATCACACACACGACACACGAGAGACTTTGCGGCATGGCTTATCAAAAAAGGTTTGTCTATGTGAGCATGTGTGTGTGTGTGTGTGTGTGTGCGTGCTTGTGTTGCTTGACACTTTTGAGAATTTATGTGTTTGTATCTCATTAAGCGTTGTTTTCTGCTCCTTCTTCTTCTTGCCTTCTGCCCAACAACTTTGAAGCCAAAGACGAACGAGAAGACAAGCAGAAGAAGCGTAAACAAGTATTTCTGCTCATTGCTCATGTCAATGCTTATGGCAACAACAACAACAAGGCGGAGGCATGTTGCAAAACTTCAGTTTTGAAAACATTTTCAAAATTATCTCATTTTTGTTAACCCTTCCCTTTGTCCTTCGGACCATCACACATGTGTATCCTTTTTATTTTGCTCCTTTTTGTTCTTGCTAATGACACAAGAAATTTCAGCGTGAAAATGAATCCTTTGGCAATTTTGTGCTTCTTCTTTGAATCATCTTTTGATAAATTTGAGACATGTCTGCTATAAAAATTATTTGTTGCATACTTCTGTGCGCAACTCATATCAAACGCTTATTTGATTGTTGCTTAGGCCATGTGTGGTTGTGTAAGTGTGTGTGTGTGCTTGTCTACGGTTTGCTTATGCCACTGGGTTGCATGTATGTATGGTGTGTGTGTGTGTGTGTGTGTGTGTGTGTGTGTGTGTGTGTGTGTGTGTGTGTGTGAGTGTGTGTGAGTGTGCGTGTCGCATGACTTAATCCTTTGCTGGTCATAAATCAGCGAAAACAGTTCGCATTTGTTTCGCTAGTTTCATGTTTGTTGTTGTTATTGTTGTTGTTGTTGTCTTTGTTGGCTCACAAACATGACCATAATTCAGGTTTAATTAAGTCGTTTATTAGCAAATATTAGTTTACAACTTGATTTGCTTGTTTCTTGCTTCAAAATCGTGTTGGTAAAAGCACTAACACTCACTCAGACACACACACACACATGCATGCAAGTCAACGTCGAGAGGGACAGATGTGTGTTGTTGTTGTTGTTTTCTTTTGGAGTGCCATGAAGTCCTCGTGATTAGTTTTTTATTTTATCTCTTTTGGCTAGAAATCTTAAAGGAGCCTAAAAAGGCCAGTCGAGCATACTCGCCAATAAAGTACCCTACAAAAATTAACTAAAATAACCCAAAATTTCCAAAAAATCGGTTTAAAAATGATAAATTTGTTCAAAACATTAGTTTGTTGCTCTATGAGAGGCAATGACGAGTGTGTGGTAAAGGGGTATATGTTTTGAACCTGCAAACAGTTTTATTCCGTACCTTTCGAAGTGTACGAGACATGGCCTTGCTTAGAAAAGGGTTTTCCAAAAGGGGAATTAGGGGAGGGGGAGGAGTATGCCATTTTGTGGGAGTGTGTTTAGTGTGTCTGCCAACCATTTTTATACGCTTGCAAAAATAGTTTATTAACTTTGTCATGAAGTATGCAACGCGGAGAAGGAGACATCTTCAACCTATGAAGCATATATATTCCTGATCAGAACGACGAGACGAGTTCAAATAACCATGCCCGTCAGTCCGTCTGACTGTTTGAGTGGAAACTCCTCCTAGATTTTTAAACATTTCTAAAAATTTAATCGCAGAAATTCTTCATATGTATTTCTTAGAGATAAATTATAAAATGGGCGTGGCAACGCCTCCAAAACTTCAAAAACGTACATGATTCTTATTGGATAAACGATAAAACGGTTTCCCCTCTTTTGGTTTTGTTTCTGTTCGTTTCTGGTGTTGGAACTAAAAACTTTTCAAAAAAGAGGCCAGTGGTGGGCGTGTTGGGAGGAGTGGGCTTGGCAAAATAAAGCAAACTTGTAGAAGGGCTTCATCATTCGTGTCTTACTTATGAATATGAACATGGTTAGCTTGACTTCTTTTGTCGTCTTGACCATGCCTACATATACTTTCTGACGTCCCATCCTTCTGTTTGCACTTGGCAAAGCTCCTCAAAAAGGGTTAAGCTATTGTACATTCATACACTTTATATGATCAGCAAACTCGTCATCTATGTGTGGCAAGCCTCATGGAAGGGTCAATACTACTCACTGCATGAATCTCTCATCGAATAAGTCTGAATTTTTCATTGCCGAATTTCGATAGGCCAGGAAACTGTTTACATTCGCTTGCACTCAATCTCAATGTTTTCCGTCTTCACTTCCAAGTCGTGGAAATCAGCTTGGACATTGTGAAGCTATTCATTATATTAAGCTTCGGTTTTGCATCCAATTGCATCGTGCTGACCTAAGCGCGGGAGTTTCCAAGCCCGCCTTTCACGAATGCGAGTGGCAAAATCAGCAACTTGTCGCTGAAGTTTAAGAACTTCGCACTCAAATCAACAAGTCATAGACAGACAGTGCATTTCTATCGAATATTTACTTTATATTAATTAATATATAAAAATTAATCTTTTTGCCGTCAAATAATTCAATAAACTTCAAATACGATTTACATTCAACAGCAATCAACATGATGATGATGACGTTACTGGAAAATGCATGAATTAATTGGCAATTTCAGACAAGAGCCGCGATGCAATCAAAGAGAGCCGAGCATAGAAGGCGTGAGAAACCAATCTTATCAACAGACGACGGCTCTGTCGAAACTTATATACAAAGCCATACTCGTGTGGTCAGACAAATTAACCATCTCTTAATTGACTCAACTGGGTCGTCAAGATCAAAATATAATAGGCATACATATGTCTATGGTCTGAGATATCTCCTTCTACTTGTGTGTCAATTAAGATTGTTGTAAAAATTTGAAAATATTCCAAAATTTTACAACTCTTGAAATTCTTTCGAGGTAAAGGAACATTTTCACTAATTCCAACCTTGCATTGGCCTATAAAAAATAAACTCATGGGTTGCGAGATCTGGATTTGAAAGTAAGACCACGATGATTTTTGCGATAGACTTATTGCATATTGAACCTCCTCAAGGCATTTTTTTCTCAAGGCTCAAATTCTTTCAAGGTTGCTTACAATTACATATAGCTTGCTTACTGCAAGACCGTCATAACTCAAACAATGCGACTTGAGTTGCAAGAAAGATCATTAACTGAAGCCTTATATTGTGTCAAAGTCCCATGCTTCTATATCTCATATTTTCTGAGTAAGGAAGGTTAATACCGTTAATCCCTTTCAGCGATGCGATTGTGTTTACTTTTAAGATCGACACATCTCAGTTAATCGTCACACATTATCGTTTACAGATCGTAAGGTTTGCACAAAGACCGACACATTTTGGTTTGATGCCGTTATTCGTGAACAAGTAAGTTAATAATAAACTAGTAAGGGCGGTATAGTTGAGTATACTCAACCATATAATACCCTGCACATACCCTCACCCATTTAAATGGTGTTCCAAATATAAAAAATCAGTCAAAAGTGAGGAATTTTCGATTAATTCGAGTGTATTTACTGAGTCTACATACAAAATTTCAGGTCCGTATCTTTTATAGTTTTGAAGATACAGTAATTTACAAAAAAACACTTTTTGAGGGGTAATGAAGGGTTGGGGGGAAAATTGGGGAATGCAGTTTTATAGGTCTTTACATACTTAGTCGACATACCAACTTTCATAGTTCTAGCGTTTCTGCTGTTCAAGTTATAGCCTTTCCAAAAAGTGGGCGTAGCTGGTTGGGCGGGAAGGAGTGGGCGTGGCTCAAAACCGTTCAAACTTG
This sequence comes from Phortica magna, assembly GCA_037044515.1. Lineage (NCBI taxonomy): Eukaryota > Metazoa > Arthropoda > Insecta > Diptera > Drosophilidae > Phortica > Phortica magna. Next base: position 23,114 of record JBAMBP010001011.1, on the reverse strand, counting down.
ATCTGCTGCCGAGCATCACGAGTCTATCCTCCAAATTTCAAGTCTCTATCTTTTATAGTTTCCGAGAACCATTGGTGAGGACGGACGGACGGACGGACGGACAGACGGACGGACATGGCTTAATCAATTTGTCTTGACGTCCTGATCAAGAATATATATACTTTATAGGGTCCCCCTCCCCTCCTTCTCTGCGTTACATACATTTCGGCCAAACAAACACAATATACCCTGGTACAGTATGTACAGGGTATAAAAATAGTGATTTTAACGAGAGCGTAATATTTTGAGTTGTAACTGTTTAGCTGAAATATTTGACTTAATCCAAAGAGGACTTAATACAACATAAACGACGCATTTGATGTTGTACCATTTAATTTAACTTAATTTTTCTGCAATTACTTAAACTGCATGTTCTCTTCATTAAGGAAACCCCCTTATACAGTGGCGAGCAGAAGTGAGTGCATGTTACTCACTTTCTTACGTTTTGCACAATTGTACAAAAACGAATGGGTAAAAAGATCTGTAATAATTACTCAAGATTTCTAGTACACTAAGGTTCAAAATCTCTAAAGCAAGCTTAGCGATAAAGTGCATAGGAGAGATATGAAAAACCTAGACATAAGGCAACCCACATAGGCTCACTTTTGCTCGTATTGATTATTTTTCGATAAGAAGCTTTGTTATTTATTTAATTCAAAGACATTAATTGTTTATAATTTTTCTCTCTCTTTTGAGCATATTGTTAACCATATTATGTGAATACGGAAGCGAAATATTGTCACATTCAAGCTGGACGCGGTTCCAAAGTTGCTCTTTCGTAATGGGAGGCTTTTTATGATTTCGGAGCTTTATTGTAAAGATGGAACAACTATTGTTGATCGGATTGAGGTCCAGGATCCTTGCCGACTACTCCGTTCATTGACACTCTTGCTACCCAAGCCAGTTTTTGACAATAGAAGTAGATTTCTAGAGTCCCTATTTTGACCAAGTGTTTGCATACTTTTAGGCGTCATTTTCTCAGCCGTTCTTTATGCTCTTCTTATTTTCAACATTGTGCACTGAAAAATCAAAGTTTCAATAAATCATAAAAATGTTTTCATGTAATTTTCATAATTTGTTTATTTTTCTTTTTGAGCTGTTTTCAGTAATTTGCATAATTTAATAATTTCTTTACTCTTCTTCTTACATTTCAGACTTAAAAATAACATGGAGTTTAACCAAAAAAAACATTAATTATTATAATTTATTTAAATGAAGAAGGAGTACAATTTTTAGTTTTTTAAGTTATATTTTAAAGGTATTCATTAAAAAATAATATCACAAAACAATTCTAATAAAAATTAATACATTAAATATTAAATTTCATGTTAAACATTTGATTTTACTTTTAATATGATTTTGTTGTTGTTGTTGTTGCTACAGTTTTAAAGTTGAAAGTCTTAGTGTAATCTTAGGTAAACATTAGTTTTTTATGTTTAAAGTTGTTTTTTTTTTCATTTTTCTTCGTATATATTTTTTATATTTTAATTTAAATTAAATTTAAATATGTTTTATTGTTTATTAATTAAGTAATAATTATCAATTAATGAAATATCATTAAATATATTTTTTTGTTTTTCGTATACTTCCGTTACATGATTTTTGTCGTTTGCTTTTTGGTTGCGTATATGTATGTATGTGTTTGTTTGATTAGGTTAGGGACAAAGTAGGGTTGTCAACTAGTTTATAATAAATTTGCTTAATTATGTATTCTTTAATTTGTATATATTTATTGTTAGGATACTTTTTTATGTATTTATAATTAAATATTTTTATTATCATGGCATAGGAAATATTTTCTTTTTGGAAGGTAACTTTTAAGTCTAAATATTTACATATATTTTATTATTTTTTTACTTTAGTTTAATAAATATTTGTTTTAATTTTTATTAACTTTACTTTTCAAGTTGGGATTAAAGGTATTTTAGTTACGTTTTTAGTATACAATTTTCAATGTATAATTTTTGTAAGTGTCTTTTTTTTGCTTTAAAATGTTTGCTGTTTCTTCAATAAATATTTAATTTTTCATAGTTTTCTATTTCCATTAAAATGAGGTTAAAACATTTTTACGTATACAGAGTTGCATTTTTTGTATTTCTAATGTAATATTTATTTAAACTTTTTATATGTTAATTGTTAAAATTTAATTTGGCACCTTTTTTAATTCTTTTTTTTTTGGAATTTGATAAATTATACGAAATAATAACAAAATTGTATTGCTCATTTTTATTTAATTAAATTTTTTTGAAACTCAAATAAAAAGCGCCAAATATGTTTATTTTTTCATTTTCCTTTCTTTTAAATTTTTTTCGTATACTTTTTGCTGATTTTTCATTTTACTTGAAATTTCACTCAATTTGATTTCAGTTTCTGCTCAAAACAACTTTTCGAACATCGGATTGCGCTCAATGGGAATTCACTCACGCGCTCTGCCTCTCGCTCTCACAGTCAACACAAAATACTGGTTTCCGCTTTACTCACACCCCCAATGCATTTTGTTTTTGTTTTTCATTTTATTTTTTTCTGCTTTGTGTTTGTTTGTTTTTTTCTTTGATGTTATTGCTTTTGTTGTTTTTGCTTTGCCACAGTTGTGCGCGCGTGCGAATGTGACGAACTGTTGACGCCTCAAATAACACTGACATCATGCTCTATTGACATCTCGCTTGCACGCACTGCGCATATGCGAGCGCACATTGTGTGTGATGGACAGCAGTTCGTCAAAAGCAATACAACAGCAGCAACAATGCATGCGCCGTTACTAATTGAATTTTGATGCACTCCTCTTTTATTTCTTTGTTGTCGTTGTTGTTGCCGTTGTTGTTGTCATTGCTCTTGCGCTCTTCATTGCTGTTCTGTTGCATTTGTTTTCTTCTTTGGCATAACGTGATTGGCAAACAATAATCGTTGCGCGCTTATACACTTGTCTCTGTGCATGTGTGCGTGTACATGTGTTTGTGTGAATTACTCTTTACTTATAAGTCTTCTTATTGCGAAAGATTTTGTACCTCAAGTCAATCAAAGAGCAACAACAAGTGCAAAGAGCATCAAATGTGCGCTTGGGGAAAATTTATGGCTTCCGTGCTCTTTGTTCAGCGCTTTTGGAGAAATGTCTGGCGGGGAAATGTGCCTGAGCGTGTGAGGAACGTAAGTATTTTTTAAGAGCGAAAGAGTTTCTCATAATTTTAAGAGCATTTCTGTGCGTTTTGCGTATGATCGTTTCCCGTGGTTTTTTCACTTAAATTTTTACTTTAAGTTGCAAGAGATTTGTGTTGCCAAGTATTGTTTTTGTTTTTTTGTTTTGTTATTTGAAGATTTTTTTTGGTGTTTTTATAAAATTTTGAAATTTTTTCTTATTTGTAAAAAATTAATTAATTAAAAATTAAAAAATTTAATTTTGAAGTTTCTCAAATAAAAACAAGATTAAAGTGATTAAAAAGTCCTCTAGTTACCTTCAATGAACAATCAATGCCGTTAATAAACGGTTAATTACCATTTTTCGAACAATTTCCATCGAGCGCTCTTCACCCCAACGGTCACTCTAGCCTTACACGCCGATTCATTCTTCTTCACATGCCACTCCAACGGTCACTCTCGTCACACTTTGTGTCCTCTGTTCGCTCGCTGCTTGTCTTCTTCTTGACGTGCCAATGCTTAGGCATTCTTCGACGACAGCTGTTTGGCCAATTCGGTATATTTGAGGAATTTCGACTGCGCGCTTTCGTCGTACGGATTGATGGTGGGCGTCGCAGCCGCCGGCGAGATCGATTGCTGGCGACTGAGCTGCTGAGGTTGCTGCTGCGTTGCTGGACTGCGTGATGCGCTGCGTTTCGGTGAGATCGACGACGAAGCCGGCCGCGATTTCGGCGAGTGCGGATCGCCGACGCTGCTGCCACTGACTGAAGCTGCCCCTGCCGCCGCTGACGTCGAAGAAGGTTCATCCTTGACAAAATGCACCTTGGACAGGTGGTGACGATAGGCGCCCTTCGAGCAGAATGGCGTATCACAGAAGGCGCACTTGATGATCGAGTCCGCGGTCATCACGCCATCGTTGCATGCCCAACTGAAGGCAACCATGCTGCTGCTGTTGTTGTTGTTGCTGCTGCTGCTGCTGCCGCCGGGGACTGCGCTGCTTGCATTGCCTGCGTTGCGTTGTGCATTGGCTGCTGCTGGCGTCGCTGTTGTCTCCGTTGTTGTATCGCAGAGTTTTTGCAGCGCGGCAAGCGGATTTGCATTCGTCTTCTTTGTTGTTGCTGTGGCGCCTGTAATGGCATTGTTGTTGTTGTTGTTTGTCTCTTGATAGTTGTGCGCATTATTTGTGTTCATGTTGCTCAAATTGTCAAACATTGAGGAGAGCGCAATAAGACTGCTGCCCGCACCGCCAGCCGCAAGCTTCTTCTCCGTGCTAGTCGTCGACTTGGGCGTTGCGGAGCGCTCGCTCATGCTCGGACTCAAGGCACGCGACCCGGGCCGTGATGTGTCCGCCTTCTCAGGCGCATCCAGTTCCGGCATGCAGAACTCCTTCTTCACGGAGATCATCTTCTGAGCAGCCGAAGCGACGGCGCCAGCATCCTCAGCTTCTTGTGGCTCCAGCTTCACATTGATCGCGGCGATTTGCCGCTCATGTGCCGTCATTTGCAGTCGCTCCTCGGGCGTCAGACGCGGCGTTGCCTGCCGCAGATGCTCGTTGGCTGCGTGTGTCGGCCGCTCGGGCGTGTACGCTTCGATGCGGCTGTTGCAACGCTCCGATATTGAGCTTGACTCGCTGGCGCTGCGATCGCGCAACGTGGACGAGTAGGCGGAGTAGCTGCGCAAGAAGTTCATGGTCTGCACGTCCATCAGCGGCTTTGTGTAATCGCTGCTGTCGTCGATGCCCAGACGCTTCAAGATGCTCGAGCCAAGCGGCGAGGTGCCGTGCAGTGGCTCACCATAGCCGCTGCCGCCAGCGCCACTGCCGCCGGCGTGATGACGTGTGCGCGTCTCGAAGCTCTTCTCGATCAACTGTTCGAGCGCATTGAGCACGGAGGGCGTTGACGTCGATGACTTCTCGTCCTTCGGCGCCGCCGCGTGCAACATGGGTGAATGCATGCCCAAGCCGTGCTCGGCCGTGCTGCTGCCACTGAGGCTGCTGGGCGTGCGTGGACTAGGCAAGCGCTGATGCTGCTGCTCGTAGGACGGCTCGACACGGGGTCTCCGTGGCGGTATAGGGATCGAGTCGCCCAGACACTTGCGTATGTGCTCGACGAAGAGCGCCGTCTCGATCTTGCTGCCGCACTTCTCGCACGTGATCTTCGTGGCGGCGGCGAAGTCGCGTAACGGCTTCAGCGCTGAGTCCAGACAATTGCCGCCCGTCTTGAAGTCGTGCTGTGCGCGCTCCAGTTCGAGCAACTTGCGCACGGGCAACGACTTCTTGCGCTTCTCACGCGGCTGTCGGCCACGCTTGGCGGTCGGCGGCTGTGGACTGCCCACGCCACTGCTCGTATCGCAATGCTGTGCGGCGGTCGCGCGCAACATGTGCTCCTTGTAGTGATTGTGTTTAACCATGTGCTGGCTGAGCTCCTTCAGTGTGGCGAACGCCTGCTCGCACACTTTGCAGGTGAGCACAGCATTGACATTGGCTGCTGCGACACTGCTGCTCAGGCCACCGGCAGGTGGCGTTGTTGTGTGATTGTTGGCTGAGCCATTTGCGGCGCCTCTGGTTTCGCCGCCTTTCTCATCCGTTGACTTCCATGAGATGATCTGCTCTTGAGAGATAATGTTCGTGTAGTGTTGCGTCTCCTGCATGTGATTGGTCATCTCGGCGAGCGAACGGAAGCTCTGACCACACCACATGCACTTCAGTATCTGACGCGTCTGCTCGGCACCTTTGCCCAGCCAGACATCCTGACCGCGCACCAGCTTCCTGGGCAACGGCATGGTTTCTTTGATGAGCATATTCAGCTCAGCCTTGCTGGCACCGGACGACGAACTCGACGAGGAGGCTGAGCTTGTGCCCGTAGCCGATGTGCCGTGGTTCGACACATGACGGCCACTAGACACGCCGCCACTTTGATTACTGGCTGTCGTTGCTGTTGCATGATTAGCGCCACCTGTCGGCGGCATATTGACGCCGCAGTGTTGCGTCTCCTTCATGTGTGTGGTGAGCGTGGCGAGCGTTGGAAAGCTCTGCTTGCACCAAACGCACTTGAACACATCCTTCGCAGCATCGGCGCCCTTGTTCAGCCAATGTGACTGCCAGGCGCTGTGTCGGCCATTTGTGTGCGTCGTCCCTGACGTTGCGGTCGACTCTGTTGTCGCCGCGCCCAATCTGCTCATCTCAGTCATTTTCTCCAGGGCTTTGGTTGCTTCGTTTGTCGTTGACGACGACGACGATGACTTTCCTTTGGCCGCATTGCCATTCCAATCGAGGCCGAGACTCATGTGCGTCTTTGGCGACATGCTGGCTGCTGCCACAGCCGCCAGGTAGGGATTCAGTGGCGGCACCCAAGTGCCCGGTGGCAATGCCGATGTGGGCGGTGGTGGCGCGGGCGCTTTGTAGTCGTGCCGTGGCAGCTTGCGCACCGTGGCTGTCGCGGGCAAACCCTCATCTGCGCTTGCTAAACGCTTACGTGTTGTCACTGTGAGATCGAGCGGTGCATTGCCATCCTCTGTGGCGGCATTTGCTTCTTCAGCCTCGGCGCCTGCTTCTGCTGCTGCTGCGCGACGCTCTTCATCCACTTCATCCTCGTACTCCTCGTCACTTGCCGCATTCAATGTCTGGCGTCGTTTGCGACTAAAATCGAGCGCTGGTTGCGCTAGCTCCTCTTCCTCGTCGTGCTGCTCAACGCCTAGGCCACCACCAGCGCCATTTGGCGGTGTCGCATTCGAGGTGGGTGAATGCGCTTGCGTGGCGGCTTGTTGGACCAGTGAGGCAGCCGCAGCCAATGGGTTTGTTAGCAGTAAATGATTCTGTTGTGCGGCTGCGGCAGCTGCATTCAGATATGCGGCCATCGCTGCCGATTGTGGCGGCAGAAGCGCTGCGGCGGCGGCGGGCGCCAGTGTCGCGGGCAGCGGCAATCCAACGGGCGAGTTGGGGGTCGGTGTGGGCGCTGGCGTCAGGCAATCATTTGCCGAGCAATGTGACTCATTTGAGGGGCAGCGTGCGTCGCCCGCAGTGCCGGATGTGTTCGACTCCCGTGATTGACAACGCGGACTCGTCAGTTCGCTGCAGGGAGAGTAGGGAAGCACACAAGAAACGTGTTTTTCATTAGTTAAAGTTCTTGTTTTATTATTCAAATCATCGGCCATCAATTAATTAACAGCAACAGCAATTTGCAATAAAGTACAACATGACAGCTTTATTAAAAGACATTCTCTTAGTTCATGCTTGATGAGCTTTCCATTTGATTTGCTTTCTTAATCCCCGAGGACTTTAACAGTGTAATGCAAGTCTGAATACTTGATTGAAGTTTGACAATATTGGAAATTATTTTCAAATTGCTCAAAAGAAAATCTTATTTCATCTTGAAAGTTCGACTGCTGAGAAGTTCTTTTTTTTAGTTCCTTTATCCCTCTTTTATCTCAAGTAATTTAAGGGTTTAAGTGTTTTGATTATTGATTATATTGATTATTGATTATTTGCAGAAGCTTTGGAAAAATTCTTACTTATTAATAATGAGCTAAAACTGTAAACTTTCATCATTTTAAATAAAAAAATATCTTCACGAAAAGTCAAAATATCCCTTTAGGAATTGGAACAAAGGTGTGAAGGTTCCAGATAAAGTTCTTTGAGGGAGCATTTTCGAACTCATTCTATGTTTTCTTTGCTCTTACCATGTACCGCACAATGGTTTCTATGAGTTTGGGTGTTTGTGGCGATCTCTTGCTGCTCTTTCCAGATTTCATTAAAATTTATCTAGCTAACTACATTATCTTGTTCAAATATCCAACCACTATGAAAACCAAACTAATTTGTAACTTTGTATGGGATTTCGTAAGAATTAAACCACTTTGGAAGAAGCTTTATTATAAACAATTGTGTGAAGGGATTTTTCTATCATCTATCATATCTGATTCTTCCTGCCTTCATTTTATAAATATTTTTATATGATTTTGTTTTATGTGCTCTACTAATCCAACCACTTTCTACATCTTCACATATCCATCCATAAACTATCGTCTAAATATACCTTTAGGCTAAAGGCCCTAGAGGCCATAACGCCTTCTAAATCTTTAAGTTAGTTAACTTTAAGCTAGCAACATATAAATAAACAAATGCCCTACAAAGTAAAAATATACAGAAATACAAACATATATAAAAATTGTTAGCAATGCTTACCTCGCACTGAGGGCCTGGCGATAGATTTCCAACATGACAGCCTCGTGTAGCATCATTTTGATTTTTAACTGATTAACAAGTGTGCGTTTTTATATTTAAATCAGTATGTGTGCGTGTGCGACACACAAATGTAGCAAAAACAATAAAACAAAAGTTGTTTCTGCCTTTACTTAAAGACTTCGCAAACTTCTGTTTAATGTTTCTTCTTCTTCTTCACGCACACATTTTTGCTATTGTTGAAGAGTTTCCTTCTGTCTTTCTTTTGCACAAAATCAACAAGCGTAACTGTTTTTGTTTTTGGGACTGCCGGCGTAAGCGACAAACGTCTGAAGTCACTTGCTGACCACAAATCGACGCGCACTCATTCACACCCACTTTGCGTTCCAATTCCAGTAGTTGTTGCTGTTGTTGCTGCGTCTCCTTCTGCCATACACACGGTTATTAGTTGCCTATGCACGCACACGTTGAGTCGGCGAAGAGCGACAAGGGCACACGCAAACACGAACCCAAAGGAATGAGAACGTACGAAGAAATGAAATTGGCGTGCGCGCCTCTGTATTGGAACGTTTACCGCTTGCTTTTGGTTTCTTTTTTTTTTTTCTTTTAAGTTGATTTGATTTCTTTGTAATTTGCGTGTTGTTTTGCCTTTAAGCGTTTGCTTGTATGTGTGACATAAATCACTCACTCACTCACTTGCGTATTCAGTCATTCGGTCGATTTTGTTGTTGTAGCTTTCGTTTAGTTTATTTATGCAGCAATGGTGACATTAACGCCTGGGATTTTTTTCTGCTGTTAGGAATTTTGAGCTCGCGTACATAACCGCACTTAATACTTTTATTTGTTGTTATTGCTTAGCAGAAATAACAAATATGCAACAACAACAATAATGAAGAAAATTCTTTCCGTTTCTTGTTTGCTGTTTATTTGTTGTTTTTTTGCTTTCACCCACTCATGCACACACACGTACATATACATACGTATGCGAGTCTTTAATGCCCTTTGTGCGTGCGTGCGTGCATGTTTATTTGTAAACGACCATGTGTGTGTGTGTGTGTTTGCTCGACGACGTGTCAGTTTTCTCGTGTTGAGCTTCTATCAAAAACACACACGTCAAATAAATCAAATGTCACAATGGGCGGCAAATACAGTTTGATGTCCGACGCGCTCTTTGATGGGGAGGGGGGTGTTGGCAGCGGTGTGTGCTTTTCCTCTATGCTATATAATTTTTGCCGTTGCCTTTGCTTGGCCTCACACGTCTCGCTGTCAGTCGACTAGATCAGATCAGCTGTCAAGGTCGGTGCGGGTTAAAATGCGCGCAAACAGTCCGTCCGTCCGTCCGTCTGTCTATCCACTCGACCAACAACAATACAAAATTTCCACTTGATGACGTTTTTGATTTGATTTTTTTAACTATTTTTCTCTTGCCATCCTACAAAGCTCCTTCTCCTTCAAAAAAATCACGCTGCTTCCTCTTCACGCTTGGGCTGTTTGTACGAGTTGTCAAAGTGGCAAGAAATGCTATTAATTTAATGATTTACTGTCGCCTTTTGCTCACAGTAATTTATTAGTTCGTTTTTGATTTTGTTGTTCTCTGCTTTTTTCCAACAATTTAAACAGAATTTCATAAAAAAAATGTTTGCTGATATGTTTTCGAAATGTTTTCAATATTTTTCATTTAAATTTATTTATTTTTGCATAATTTATTTTATTTGTTCGCGTCTTTGATTAATCACAGTGGAAATTATTATTTTTATTTTTTTCTTCACTTAAAAATCTTTTATTTTTTTATTTGTATTTTTTTTTTCCTATACGCGATTTTTTCACACACTTGCTTATTGTCCGTCTGCTTGTGTCTTGCTCAAACCGTTAACCGTTCAAAACCGTAACTCATTAGCAACTAAAACGGTACTTAGAAGCAGCACCAACAGCAGCAGACAAAGATGTCACCAATGCGCGCAATAACAACAACAACACAACAAAAGCAGCAGCAATAATGTAAAAAATCGTACACAAAAACACACACACGCAAAGAGATTATGACACGCGCGCGTTGAAGTTTTGCGTCTGCGATTGCAGCGCGTTGGGCGGCGTAGTAGGTGACGTTGCTGCCTCTGCTTTGGTCACTGACGCTGCGCCGACTGCGTCCGATTGACAAGACAACGCAAATGACGTTGCGGCCGACGTTGACGTTAGCGTTGACGCAAGCAAAGCACACAACAGCTGAGCAGCAAGAACCGTTAACTGTTTGACGACACGTTGATGAAGAGGACGAACGCAAATGAGACGACGTTGATTTCCGCTTTTGCTTAGTGTTTTTGTTGCTGTTAAAGCAACTGATTTGACGACTTCTTGTTGTTGTGTTATTGTTTTCGTATGTATTGTTGTTGTCGAATTTCTTGCGAAAAATTCAACAATGAAAATATTCAACATGATTCGAAGCGCTGCCGACAACGACTGACAACGTTCAGAGCTGACAGGCAGCGCAGAGCGACGGACAAACATTTGTGTGTGCCTTTACCCATTAAAAGCAGCGAGAGAGACGTAACACACATTCAAACAACGCACGAACCCCCAACAGAGGCAAACAACAACGACGACCAGAGAGAGCCGCACTGCTGACGAGGAGTAATATCCAACATTAAATTGATAAATGTGCTGCCGAGCAGCAACGACATCAAATAAGAGAGTATCACACAGTGTGAGTGTACAAAGCGAGCGAAGTCGCACAGCAACCGAATGGGTAAGCATGTTTGTTCGCTAACACGTATTAGCAGTAAAGAGAGACAGAGAGAGAACGAAAGACACGACAGTATGTGTTTTATTACTGAGCGCAATGCAATAAAGTTTTATTGGGCTTTGTGCCTTTTTATGGCGAGAATGAGAGAGAGAGAACATACGCGTGAGAGCGCATTGAAGGAATATGCAGCAGGCTTCTGCATGTGTGTAAGAGAGCATGCGCATCCAAATATGCGTTCGTGCGTGCGTATGTTTGATTTCTGTTTTGTTTTGATTTATTATCAGAGCAGCGCAACGCGGGTGCCGGCAGCGGCGGCGGCAGTGACAGGCGCAATTGACAGCTGAAGGCAGGCTGGCAGACAGGCAGACAACATTGAGCAGCGCGTGTGTCGCTGTCACTGAGTACGAAAAGTTGCAGACAAGAATACAAGTTGGAGAAATATAAGCGATTTATGACTAAGAGCAGAGCTTGTATGCAAAACGTTAACTCACTCTCTCACTCTCTTGCTCTATGCAAAAGGGGCAATTGCAATAATTTTATACGGACACGATATGAACTATGAAACAACAAGCGCCAAAACGTACGTTGCAGCGAAGTCAACAGTAAGAGAGTGTCTTTGAGAGGCAGTGAGTGAGTGAGAGAGTGCAAGTGTGAGCGCTGCACTTTGAAAAAGCATGCACTACTGTGACAGGTGTTTGTGTGTGGGCGGCTTGGTTGACATACCGTCGTGCATGCATTGTTAAAGAGCGTGAGAGCGCGTGTATTAATATACAAAGAGAAAGACGAAGCATGCATACATGCAGCAACGAACCAAAATGACAATGCTGAGCGCAATGCATGCATGTGTCTGTATGAGTGGCTTGGTGGGTGGTTGGGTATAGACAATGAAGTCATTGATTTAAGTATGCGCGTGTGTGTGTGGGAGCTCTGCTGGACAATGCTTGACAATATATGTATTTGCAGGTATGGGTGTGTGGCTGAACTGTGAGCTTCGCTTATGTGTAGGTGAAGTGAAGGTGGTGGAGCAGTTGTTGTTGTTGTTGGTTTTAAATCAAGGTTATTTATTGAAATTGAAAATGAAAGAGGGCAAAATGTACAAGTGAAAACGAAGAAGAAGAAGCAGAAGCAGAAGCAGAAGACGCATAAATGAAGCACAAAATTAAAGTGCAAAAGGCAAACGGAATTTAATAAATGAAAATCATATTATTTGCACGTTTTGCTTATTAAATTATATGTTATTTTTTATTTAATTATTTATTACTGCAAATACATGAGAATTATAATTTTCTTAGCGATTTTTAATTAAATTAAAATAATAATCAAATAATCGAAAGAAACTCATCAGTTAAAGGTATTAGAGTGAGACAGAAAATCAGTAAATGCTTGAAAAGAAAAAGAAGTCAAAGACAATTGTTGCATACTCAACGGCGTCGGCATTTTTCGTGCATGCGTGTGTGAATGTGTGTGTGTCGCACGTGTACATGTGCGTTGGCTTGTGGTGAGAAATGATGATGATGATTGGGGTGGTAGTAGTGGTGGAAGTTGACTGCGTTAGGCCTGACCTGAAGTTGGTCCTTGCGGGTGGCGAAGAAGAAGCAACAAAACGAAGGCGCAAAAGAACATTTTTGAACTCAATGAAATTCGTTTAATATAACTTGCATAATTTATTTAAAGCAAGAATTAATATTGCCCCTCTCCCTCATTTCCCCTCAAAACTCTTTAGTAAAAGTGGCTATAACGCGAGCTGCGAGTCCGAAATTTCGAATGTATGTTTAGTGAATATATGCCTTAAGAACTGCATACCAAAAACAACCCCTCGCCCCTTATTGTTGCCCCCCAAAGACAATCAAACTGAAATGTTTGAGAAATTGAGAATTTCTTGAAATTTTAAGGGAAGAGAGAGAGGGTGGGGTTTCGCATAGCTCAATGAGCTTCATAGCCTTACCGGTTCGTAAGTAGGAGTGTCGTCTTCCTTCGCCACTGCTCAGTAAGGTGTTGTAGGACACAGTGCCAACTCCTCCACCAGTGATTCCAGTAACGGCAATCCCATCAGGGAAAATCCCTGGGCTCCTGGGGCTGACATGAGCATAGCAAGTGCTTCAGTGTTGCCCATTTTCTTAGTTTTGGGGCGTGTCAACGGTCAATAATGTGTGCAGAGTATTGGATTGTGGATTGTACCGACCTCAATGGTCTTTACTAGTGAGTCTTGGAAATCTTTTCCTCTGTAACAAATGCTGAAAAACATGTTTGGCTGCTTGCCTCTTGCTTTGCTGTTGGTCTTCGCCTACAAACAGATTTAATTATTTTCCGATATTTGCGCGCATAAAGTCGTTACGCAGCTTTTTATGTCTTTGCGTCGCAGCAAAGCGAAGCGAGGCAACTCTGAAGTGACTTTCTTCTTGCAGCTTTTTGCGTGTTTGTTTAATACATATTTACTGCAATAAAAAGTTTGCTTCTTTTTATACCCTGTACATACTGTACCAGGGTATATTGTGTTTGTTTGGCCGAAATGTATGTAACGCAGAGAAGGAGGGGAGGGGGACCCTATAAAGTATATATATTCTTGATCAGGACGACAAGAAAAATTGATTAAGCCATGTCCGTCCGTCTGTCCGTCTGTCCGTCCGTCCGTCCGTCCGTCCGTCCGTCCTCACCAATGGTTCTCGGAAACTACAAAAGATAGAGACTTGAAATTTGGAGGATAGACTCGTGATGCTCGGCAGCAGATCAAGTTTGAACGGTTTTGAGCCACGCCCACTCCTTCCCGCCCAACCAGCTACGCCCACTTTTTTGGAAAGGCTATAACTTGAACACCAGAAACGCTAGAACCATGAAAGTTGGTATGTCGACTAAGTATGTAAAGACCTATAAAACTGCATACCCCAATTTTCCCCCCAACCCTTCATTACCCCTCAAAAAGTGTTTTTTTGTAAATTACTGTATCTTCAAAACTATAAAAGATACGGACCTGAAATTTTGTATGTAGACTCAGTAAATACATGTCCTTAAAACTGCATACCAGAAAATACCCATTTGTATTTTTGACTACCCCTCAAAGCCCACCAAACTTACATTTTTTGTAAATTTCACTTTTTTTTTACAAAAATTTGTATATCTCCACAACTATAACAGATACGAAATTGAAACTTTGTATGCAGACTTCATAGATGTATGTCTTTAAAACTGCATACCCCAATTTTCCCCCCAACTTTTCATTACCCCTCAAAAAGTGTTTTTTTGTAAATTACTGTATCTTCAAAACTATAAAAGATACGGACCTGAAATTTTGTATGTAGACTCAGTAAATACATGTCCTTAAAACTGCATACCAGAAAATACCCATTTGTATTTTTGACTACCCCTCAAAGACCATCAAACTTAAATTTTTCGTAAATTTCACTTTTTTTTTACAAAAATTTGTATATCTCCACACCTATAACAGATACGAACCTAAAACTTTGTATGCAGATTAAGGAAATTTATGTCCTTAAAACTGCATACTAACTTTTTCCCCCTTACCCTTTATTACCCCTCAAATAGTGTTTGCTTGTCAAAGCCTACATCTCCGAAATTGTTGAAGGTACGGACCTGAAATTTTGTTCGTAGACAAAGTATATATAACTTCTTAAGACTGCATACCAGAAAATACCATTTTGTATTTGGACTACCCATTAGAGGTCGGCAAACTTAAATTTTGGGTAAATTCCAGTTTATTTTTATTAAAATATGTATATCTCCACAACTATGAAATATACATGTCTGAAATTTTGTATGCAGATTCAGTTAATATACGTCCTTTAAACTGCATACCGAAAAACACCTCTTTATTTCATGGCTTCCCCCTCAGAGATCTACAAACTCGAATTTTTCGTAAATTCCTCACTTTTGACTGATTTTTTTGATATTTGGAACACCATTTAAATGGGTGAGGGTATGTGCAGGGTATTATATGGTTGAGTATACTCAACTATACCGCCCTTACTAGTTTGTATTATAATTTGCCTTAATTTTCTTTAAAAGCGTCCTTACTTAAATATTCATCATACGCCCCTTTGCCCCCTTCCCGACCTGTCATGCCAACGCAGCTGTCGAGCACTGAAAAGGCATCGCACCTTCAACAATTGCACGCCGAAAATGCAACGCTGTCAGCTTTTTGACAAACGTCAAAGTTTTGACACATTTCGTTGTACTTTTTCGCCATTTTTTTGTCTCCCCCTTTTTTTGTCAGTATTTGAATGTCAGTTAGAAACGTGATAAGCGCGACAAAAGCCAAACTTGTGGCAAAGCGCATGAAAAAATTAAGCGGCAAAAATCGAAACTTTATCGATGGAATTGTTGGCGTCGACTGAGCTGACATTTTGTTGCCCTTCAGTCGTGTATAAAATTGAATGAGTAATGACAAATGAACAATCAAAACGAAAACACTCATTAGTGTTGAAAGTCATATATAAAGTCACCAATAAAGAAAGTCATATGAAAAATATGTCATAGAAAATGGTGTGTTGAAAAGTCATAGAAGCAGTCATAGCTCAACTTAAAGTCGTTCCAAATTGTATATGACAAACATGAGTCACAGACAAAAGTGTGAAGAAAAGTCATACAAACGTAAAAAGTTATTGCAAAAGTCATCGAGAAGACACTTTTGAAACAGTCACATTGAAAGTCATGTGATAAAAAATATGTTAAATGGAAAGTCAAAGGAAAAACATAAGTCACTGAGAAGTCATAGCAAAATACATATGGACTACATTAGTCATATGAAAAATCAAAGTCATTAAGAAGAAGAGCCAAGAGTCATGAGCTTAGGACACAAAAGTCATATGTGAAATATCATGAGTCGTTCAAATAAAAGGTAAATTTGAAAATCATAAATTCACATGAAAATTAAGAAGCCCAAGACTGCAAGGATCCCTACAGGACAATGAAATCTTCGTGAGTGCAGAAGAAGCAAAATAAGTAGCCTATTGTTGTTGTTTTTGTAGTTGTTGTTGTGAATGTAAAACTGTCAGTGGACCGCACCGACGACGCGTCTGTCAAATGCCGATCAATTCTGACGTTTCTATACCGTTAGACGTCGCATAACTCATGTACCTCACTCCTCTCTCCCACCCTATCATACTGCCACACTCGCTACTGCCAATTCAATGGCATAAACGTCATGTGCTGTCTGTCTGTCTGTCTGTCCGTTGGTGCAACAAATGCGAGTTTAGTCGCCGCCACAGACCAGCCGAGACCTCTCCCCTCCCCCCGCCATTTGTCGCGTTCAATTTTGCGTCATATTGACAATGACTTTTATCGCATTCGTCGACGCGTCAAACAAGACACGCAAATTTTTGGGCATTTCTGACCACTTTGATTATTCGTTCCTGATGGACATGAACAGCTATGGCCAAAAAAATAGCACACTTTCCTTAAAATTACATGAAATGCTAACATTCTGACAGTTAAACAGATTGAAACCGTTCCTTTGGCAAGAACGTTTTCTTTTGTATTACTTTTGACAAAATCCGCTATGCAGTTCACTGTTTCCATATTAGTTAGCTTATGACATCGAAACAGCCTCGAGAGGTCACAATTTGGGTTCGACATAAAACTGTCCATGATCAAATATGGCAATTACAGCTGAATTCTCATTTATTAGAAAAGACATGTCACTTTATTTTCATTACAGCCGATATTGTGAATGTAAATGAGTAGAAAACCCTTCGAGTAGAAACGGCATCTTCTACCTTGACCTTTGACGTAATGCATCACATTGCGTTCAAGTCCCTGATGCGCTATAATTGCAACAACTGCATGAGATCTGATTTGACCCGTGTTTCAGGAGCATCACCAAGAGCTCCAAAAGCTTATGGGACGGATGTTCCCCAGTTGAACGAGTCCGGATAACCCGGATGCCACTTTATCAGAATGTGTGAAAACAAACTAATCACATGATTTTTCGTTAGCATTTGGTTTGAAAATTAGTTTGGAACATGTTTACTTCCCCTTTCTACTTTCTCTCGCCTTCTCACTGAATGGCATTTCATAAACAGACATATTAAAATTACTGGCACAAAAAAAGGACAGCAAAAATATGTAAATGTTATGAAATTAACGCATTTACAATAATAATTTTATTCCGCTGTCAGCTTCAAAAATCTGCTCGCGGCGCTTTTTAGTTTTTTGGCATTTTTCGTTTGTGCATTTCAAATAATTTCGTTCTTTCGTTTGCTGTTTGGACTTTTGACACTTTTCATTATAATTTCGCATTGTAATTAGTAAAAAAAGGAGAACACTCAAAAACAAATAAACTATGAAAAATGCTGTTTTAAAAGGTGAGCGTTTTTTGGTCGATTGCTTTGGAGTAATTTTATTGAAGTTATAGTTTATATTTCAATAAACAAAATGCTGGGGCTGACATGGTTTGACAACCAATAACATTCGTGCATTGAAAAATTTAAAAAGAATAGAATATGAAACATTTGTATATTCAAAGTTCTATGTTTGCATGCATTCCCTTGTACATACAGCACTTGGGTATTGAATTTTGATTACTCGTTTATCATTTTTCGTGATTCGGAAGATTTAAGTTTACATACATGCGCTTATGATATACAGTACTTGTACATTGAATACATTGGGTTAGGTGCTGGTTTCGTTCGTCTTGTTTGGTGTTCAAAAAGTTGTATGTTAGCATGCTTTCAGTTGTGACATACAGCACTTGTATAGCGAATATTGGTTTAGCTGCTTTGTTGTTTTTTTTGTCAGTGACACGAATGTTCTATGCTTACATACAATCGGTTATAACATAAAGCTTTTGTAAATTGAATTTTGCTTGTGATTCAAAAGTTCTATGTTTCCATGCATTCGCTTAACACATAATGCATTTGTACATTGAATTTTTTGTATTGCTGCTCTGCGTGTCTCTTTTGTTTAGTGATTCGTTTGGATAGGTTGGCAGCGCAACACACTGGCCTGGAACACCAGATCACCCAGTTTTCTTAAATTATTCCACTTCGTCTCCGAAATTCTTCCAAGTCTTCTTAAGTAGTTTTGTTTTGCCTTCTCTTACCTTTATTTTAATATTGTCTTCCATTATCTCTTGAAGTTCAAGTCAATATTTCCTTTTCTCACATTTCTTTTAGTATTTATCCAACCAATTTATGTTTTATCTCAATTTTATATGTTCTCCCTTCATACCCTATCCCCTTTTCATTGTCGCTTTTTCTATTGTAAGTACTTTCTTGCGTCTTTTTCTTCCAATTGTACGCTCAGCATCATCTTTTTTTCAACTTTTTCAAGATTTTCTAATTTCCTTCTTCAAATTATCTTCTGTCTCCTTCTCGACTAGCCACCAAATTATGCATGCTTCAAACAACTCATCAGGCTTTCCTAGTACTTCTTCGTCACATCCTTTAAGCCGAACTTCTTGTCCTCTTTAGTACGTCGATTCTCAACTCATTCGCCGGTTGCCCTCAAGACTCTTCTGCCGAGGCTCAATCATACAATAAAGCAGCAAAGCGACCACCAAAGAACGATTACATGAACGATGATATGAAGTTCAAACAAAGATTTGTGACATCAATCAAATGAACAACAACACAACCTAGAGCAGAAATGAGCCAAAAGCAAAACAGAAAGCGACATATGTCCTTTGGCACAGCGCTGTTTATACAAGGGTTGGAGGGAAGGACATGACATTCAAAATACAATTCATCTGCATAAACATTTGTTTGTGAAGCAATTGAAAGCGACACACACACACACACACACACAGACAGAGACACACGTATGCAAAGTGATAAGTGTTGATGACGATGATGATGGTGATGATGACTGGCATCATGTTGTCTATGTTGTGCAGCAGTGCCGGAGAGAAAGGAAGAGGGAAAGCGGGAAGGAAGGAGCAGCGGTCGAAGTAGCGGTTTGTAAGTGCAGTTTTGGCGTAGTTTCAAACAACAACAACAGCAACAACAACAACAAACAAATTAACAGCATGACTAACGTTCAATGGTGCTGCATTAAAACAACAGCAACAACAGCAACAACAACAATGAATGCCATCGAAGCACAAACATATAACAACCGAAATATCACAGCATCAATGAGTGCTGCTCATCACTCTTGTGATGCAACTGTGTGAGTGTGAGTGTGAGTGAGAGCGCAGTAGACGAGGATACGGCTGATGATGATGCGACGAAGGCCGCGGGGGTGAAGGTGTGTTGGTTTGCCGGCAAAAGTGATGAAATTCAAATGAAAAGCGACTAAGCAAAGTCGCACGAATGACTGACTGACTGAATGAATGAATAAGTATGAGTGTGCATGTGTGTGTGTGTGTGTGTGTGTGTGTGTGTGTGTGAGTTAGTGAGTTAGTGAATGAATGAGTGTCAAGTGTGATATATCACCGCAAAAACAAGACCATGAAACATTGAACAAGAAACAGAAGAATAACTGGCAGTGGCAGAAGAAGAAGAAGAGCGACTATTAAACGCTGTTAAGCTTCGGTTAGCACGCACATGTGTTTGTTCATTCGTTCGTTTGTTCCGTATTCACGTTCCGCTCATAGACATGTCAACATGTTGTTGACGATTTCATTGTTGTTGCTGTTGTTGTTGTTGTTGTTTTTGTTAGCACTCTTTGATGGAGTTGCTTTGGCTGTGGCTGTTGATGCTGTGCTTAGACAAGTTTATATTCATACACACACACTCACTCACACACTCACATGCATGTATGCAAGAATATACAAAAAAAGGCGTTAAGTCGTGAATAACAACAACAAAAACAACAAGCGAGCTAGTCATAAAAACTGAAGCAACTACAAATTCATTGGCCAAAAACAATGCAATTAATTTCACTTACCAACACTGTTTTTTTAAACTCACTTTTTGTTGGCTTCTCTTCACTCTCTCTCTCTCTCTCTCTCTCTCTCTTTCACACATCATATGCTGCACGACTGTCGACTGATGAATTTCATAGTCAACATGTTTGACAATGATGGCATTTTTGTTGTTCTTGTTGTTGTTGCTTACATATATGATTGCCATATGTTGTTGTTGTTGTTGTTTACTTTGGCTCGTCCTGACTTGACTTGACTGACTTTTACAATTGTCAACTTAAAGTTTATTGCTATTAGTTGTTTGGCGTCATTGTTGTCGTTGTTGTTGTTGTTCTAACTATTACCCAACAGCACAACAACAAGTATAAATTTACTGCAATAGCTTTGTTGACGGCACTGTGGCTGTCATTGTCACCATCATCAACATCATCGCCATCGTCAGCAACAGCAATGAGACCAACAACAGCAACAACAACAACAACAACAACGAGAATATCGTCAACATTGTTCAGTGTCGTCATCGTCATCGTTCTCGTTCTTGCTGTCGTCAGCATTATGCCGTGTTTCAGCGCACAGGAGACAACAACAACAACAACAACAACAACAACAACAACAACAACAACAACAACAACAGCAACGGCGATGACATTATAGCAACGTGAATCCATCAACTTGTGTAAATGTCGCAACGGAACGAACGGTGTGTCAACAACAGCACCAACAACAACAACAACAGCAATAAAGTTATAGTGGCAATGTCGTGGCTTTGTAAGCCTTGCCTTACATGCATGTGTGTGTGAGTGTGTGTGTTTGACTTGTATTTGTGCTGTTGGCAGTTGCTTTGCAATACTCCGACCACAAATTGTACGCCATTATTGTTGTTGTTCTTGGTGGTAACTTGAAGTTGTCCTATCTTTTTGGTCATGACTGTTGACCGACTGTTCCTTTGCGTTCTTGACCAATTTTATTTCACTGTTTATTTTATTTGTTTTGCTTTTATTGGCTTTGTGCGTATTTGTCGAAAGTACAAATTGAGTTCTTCTTCATCTTTTTCTGCTTCAGATGAAAAATGGAACAAATTTTCACACATTTTATAACGAAATGCCTTATTTGGTTTGAAGTATTAAAAAACTTCTCAACAACATGCTTCATTTAGAACCCACTTTTCTTCATCAAGCAAAGTAGGAAGAATATAATTTTAATTTAAGCAAAGCAAATGATAGGAAAAAGTTTCAATGTCGTAACGACTTATATACACACATATATCGTATCGTATGGTATCGTTGGCAGCAAAGTCCACCAGCAAGTGTTGCCTAAGCATACTGAAGAAGAAGAACTGCTTCAGGTGGCAACTGATTTTGTGGAAGTCCGTCTGAAAAAGCAGTTCGAAGGCTGGAGTACCAATTTAAATGTTCTTTCTCCTACATATATATGTATGTATATGTATTATTTACCTTACAAATGTTAATATTGTGTTACTGTTTAAAACAGTGGTAATTGTGAAACATAAGTTAATTAAAAAGGGAAAAACACAACCGATCACAACCTTTCCTCGCATTTCATACACACAATTGAAACAACGGCGTTTCAAAAGAGAAACTTTTAGCAAAAAAAAAACAACAAGCTTGCGCTCAATGATCATAACTTCGTTCGCTCGCACGCAGGTATCTCTCACTCTTTGTGTTTCTATTCCATGTTTCGTTTTTGGTGTTGCGCTGCTGTTCTTGTTGTTGGTATTAATTTCAATCATAATCAACTTTATTTCAGACGCGACGCTTCGGTCGTTGCTGCAGTCGCATTTACAATAACAATAACAAAAACATGACAAATGAGCTGAGCACTTCAAAGTAATTACTTTCAATTAGGCGTATGTCGTTGTAGCTTCTGCGCAGGCGTCGTACTCGTTTGTGCTGTTGTTGTTGTTGTTGGTTTAACTATGGCATACGGACTTTTGTTAGCATTGACATTGACATAGCGCAGCGCATGTGCAATGCTGCGCTTCATTGACCACAAACAACAACAACAATGAAACGTTTGCGATCGCTTTCATTCTCAGCTTTTTCGTTTGCGCATTCATTCCTTTGCAGTCATACACACACAATTACACCAACATGCGCGTATGCTGATAAACATTGTCGACGCTGACGTCGTCATCACCGTTCCTTTTACGTATCAAATCGTCGGTCTGCCATGTCAGTTATTAATGTTGCACATTTTGTGCCTTAATGGCAAATTCAAAGGTTGACAGATGTGCGTAATTTATACGCGCACTGTATTTTCCTACGTTTGTGGTTGGCTTCAGCAACAGCAGCAGCGGCGTCGACGTCCGCCTTGGCAACCAACAGCGGAATCTCCTTTTGTGAGCTGAGCTCACCGCACACGCGCACACCACCCTCCTATGCCAACGATGCTCGATCAATTGCAAAACGGACCAAGTTGATAAATGATCGGTTGTTGCACATTGTGTTCTTGGTGTTGAAAAATGCTGCACAAATATGATGAGCCTATCACGCATTTCATTATTATTGCATACATTTGTTGTTTTTCTCGCTCTTTCTTGTTTATCTTTGCTTTCGATAACAAAAGCTCGTTAGCCTTTGCTTTAAGTCTCATGTCTTTAAAATTTGTTTTTGCAGAAATTTTGTCTTTTTTGCTCAATAAGCTCATTTACGTGTGAATTGTTCACATAATACATAACTATAGTAATCTGATCAAGCAGTGAATAATAAATAGCGTCTCCATAATTTCGTAAATCTATGTTAATAAGCAATACTTTCGCATCATATTATATATTATATTAAACCTTCATATTACTCTTGTGCTGAAAACCCCACAACAGAAATATGTTTCTTAGATTAAGCCAGTAAGACATTTTGAGGGCGTTGGCCCGCCTTCTTTTCAATCGAAACAGATTTCATTTCCATTCAATATCATATAACCAATTTTCATTCTTCTAGATCATATGGTTCCAGAAATACAACGATATTCTATTTTAGGTGTATGTGGGAATGGCCACGCCCAAGTTTCATTCCTGTAAGTTATATGATTCAAGAGATATAAGAATTTTAAACTTGTACCATATGAGGGCGTGACCATGCCCATTTTTCTATTCTATCTTATTCGGCTTCAAATTAGCTATGTACACTCTAAATTCGATTTTTTATCTTAAAAGACAACCGAGGAAATATGGTTTTTGTATATTTTTA
>JBAMBP010001010.1:0-17273 GCA_037044515.1 Phortica magna | reverse complement strand
TGCCGCCGCCACCAAAGCCTTTAACCGAGCAGCCGCCCGTACCAGCGATTTCGGCTCACCCGTTCTAGCAGTTGCATTCGCCGTACCCAACATGGCTCCCGCTGGCGATCCTACCAGCGTTCCCGCCGTCATTCCCTCCTTTTTTTCCGGACACAGCTTTCGTAATTGCAGTCGTCTGCCGACGTAGACGCCGAGCACCAGTGCCACCGCCGCCTCCACCCCGGTCGAAACCTCCGAGGAAAATGACGACCCACTGTCGTCTGCCATTGCAGCTACCCACGTTCCATCTCCAACCGTGCTGCCACCACCCATGCCGCAGCCACCAGTGCCACCACACGTGCAGCTGCCTGCATCACTGTTTTCGGCTCACCCATTCTAGCAGTTGTATCCGCCGTACCCAACATGGCTCCCGCTGGCGATCCTACCAACGTTCCCGCCGTCATTCCCACCTTTTCTCCCGGACACAGCCTTCGTAATTGCAGTCGTCTGCCGACGCAGACATAACAGCATTTAATTTTCCATAATTACAGAATTCAGTTTATTAAACAATTTATTAAACAATATTTTAGACATTTTCATTTCTGAATTTTGCATATAGACACGAATAGTTCGGCGTTTGTAACTCACAACTAATTGAAGTGCATCGAGAAAAAAAAATAAACTAAAAACATGGAAATGCAGCCAATCATTGTATGAAATAAACACTTGTGCGCCTCTAAAAGAGATAAAAATATCCACACTTCAATAAACATGAAAATCAACGCCAAGCGAAGGCCCAAAAAACCACGAGGGGGACGAAGTGAAACTGCAGTGATTTGAAATGAATTTGAGTGGCAAAGAGCGAAAAATGTGTTGAAATTGCGCAGCAAAGCGATCATAAAGCATGCGCCATTAATGACACACACACACACACACACACACACACACACTGACAAAGTGTTGCAATAAACATGAGGGGGGGATGTGTATGCGCATGTAAGACAAAAGAGACAGCCCCGAGTAGTAAGAGAGAGGGAGAGAGAGAACGACAGGCAACAGAAGCGTCCAACGGCTGAGCTAAAAGATACATTTCAATGTCAGCGACGCAAGCAGCAAAAACATCGCCAAGGCGCCATCCAAGTGCCTAAGACAGCAACATGTTGTTGAAAAAAGAATATAGAAGCAAGTAAATGTTGCTGCCAATTGCACTAAAATCAAATTCAAATTTTGCAAACGAGTGAATATGTTTTCAGTGCAAAGATACGCAGATACATTTCATTTAGTGTGTGTGACTGTGTAGGTGGGTGGTGGATGGTGGATGGTGGATGGTGGGTGGCGCAGCTAAAGGTGCGGGCGTGTGGACAAGACAACATTCAAGAATGCAATGCAGTCAAGCAATTGCGAATGATGGCATCCGCCATTCGCGACGTGCCACAAGACAACATCGACGAGCATCCGCAAAATAATAACAAAATAAATAAAAAAGCCCCAACAAATTCTTATCGACAAGCATTTGGACAGCGCAGACAGTGCAAATAGACAGATAGACTAAACGACTGACAGACAGACAGTCAGACAGACACACGGACATAGGGACAGAGAAATGCTGACAGGCAAATGTATAAAAGATCATTGCATTTCCTTTTCAATTATCATCAAGAGTTGCCAACAACAAAAACAAAGTAGAACAAAAATGTTGCTCGCGTTCAGTCGCACGTCTAATTTCGCACATGCTCTCGTTATCATTGCTCATGATCTCAAATGCTTGCGCAATAATTATTCTTGTTGTAGTAATTGTGCATCATTTGTTGTTTCCTTCGCTCTTCATTTCTGATTTTTTTACTAAGACGATGAAAGAGCCTGAAAGTTGTTTTGGTTTACTGTTATTATTTCATTGATTATTAATTATAACGAACTATTTGCGGACATGAAAAAGCCTTGAGTTATCTAAAGATGTTAATATGCGTCTATTTTTCTGCTTATCTATACTCTCATGTTGCACCACAACACATAGAACATAGAGCACCCTAGTTTTTGAACTTCGTTCTTAAGTTATATAAACATGTGACTGTAGCATTTTGTTATGAAATATGATTTCGATCAAGCTGACAGTTGTGAAGATATGATAAATTAGCGCCGAACCCCTCCTCTTTGTTTTGCTGATTTCTTAAATTCTAATTTTCAATCGATTTCAACTTAATTTATCACTTTTGAAAATGTTTCTGCACGCCTTTATTTCAAAAGTACCTTTTTTTTGTGCGAGTTCAGAATTTATTTATGTCATTAAAAATTACGCACCATTTAATGACTTTAATGACGTCACATGGTGTTCAGAGTACGACGTGGATGAGTGGGGGAAGAAGGTGCGCGACACAAAAGCGCCTGCGATAGTCACAATTAGAGGCATCTAACATAAATTCTGGCTTAATGCCACTCGAACATTGCAGTAAAGTAATTACTCACTAATGCTCAATTTACATAATTCTACCGAATGAATAACAATAAAATAACATATTAAATAAAGGCTGAAACAGCGCAACGAACAAATGAACAAATGAACGAACAAACTCAACTCAACTCAGTTCAGCTCAGCTCAGCTCACGATGTTGTGGAGGTGCATTGGCGTCTGAACTGCTTATAGCGCAATGAGGTCATTAACAATTTCATTTATTATGCCGCATAATGTGTGCCTGTGTACTTGTGTTTGTGTGTTTGTGTGTGTGTGTGAGTGTGTGGGCTGCAAGCGGACAATGACACGGCCAACGCATCATCGAACACAGAAATCGCAAAGGACAGAATAGAATTGGACAGGACATGGCCAAAAACCACTCTGCCTGGCGTTGCAAATGGTTGGTGAGGACGGCCACAGTCTGTCATGTCTGCCGCCCGTCTACATGTCAGTCAATGTCAAAATCAACGTCAGACAATGTCAGATAGCGCCAGAATTAATGTCAAATGGCGGACATGCTGACAAATAATTTAAAACCACAATTTTATATAACAATTTCATCTTTGTTTCATTATCGTAATAGGTGATGGCAGTGTAGTGTATACATATATGTGTGTATGTGTGTGAAAGAAAAAGCCAGACTTTCTACGAGGCTCACATGTTCAATTATTGACAACTGGAATATAGACAGATTATTAGCTTAATATAAAAACATGAGAGATATGACTCCAATAGAACAAGTTTTGATATATACATTTTGAAATAACAATAAAAACTTTTAGGTGGATTCAAGACGAGAAGCCTTTTTAGCCTTCTAACAGACTCTCAATCATCTAGCAGATAAGTTAGTTCGTAAGTGTGATAGTTGAGTCTCTTTGAGTATTTTCTTAAGTACTTAACTATTTCAATTTGAATAAAAGGGATGTTAAGGTCAATGAGTACTTTCTAGCATACCAGTGAGGGTCGGCATTTCTATTTCTTATTTTGATATCTCTGAAGTCTTTCAATTTCGTTTTCAGAGCAAGTTGTTGTTTTTCGGCCATTATGCGAGATTAAATTTTCCGAAACATACGAAATCTTAATTCATATATGTACGAGTATGTGCAAAAATGTGTACTTACTTTGACACCAAAGTCGGCGGAATATGTAGTGGAAAATCTGAAATCTAGATATTGCAAACAAAAAATTTAACAATATTTTCTGAAGAAAAAAGTAAGAGCGCTATCTTCGGCTTTGCCGATGATTGTATACTCTTGACGCCCCTTTTGGGACTACTCCCATTTTTCCTTTTTTTCTGGGGTGCCAGAGATATAGAAATTATTGATTTTAGTTGGTGGTCGGTGCCATGTCCATTTGTGATTAAAATAGATTTTACGCCTCCTTACGAACATAAGAAGTTACAAATCAATTGGTAAAGAAACAAAAATGTTTTCCATTTTGTATGGTACCACTTCCAGTGGCCCGATATCAATGAAACTTTCAGACTATTGGTCCGGTCACGTCAAACTACTAGTTGTGAAATTTCAGCGCTTCATCTTACAAGAAAATTGAATTTTTGTTAATTTGAGTATTCTTGCAAAAAGATTAACTTTGTCGTGAAGTTTGCAACGCAGAGAAGGAGACATCTCCGACTATACAATATATATATTCTACCAGCACGATGAGACGAGTTCAAATAACCATGTCTGTCTGTCTGTCTGTTCCAGTGCAAACTCCTCCTAGAGTTTTAAGTATATCGCAAAAATTTAAACGCAGAAGCTCTTCAGATATATGCAGTCATTGTATATTTTGATCGGACCACTATAGCATACATATAGCTCCCATAGGAATGATCGATCAAAAATGACGTTTTTGTTAGAAATATTGGGTGATTTTGGAGTTATGGTTTTCTATGACATAAACAAAGATATGGTGCAAAAATGGTCAAGATCGGGATACTATAGCATAAGAAGGTTTTTGTTCGAAAAACTTTTTTGTTCTTGAATAAAAACAGAAAAATTTCGAAAACCTTATAAATGAGATTTCTCTATAAGCAGACGAGATACAAGTTTTCAAAATGTAGTGAACTTTGACTACATTGCCTTCTTTAAGACAAATTAGAAAATGGGCGTGGCTACGTATATGATTCTTATTGAATAATCAAAAAAAGGATTTTCTAATAAGAATAATTGGGAAAACGTTTGTAAGAGTATATAAGTTTCAGAAAAGTTCAGAAAGTGATTTTTCTTCTTTTCGAATGGGAGCTTCCAATTGCAATGGTCCGATATTGCTAGTTCCGACCAATGATTCATACTAATAAAATAGATGGGCCTGTGAAAAATTTAATTTTTATTAGATTGCTATGTTCTCGATATATGTAAATCGTACACAATTGATGGGCAATTCCTCGCTAAAATGATTGTCTACACCGGTAGTCCCCATTAATGTTAAAAATTTCAAGAAATCGTTAAAAAAAGATATTATAAAAAATGTTGTTTCATGCTCCTTGAGAAGCAACAATGTGAAAAGAGTGGAGTTTTATTTAGTTTTTGAGGGGAATATTGACCGAGCCTTCATACCAGATTTGATGTTTGTATCTATGATAGTTCATGAGATACAGGGTTTTTTATGAAAGGGTGAAGTTTAATGGTGTAGGAGAAAAAATGTTGCTGCTCAATTTTCATGCTTTATACATTTTTTTTTTTTAAAACAATGACAATCTTAATATACCTTGCTCCACATTCAAAGACTTTACATACTACCCTCGCATTCACCTATGCATGAGCGCAATTTGCGTCTGCATGATTATTTAGTCATGTTGCTCGTAATTCTTCTTTCAAAATCGCTTTTATATGACCATTCATTGCAAATTTGCATAAATCTCATAGACATTTCATAAAGTGTCGATTTTGACAGTTTGACTCTTGTTGCTTTTACACAACACACCCACACAGAGAGCTTCATTCCTCGTACACAACACTTGTCGCAATGCTTTCAATACAAATCACATTCGAAATATTTACTTTTGTCGTACACTCAAGCGGCAAAAAGTGTGAAAGAGGTGCGGAGCGGGTCGGTGCGTCAGCATCAACAAAGGCTCCGTCGTCGATTTCTCCAACGTTCGTCACTCATTCACTCATCATTGAACAATAAAATGACATTTTTTATTTGACAGCGGCGTCGTCTCTGACTTTATGCCAATTGTCAGTTGATCTTCGATTCGATACGACACGATTCGATCTGGTCTTGTCTTCTCTTGTCTTAAGTGCTTTCATAAATTAGTCAAAAATCAACGTATTTTTGTTTTAAAACAAAGAAGCTTGAACACGCGCAGCACTAAATATTTTGCTCATCGGCATCATCATTATAATGTTGATAATGATGAGGTTTAAGACCGTTCCGGTATTAGTCATACAACAGCATTAAGACGAGTTGAGTTCATTTAATTTCATCTTTGCAGTTTCGATCATTTAAGGTGAATTAACAAAGCTGAGCTGAGCTGAATTGCTTTCGCTGAAGTCAATTAAGTTGCCTTTGTCGTTGTTGACAGCTGCCATCATATTCGGTTCAAGACAATTAGCATAAATTCATATTTGATGAGCCCAAAAATAAGTTGACGTTTTTATATTAACAACAAAAAAAATATATTTATTATTCTTGCCAGCAAAAATATCAAGCGGAAGATTTTTAATTGCCATGAGTTTTAAAAAAAAGAATTGTTTGAAATTTATGACAAACAATGTGAAAAGGTGTGACATGAACAGGTCTGACATGAAGTTTGTTGGTCCGTCCTTTTGATCGTGAAAAAACATGAGTTCTTGTTATAATATCAAAATATTTTGAAACTGAAACTTTCAGCAATTATCATTTAAGAAACTTTAACGCACAAAATGGATGCAATGGCAATTAAACCAAATAATAAAACTAGTAAGAGCGGTATAGTTGAGTACAATCCACCATATCATACCCGGCACACACGGTAGGAGGTGTGACGTTCAAATTAAAAACCAGTAAGGGAGCTATTTTCGGCTATGCCGAAACTTGTATACTCTTGCAAACGTTTTCACAATTATTCTTATTAGGAAATCCTTTTATAATTTTCCAATAAGAATCATATACGTAGCCACGCCCATTTTCTTATTTGTCTTAAAGAAGGCAATGTAGTCAAACTTCACAACATTTTTCAATCTTGTATCTCGTCTGTTTGCAGAGAAGTCCCCTTTTTAAGTTTTTAGTTGTATGGGCGGAACCACGCCCTTATGTCCGATTTTTATAAAATTCTGGATTTTAGTGAAGCATTAATAAAGACACGTAATAGCAAAGTTTGGTTTGCTTATATTCTAGAACAAAAAAGTTTTTCTAACAAAAACTGTATTTTTAACCGATCGTTCCTATAGGAGCTATATGCTAACCTGATCTTGACCATTTTTACACAGTATCTTTGTTGATGTCAAAAAAGTTTTTGTGCAAAATATTAAGTCGATAACTCCAAAAACACGCGGTTTTTTAAGCAAAAACCTCATTTTTGAAGGATCGTTTCTATGGGAGCTATATGCTATAATCATCCGATCAAACTGAATTTTACATACCAAATACCTGCAAAGAGAAGAAAATTTTCTGCGTTTAAAGTTTTTTGCTAACTTTACAACTCTTGGTGGAAATCGCATTGAAACAGACAGACGGACAGACGGACATCGTTATTTGAACTCGTCTCGTCATGCTGATCAAGAATATATATACTTTATATAGTCGGAGATGTCTCCTTCACTGCGTTGCAAACTTCATGACAAAGTTAATATACTCTTTTTGCAAGAGTATAAAAAATATATACTTGGCATCGCCCAATTAAGTGGTGTGCCAAATTTCCAAAAAATCGGTCGTAATGCGGAATTTTGGAAAATTTCGAGATTGCAAGTCTTTGAGGGGAAGCCATGAAAGGAGAGAAATTGTGGTATGCAGCTTTGTAAATCTTTACTACCTACTCATTCAGGTGTTCAAGTTATAGCCTTTTTAAAAAGTGTGCGGTGCTGGTTGGGCGGGAAGAAGTGGGCGTGGCACAATACCAATCAAACTTGATCTGCTGCCGAGCATCATGAGTCTATCCTCAAAATCTCAAGTCTCTATCTCTTGTAGTTTCCAAGAACCATCCAACCAAGAACCGGACGACAGACGGACGGACATCGCTTAATCAATTCGTCTTGTCGTCCTGATCAAGAATATATATACTTTATGGGATCCCTCTCCCCTTCTTCTATGCGCTACTTACACTTCAGCCAAACAAACACAATATACCCTGGTACACAGTTTCCCCCTACCCTTTATTACACCTCAAATAGTGTTTGCATTTCAAAGCCTGTTTATCCAAAATCGTTAAGGGTACGGACCTGAAATTTTATACGTAGACAAAGTATATATAACTTATTAAGGCTGCATGCCATCAAAGGCGTAAATTCCTCACTTTTGACTGAGTTTTTCGAAATTTGGTACAGACAAAAACACAAATTTACCTTCTCTCAGCCGAAAGAGATTGCATCATTTAAAAATTATGAAGGCGTACCGAATGATGCATTGAACATTGTGTGTAACCCTTACTTTGGCCTGAACTCATGGTGGTCCATGAGTTTAACTTAAAAAAGAGATCCAGTCAGTTCATTTCCTAACTCTTCGTCGTCTGCCCAATTTGTATAGGAATATGTTTTCGTTTGATGTTGATATTATTGCGTTTTCAGAAACCTGGCTCAATCTTTGTGTTGCAAGCAACGAAGTCTTTTGCAATAAATTTGTTTCTTACAGACGCAATCGTTCTTCCCACTATGGTGGGGGTATTTAGCTTTAACTCATTAGTTAACTCATGTCTTGGTTCGGAATTAATTCAATTGAATATAGTTCATGAATTTTTTGGTGTCAAGATCTCTTGGGCTCAGCTGACTGTTTTTGTTACGTGCTCATATATTTCACCCGGTTCGGGACATGAGGTCTATATGAAGCACGCTGAAGCAATCAGACTAGCATATGATCTAACACATGATAGAGATTTCCTCATTGTGTTTGGTGATTTCAATCTTCCACATATCTCTTGTTCATACTTCGGTGTCTCAAATTTCCTTGTACCTTCTGGTGATCAAGAATTTCTTGATAACCTCCTGGATATTCCCCTGTTTCAGAAAAACTGGGTCATGAACTCAATTAATAGATCTCTTGATCTTGTATTGACTAATGACCCTAATGGCATAGTTGTGTCACGATGTGACCTTTTATCGTTGCCAGAAGACTCTTTTCACCTTTCATTGGCAACAATAAAATTAATTTTAATTTGCTAAATTTTTTCATTGACCAGACCAGTCAGCCTGGTCCGTCTTATATCGTTGTGATGATATAATATTTGCCATTACCTTCTTTTATGATACCCTACATGGCATTTTCAATCAGTTTGTCCCAAGTCGTAGCTCTAAAAATTTGTCTCTAAAACCTCCATGGTTTCCCGCCATTTGTCGAATCTTAGAAATGTTAAGTCCAGGCTTTATAAAAAATTTAAAGTGTCTGGTTTTCTGTCCGACTTTTCTATATATTCTGAAGCTCGATTTCGGTTTTTTTCACTTAACACCATCTGTTATAATAATTACCTGAGCCAATGTAAAAGTCAATTCTCCCGTGATCCTAAATCGTTTTATAGAATTGTTCATTCCAAGCGCAGGTCGGCTTTATACCCTTTTTGAGAAAATCATAATCTGTAAGTCGATTATGTCACCATCTCAGCATGGATTTTCTTCTTGAAACTTAGTAAAAGATAGTTTTTTTAATCATACTCAAACTGATGTCATATATACTGACTTCAGTAAGGCTTTTGACTCAGTTAACCATGATTTGCTATTATTTAAATTGAATCTATTGGGATTTCCGCTGAATTTTCTTGTTTGGATAAAGTTCTATTTAACAAACAGAACCCAACGAGTGCTGTTACATCTACCAACTCTGAGCTGGTTCATGTTAAATTTGGTGTTCCCCAAGGTAGTCACATTGGTCCTCTCTTGTTTAATCTTTTCATTAATGATCTTTCGCTGTCGATATCACACTCTCGGGTACTTATGTATGCCAATGATGTTAGATTGTGTCTTTCTTACAGTGACCCTTATTCACATGGCCTATTACAGGCTGATCTGAACTTCACTGCACTCTTGGTGTATCACTGAATTTGCTTTTGCTTAATTGATTCTAAATGTAAATTTATGACTCATCATCGCAGTAAAGCTCACTTGTTTACTTACTCGATTGATAACGTCCAATTAAGAACGAGTCTCTATTTTTAACGACCTACGGTGTTCTCTTTGATCCCAAACTCTGCGTTAATTCAATAAGTCTCAAATGTCGTTAATAAGGCGAAAAGTGTTTTTGGATTCATTAAACGCTGGTCTAAAGAGTTCAATGACCCTTTTATCACCAAACTTCTTTTTACATCTACTTGTTCGACCTCTTGACTATTGTTGTTGTGTATGGTCCCCGCAATACATCAAGACCGCATTGAGTCAGTCCAAAAGCAATTTCTTCTTTTTGCGCTGCGTGACCTCAATTGGAATCCTAATACCAGGTTACCGTCATACCGTGACAGGCTCCTTCTCATTGACCTTCCCTCTCTATAAATTATAATAATTTATTTCATGTCCTCTCACCTGAAATCTCTCTCAATACCCTCAACTCATCCATTCTACGCTACCTACGGGAATCTGGAAGAGATTAGCGGCTTGTTCAGTCATTTTTTAGATGGAATGGCGCTCTTGTACTTTAAGTCTCTGACCACACAAGGCTGTGAGTGAGGGCATATCTGGCATAGTGCAAATAAATTCCCCCCACCGGGTCAGAGGCATCTTAGTATTAGCATTACTTCAACATTTTTGTTATCAAAAAATTTTACTTTTTGATATTACTTATTTTTTATACAATATTTATTTTTTAAAAGTAGTATTAAATTAAATTATATTAATTAAGTTCAATATTTTATACTATATTATAGTTATTACTCTATAGCAGGGCATTGTTATTAATAAGTAAATGAATAAATAAAAATTTCGATTTAAATTTAATTAAATTAAAATCCAATATATTCCGCGATCCAAACAATTTTTTTTAATTTAATAAAATATAAATCTAGATCTAATTCATTTCCTTCATGTATGAAATTCAATGGTGTGGAAGGAAGTGATGACGCAACGATATCCGGTCTCTTTGCTGAGTTTTTCCAAAGCACCTATAATAATTATTCAACCCAAAACGTAACTTATCCATACTTTATAAACGATAGAACTAATATTAATGTGCCGGTTATTGAAAATGATACTGTTCTTCGGCACCTGAAATTAATTAAACCATCATTTACCGCTGGTCCAGATAATATTCCTAGTTGCGTTTTAAAGCACTGCGTTGAGATGTTGTTTATTCCATTATGTACGCTTTTCAACATGTCTCTTAAATTCTCCATTGTCCCCACCATTTTTAAAGTCATATATTATTCCCCTTTACAAAAAAGGCAGTAAGGCAGACATTTCTAATTACAGAGGCATTGCTAAATTGTGTGCTGTTCCAAAATTATTCGAGCAGATCATTACGGAACAGCTACAGCATTTCATGCCCTCGCTTTTAAATTGGTCTCAGCATGGCTTTCTTAAGAAACGGTCGACAGTGACTAACTTGTTAGAATTCAGTTCAATTGTCAACCGTAATTTTTCCTCCGGTTGCCAAACCGATGTTGTGTACACAGATTTTAGTAAAGCATTTGATTGTGTTTGTCACTCACTCTGCTCTTAAGTAAACTCGAAACTTATGGTTTTCCACCATCGTTGGTCTTTTGGCTGTCGTCTTATCTTGATTCACGAACTAAAAAACTAACACGAAAAAAAAAGGGTCATAACTGGTGACGAATCATGGGTAATGGTAATGGTATTGAAACCATAGCCCAATCATCCCAATGGAAGCGGGCAGAAGACCCAACACCAAAAAAAACACACCAAGTTCGATCAAATGTCAAAGTTTTGCTCACTGTATTCTTCGCGATTACCATCGTGTGGTGCATCAGGAGTTCTTACCATATAGTCGTTCGGTCAATAAACAGTATTATCTGGAAGTTATGCGCCGTTTGCGAGAAGCAATACGAAGAAAACGTCCAGAATTGTGGAAAAACAATTCATGGCTTTTGGTGAGAGATTTTTTGGCCAAAAACAACACCACAATCATGCCTCAGCCATCATATTCACCGGATTTTGTCCCATGTGACTTTTTCTTGTTCCCAAAACTAAAGAGAGCTTATGAAAGGACGGAGATTTGCAACGATTGAAGAGATAAAGAATACATCGCTGAAAGAGCTCAACGCTATACCGAAAAGTGCTTATGAGAAGTGCTTTGAGGATTGGAAAAACCGTTGGCATAAGTGTATTGTTTCTTAGGGAGATTACTTTGAAGGAGACAACAGAAATTTTGATGGATAAATAAGTATTTTTTTTTTTAAATATAAAGTCACCTTACTTTTTAACAGACCTTGTATATAATTCAAAGTAAAAGTAGAAACGAACAGTTTCACTTAAAACTATGAAAACGAAGTCCCTGGCTCTTAGCGTTGTTGAACTGACGCTAGTTTATGTTAACAACTAGACTTAGGTTTATCTTGAATAGCGTCTGCGGGGTGATGTGTATCGATTTGGTGGCTGCTCCTGGTAGATTGCGTTGTAGACTTTGCTGGAGAGGGAAATGAACTTTGTTGCACTTGTTTTTGCGCTTGGGTTATTTGTTGTCCGTTAGCGGCAAAACTTACGGTCAGTGCGCGCTTTGGTGCTTTCAAGACGGCTTTTAAAATATTTTGAAGTTTCGGGCTTATTTGTTTTCCGCACTCAAAACACGTTTATTGTTTGTTTTATTACGTTTGCGTGCGTTTCGTTACGCAACGCTTTGGTCAAACAACACGGGCACTTCGGCAAAACGGCGGCCGAAACGTTGTCTTGTGTTTTCTTTTGTTACTGACTTAACTTTTACTCACAATGTGAACCGCACTAGCAAGCTGGCGTCCTCGCTTGACCTGCTGTATCAGTATCCTGAACTCGAATGTCTTCAACCTCATGCCCTATTCTATCTGAAACCTCTGTTGCCTGTCCTGGTACTCTTCTTTACGGTCAAAACGCAATATCTACCACAAGCCTTGAAGCCGGTCATTCAACCCAACGGTGCAATTCTGCTTTCCAATGCACTTCTTGGGCAGACATCAACCACAACGTCCTTAGCACACATGTTTATCCGTCAGCCGTCGTCCAATGATCCAGCCTTTTACTTGTTAGCTTACAGTGATCTGTGCGCTATACTTCACAAACGTCGATTGGTCGTGCTGTTGTGACGGGTGAATTCACTACGGAATTTCATCTCTTCACAATTTTTAATCAGGATGACAAGACGAGTTTATAAAGTGACGTCTGATCTATAAGCTTCAAAATTGGAATTGTTTTCAAAAAATTTTTATATCTCCTAATCTGTAAAAGGAAATGAAATTTTATATGCAAACTCAGTTAACATAGCTCAAAACTGCATACCACAAAACCCCACTTTCACCGGTATCTTCGGTAGCAAACGCAAATATATAATAACGCCAGTAAGGGAACTTGCATACTCCTGCAAATGTTGTCCCAATTATTCTTATTAGAAAATTCATTTTTAAATTGGTTTAGAAAAGTAAAATTTAGTATGTATTATGTATCGAAAGGAAAATAAATCTTAAACTTAATAAATTTTAAACTTAATCAACTTCTCTTGTCGTCCTGATCAAGAATATATATACTTTATAGGGTCGCCGTCCCCTTCTATGCGTTACATACATTTCAGCCAAACAAACACAATACTCTCTGGAAAACAGTGTGTACAGGGTATAACCAGTAAGGAATTGCAGTCGAGAATCCCTGACTTTGATATACCCTGTACCAATAATTTTGTAACGGCTGTAATAGAGCATTGCCAATACCTCTCCCCCTTTTTTCAAACAAAAAAGATTTATTTTCCTTTCGATACATAATACATACTAAATTTTACTTTTCTAAACCAATTGGTTCCAGAGATGTAAAGTTTTTCTATCTTAGTGATAAGTAGGCGTGGCTACGCATATTTTATGATTGAATCTAATTAAATTCAATGCCAATAGTATTAATACCATGTATGTAAGCATTTTAAATTTATGTGTGGGCGTGGCGAGCTTTAAGTCAGCTATATACACTTCAAATGTGATGTTTCTATCAAAAAAGACAACCCAGAAAATAAGAGTTTTGTATATTATACCCGAGGCAGCTCCAGTTATTTGCCCCTCACCCTTGAACTAACCTCCGAAGGGGAACCAAAAAATAAAAAATGAAAAAGAATCTTGGCTCCATATTTGATAGTTTCCGAGATCGACGCGTTCACACAGAATGACAGACTGAGGGACAGACGGACAGGGTTAAGTCGACTTTTCTTTCGATACTGATCAAGAATATATATACTTAATAGGGTCTTCTTTTAGGTGTTACATTTCCGCGTGCATAAAACTAATATACTTTTGTAGCATAAGGTACAGGATACAATGAGCTTTGAGCACTTCTTTATCCAAATTCACACAACAGCAGCAATGCTGTTTAACAAAAGCAGTACCTTTTAAGTATGCAATGCTTTTTGAAGTGTAATCTCTTTAGCATATCCCAGCAGTTTACTGGACTAGAACAGAACTAAGCTTTGAACTAGTTCAAATGTCACCATTATTAGTGACAGCTCAATCTACTTTCCATGCTTACAACTGTAGAGTCTTACAAAAGGCAGGCAGGTAATAGGTAAAAAAAAATTATGCTCCCATAATTTTGAAAACATTTTCCTTAAGTGTATTTTTTAAGCCATCCGCACAATAGTCTAACTTCAGTGAGTTTTGAACAGCGACTGATTTCTTTTTTCCCTTAAAAGAACTCTAAGCAAGAGGGTTAACACGCCAACGAAGCACAAACAAGTTACAGCATGTCACGCCAGGAGAATTTTTTTTTTTGTTAAGGTCTGCACGATCCTTAGATCGATATCGTGAAATCACTGCTGTGTTAAAGGCTGACAAATCTGCCATAAAGCATTCCTACATGCCTAAAGAAGAAAGAGAGTTGCCAAAATCAACATACCCAAGCTATTCGGCCAACAAATGATGCCTTAAAATTAAGATCATATTTATGAGAAGTTGGACTCAATTTGCGCGTTTCTTGTTCAGATTATCAATTAACAAACTATTCAAATTAAATGGAATTAAGAAATGTATTACTAAAGACAGGGTCAGGTTAAATTTTAGGAGGACTAAATGTTCTTCCTGATCGACTTCCTCATTCTGTTTGGTCTTTTTAGCCTTATCCAGCCGCAGTTTCTCACCAAACATCCTCTTTTGGCCTGCCTCAGACTCAATGACTTCGTCTGGGATGCAGATGGGCTTCAGCACCACCTTCTGGAGCTCACTGCGTGGATGGAATTTAACAAGGTGGACATAATGCTTGTGGACGAAACACATTTCATCAATAGCTCTTATTATCGTTGTTTTGGATTTTGTGTCTATGCTGCTAATCATCCAGATTATCATAGTATTGGAGTTGCAGCTTTGCAACTTTGGTTCACCCTCCAGTTTATAATGAATTAGTTCATGCCCAAGTAGTTGGAGTAAAGATAGGGCTCCCCGTCACCCATGACCAGTCTTGCAGTTCCAAAACTGGTACTTCCTAATCCTATTTCACCCATCTGTTCCGTTACCACTCCGATAAACACATCTCCTCTTCCTCTCTCCTTTGTTCCTACCCTGTTCCTTCTCTAGTTCCTACCCCAGTCCTTACCTCAATTTCCACTGCACCCCCCGCTCCTGATCACATCATCGACCTTACCCTAATTTCCACGCCCGCTCATTCGTCACCAGCTTCCACTTCAACAAATGCCAACAATTGTTCTCCGGTCTCAAAAGTAGCCAAGGGGAAGCTTAGAAAACCTAAAAAGGTGCCGATACCGTCTCCTCCCCCGGTATCTTCTCCCCCTTTGCCGGACGTTAATGCCGGAATAACTTCTGAGCCCCCTGCTGCTGTAAATCTCAGGGTACCTGTAGTTTCACTTAGTGTTATTGCTCCGAGGAAGCAAATCTTTCTTTCTCGGTTGTCTGCGGACACTACATGTGAAACTATAGCTGAGTATATTGCAGTAAGGACTAATGCCGAGGTGAAAGTCCATAAATTTTCTTTCACCCCACCTAGAGAAATTGCCTCATTCAAAGTGAGTGTCCCAAATGAGGCTTTCAAGCTTCTAGGCGAACCATCTTTTTGGCCTGCGCACATGGTAGTCCATGAGTTTAAGCCTAAAAAAAGGCCCCGTCCCCCCTCATCAACCACTACGGCTCTTAGCTTGCCCCATGCTTCCGTGTTAAGCACCGAGCCAAAAAACTAAATTGGCCCTCTGACCGCCTTTCAATCGTATATCAGAATGTCAGGGGTCTTTTGTCCAAAATCAGTAACCTTTATAGGGATAGTGTTTCATTTGACGTGGACATCGTTGCTTTTTCGGAAACTTGGCTTAACCAAAGTATATTAAGCAACGAAATTTTTATACCCTGTACATACTGTACCAGGGTATATTGTGTTTGTTTGGCCGAAATGTATGTAACGCAGAGAAGGAGGGGAGGGGGACCCTATAAAGTATATATATTCTTGATCAGGACGACAAGACAAATTGATTAAGCCATGTCCGTCCGTCTGTCCGTCTGTCCGTCCGTCCGTCCGTCCGTCCGTCCTCACCAATGGTTCTCGGAAACTATAAAAGATAGAGACTTGAAATTTGGAGGATAGACTCGTGATGCTCGGCAGCAGATCAAGTTTGAACGGTTTTGAGCCACGCCCACTCCTTCCCGCCCAACCAGCTACGCCCACTTTTTGGAAAGGCTATAACTTGAACACCAGAAACGCTAGAACTATGAAAGTTGGTATGTCGACTAAGTATGTAAAGACCTATAAAACTGCATACCCCAATTTTCCCCCCAACCCTTCATTACCCCTCAAAAAGTGTTTTTTTGTAAATTACTGTATCTTCAAAACTATAAAAGATACGGACCTGAAATTTTGTATGTAGACTCAGTAAATACATGTCCTTAAAACTGCATACCAGAAAATACCCATTTGTATTTTTGACTACCCCTCAAAGACCACCAAACTTACATTTTTTGTAAATTTCACTTTTTTTTTACAAAAATTTGTATATCTCCACAACTATATCAGATACGAAATTGAAACTTTGTATGCAGACTTCATAGATGTATGTCTTTAAAACTGCATACCAAATTTTTCCCCCCTACCCTTAATAACCCTTCAAATAGTGTTTGCATGTCAAAGCCTACATCTCCGAAATTGTTGAAAGTACGGACCTGAAATTTTGTTCGTAGACAAAGTATATATAACTTCTTAAGACTGCATACCAGAAAATACCATTTTGTATTTGGACTACCCATTAGAGGTCGGCAAACTTAAATTTTGGGTAAATTCCAGTTTATTTTTATTAAAATATGTATATCTCCACAACTATGAAATATACATGTCTGAAATTTTGTATGCAGATTCAGTTAATATACGTCCTTTAAACTGCATACCGAAAAACACCCCTTTATTTCATGGCTTCCCCCTCAGAGATCAACAAACTCGAATTTTTCGAAAATTCCTCACTTTTGACTGATTTTTTATATTTGGAACACCATTTAAATGGGTGAGGGTATGTGCAGGGTATTATATGGTTGAGTATACTTAACTATACCGCCCTTACTAGTTCGTAATAAGTTCGTCTCCTACAGGCATTATCGTCTTGATCGTCGTGGGGGTGG
>JBAMBP010001005.1:0-24657 GCA_037044515.1 Phortica magna | reverse complement strand
AGTAAAATCCTCTCGCGTATGTTCGCTCTTCTCTCTTAAACACGCTGTTGTTGCCCTTTTTAGTGTGCGGTAGGGAATATTTTGCATATGTGTTTGTGCGTACAGAGAGCTTTAGCCTTGCGCCTTGAATTGTAGGTGTTCTTCTTCGCCTCTTCGGTTTCTTCTTCTTACACAATACACTTGTGTATTGCTGTGGGGGATTGTTGTGCTCGCTCACACTTTCGACTGTTTAGCTGTTATTCTTGTTGGTATTGTTGTTATTGTTGTTGTTGCCACTACGCGTTTTAGGTGCTCTTGCTTAGCTTTTGTATAAGTATTTGTGCTTTCGGCTTATGTTGTTGTTCTTTTCGCAACTAATAAATATTATATGAAGCTTTTTTTTGTTAGAATTACGTTTGTATTTGTGTTAGCTTTTTATTGTTGTTGTTGCTGTTGGGCTCAATGCTTGGTTGGCGTTGGTGTTGTTGTTATATTGGCTTGATTAGGCGCTTCAGTAGATTGCTATATTGTTGTTGTTTTTGCTTTTTTTTTTGCATTTCAATACACACATGTCACTATAAACAATATTGACCTAGGTTTGTGTCGCGTATTATGAAAATTACATATATATTTTTTTAAATTTATTATTTATTTTACTTTTGACTTTCTGACATGTTTTAGTTTTATTTGCGGAAGCTTTTCTTAGTTTATTTTTTGTTTTATGTTATTTGTTTATAACTTTAGTTTTGTTTAAACGGCACGAATTTGTTGATGTTGTTGCTGTGCGTTTGTTGCACATTTCTATGTATTGTTTATTGCAATTTTTTTTACTTTTGGCAAAGTTTTCTGTATAAACTTTTGCATTAAAAACACTTTTAGTGCTTATTTTGGTTTTTCATATAAAAATTGTTTATTTTAACAGTTTTGCAATAATTTTTGGCTATATTTAGAATTTTTTTCGTTTTTTTTTTTGTTAAAATTTTACGCTTCAAATTTTTTTTCAGTCTTTTTTAATAATTCTAAATTAGATTTAATTTTTTGCCAACTTTTAAGTTAGTTTTTTTATTTTGTTATTATTTTAAATAAATTTATTTAGAAATTGCACTTTTTTGTTTTGTTTAATGTAATATTTAACTAAAATTTTACGCTTCCTTTATGATTAACATATACTTTTCAATGCTGCATATT
Source organism: Phortica magna (assembly GCA_037044515.1). NCBI lineage: Eukaryota > Metazoa > Arthropoda > Insecta > Diptera > Drosophilidae > Phortica > Phortica magna. Next base: position 23,490 of record JBAMBP010001005.1, on the reverse strand, counting down.
TGCTTACACGTAAGGCAAAAGAGATCAATAATTAATTTGTTTAATATATATTTGCCGCTGTTTCTTCATGCCTTTTGCAATTACAATTTTTTTTCCTTGTTCTAATTATTTAATTATTTAGAAAACAATACTTGAATTCTTCACGCACACATATGCAATAGCTAAGAATCGTTGATGTTGACGCGTTGCTTGTCCGACGCCGAGTAATGCGAAGCGAACTAACGCGCGTGCAAGCGAGACCGAGAGAACAGCAGCAACGACGACGACGACTACGACGACGACGGCGACGTCAGCAGCGACAGCGACGACAGCGTAACAATGTTAAATGTAACGTCGTTGTCAACGTCGGCAACAACGTTAACGTTGACGTTGACGTCGACGTCGTTGTTGACTTTGGCCTTTGAAAAAGCGTAATAAAGAATGAAAACATACCTTGTTGTTGTTGTTGCTGCTGCTCAAGCTTATGTATTTGCTTGCGTATGCGTATGTATGAAATTTGCACGACGCTTTCGTTCTGTGCTGCAATCGCCGCCATTATTGCTGCTGCTGCGTCGTCTATGTCATTTCTGTTTCTGCTTCTTCTTCAACTCCTGAGCTTATTGAATACACAAAAAAAAAAACGCCGGTAACTGAAATTTTGCATTTGTGTTTGTGCAAAATTTTGGCAAGTTTGACTTTGCGTGCGTAAAGGTTTCTTGTTGTTGTTGCTGTTGATGTTTTTTGATTTCTTGCGTTGTTTTTGTTTGTGTGTTTGTTTTTTTGTTCGTGCATTTTATACTTACTCAATAAAATTTTTATTATGATATTTCTGCGCATATAAATAAAGTTAACGTTTGCGTTGACGTTGACGTTCTTTGATGCGCGCATTGTGTGTGCTTTTTTGTTGTTGCTCTTGCTGTTGTTGTTGTTGTTTTAAAATTTAAACCTTTTCCTTATTTATATGACGGCTGATAAACTCGTCGCGACGAAAGGTTAATGCTATCTATCTCACTCTTTCGCTCGCTCCTTCCTTTACGCACTTAACACTTGCTGCGCTAAAACGTATGCCAACGTAACGTGACGTGACGTGAGAAACGTGTGCTTAGGCTTGATTTATGCGCTTACGTTAGCTTAACCGCAACACCCTCGTCCAACAAAAAAAAGGTAACTGCATTGATTTTAAAAATTAATTTTGCGCATTCACATGTATGTTTGTGCATGTGTGTGTGTGTGCTGTTATTTTTAGTATTTTTTTCAAACACATATGAATCTTTATTAACGTAATTAAAGTCGAATTCGTTACGAATTTATTTTTAAAATTTTTGTTTGCATTTTTCATAAATTTTTTTGTTCTGATTTCAGGTTCTCAATGCGCGCATCATTTTTTCGCAGCTTCCGGCAGTCATGTACTTGGGCGTGTCAACGCCGTGAGGATTTGAAAGTTGTGACAAGCCTGTCTTTTGTTGTTTCTTGATTTAAGGGCGTGTCAGCTGAGTTTCGCATGAGAGGCGTGGGTGTTAGAGGCGAGGATGCTTCAAGTATTTAGCAGCTGTGCGTTAAACTCATGCGTCAGCTTTTGTTTTTGACTTTGGAAAGAATTTGATACAATATCGAAAAGTATCATACAAAATTTCCACTGTCAAAGCATTTCTTTCAACAAAATGACGACAACGACATCATTAAGGCGACGCGCAACAATGAAGAAGACAAAAAATGTTTAAACCAACAACTAATTTATGCATATGCGATTATTGAACCGAAATTTGGCAGTTGGGCAACGTGAATATTATAAAAATTAAGAAATTTAAATAAAATTTTACAAGCGTGAAGAAAGAAAGAAAGAAAGAATGGCAGAAGGCATGCACAGCAAGCAGAACGCGCAGCAGGATCACCAGCCATGTCATGTGTCAGTAGAGTGAGCGAGACAACGCACGAAAAGAAAGCAAGAAATTTCATGTGTCCAAAATCAACCGCAAAGCATTTCCGTTGCTGTCACCGTCGCTGCCTCAGTCAACGACATCGATTGCAATGAAATGTGCAATAAATGTGACAGCGACGTTGACTGCGCTGCCAATGAAAAAGCAACCCCTTTTTAAATTGTTGTTGTTGTTGCACAGAAAAGAAATTTTGCACGACCAACACCAACCGTAAAAAACTCAAACCCGAAATGTCTGTGCAATGACTGCGACTGCGGCAGCGACGCTTGCACATACAATAAACTGCACACACACACTTGTGCACATTTAGACAGACAGACAGACTCACTGCGCTGTTACTCACAGCCCGTAAATGAACAAAGGCCAAAACATGCATCACGTGGCGGTCGTGCAACAGTTTTACGACATTTCTATGCTGAGGCAGTGTGCTAGTTTTCAACTCAGCTCAAATTCAACTCCCGCCCTATGCACATGCACACATACATACAAACACAGCTGCATGAGTGCATGAATGCGGCATGTGCGAGCGAGAGTTACTTTGTTGCATGTTGTTGTTTTTGCAGTTTTCTGCTCTGTTCGTTCGTTTTCATTGTCGGCATCGATGTCGCTGTTTTTGTTGTTGTCGTTGTTGTCATCGTTGTTGCCGAGCGAGTGTAGCGAGTCTGCAGCAGCAGCAGTGAAACAGACTTATTAGTCATGCCATGGCAGTGTCTGAGTGGGCAGTGCAACCACATTGATATTTCTCTCTAAAGAAACTTAATAATTTTTTTTATTCTTAACTTATTCATCAATAATAATAATTTTATTTTATTTTCAACTTATTCATTAAAAATGTATATTTATGTTTGTTTCAATTTCCAATTTAATTTACCAAAATGATATGCGCCTATGTTTACATACTTACACATATGACATACGCCAAATTTCTGTTCAGGCAAGACAATGCGTAAGCTTGTATTCTAGCATGTCTTATGTCACGTGCGTCGCTGTGTCGCATAGGCTATAACCAAGCTAAATTGCCAACAATACAATGTACTAACGTTATTTTAAGTGCACATATTTTTAGCAAGAATTCAAAAGATAACAAAATAATTTTTGAAGATTTTTTTTTTTAGAAATACTATTGATTATTTTAACTGGCGGAAATCATAAACTTATCAAGATATCTTTTATGGTCGAAAAATGTGATGCTTTAGAACAAAAGGCATACTTGAGTATTCAAATAACTAAAGAAACGCTTATCAGATACTTTGCGCTGATTTCTCACGCTTTGTTGGGGATTTTTGTGTACTTGAAGATAACTTGCAACGCGCTGAAAAAGTTATCGCTCGAATTTCAACTCAACTAAAATTAATTGTGCACTAAATAAGTAATAACAATTCCCGCTGTACAACAAAATCAACAGTCGTGGCAGTTCGGGTGCATTATGATGTTACTCATGGATTGCTTATAGGGTGTGCCAAAGTGTAAACCAGATTTTCAATTAAAATGAGGAAATATAATTTTTCAAGCAAGTTTCAACGCTTAATTGCTGAATGTCGTTTGTGTGTGTATGTATACATAGGCGTAATTAATTTTTAATATGACATTACATTGAAAAAAATTTTAAATGAAAATATGCTAAAAAGAAGACATAATCATCTCTTGAAAAAACTTCATTTAAGCACCTTGCATTGCTTTATTAAATAACAGCTTTAAACTGAATTCAAGCGTAAAACAGTATTATGTGCCATATGACAGTGTGTAACATAGGCGTATTTAATGCGCAAATTTTTAAAATAATTCTTTAAGCGCAATAACAATATAAAAATCATTATTAATAAATATAAAAAAATGTATTTCAAAATAAGCAATGAACAAATAAAGTCTATGACTGTTATTGACATTGAAAATACTTGTTGTTTTTTTTATACTCTTACAAAAAAAGAGTATATTAACTTTGTTAAGAAGTTTGCAACGCATAGAAGGAGACATCTACATTTATATGTCTGTCTTTTTAAAGTTATTGACTCAATATTTTGCACAGCAACTTCACATAAACGAAGATATAGTGCAAGAATGCTCATGACCGGGCAACTATAAAATATAGCTCCCATAGAAACGATCGGCTAAAAACTTTATTGTTCTTAAATAAAACAGACCAAACTTTTACAATTACATGTTTTTGTTGATGCTTGAGTATATTCCAAAGTTTTATAAGAATCGGACATAAGAGCGTAGCACCGTCCATATAGAGAAAAAGTTAAAAATGGGCTTTCTCTGTAAGCAGACGGTATAGAAAATTGCAAAATGTAGTCGACTATGACTGCATTGTTTTCTTTAAGACAATAGGCGTGGCTACGTATATCATTCTCATTGGAAAAAGGATCAAAAAGAATTTTCCAATAAGAATAGTTGAGGAAACGTTTACAAGAGTATATAAGTTTCGTCAAAGCCGAAAATAGCACCGTTTCTGGTTTTATTTTTGCTTTGTTTTGTTGTTGACGGTTCATATAAGTAAGTTCATACATATTGTTTAGCGCATTTTAGTTTAATTTATTAATTATGCGAGCAAAAAAAACAAACAATATTTTGTAATCATTTATTTGTTTAACAATTTATCAAGATTATTCAATTGTTTTTTCAAAGTTTTTTTTTTTAATTTTTTTCGATTAATGTAAATACAACTTTACATTTTTAATAAGCTTACATAATTTATTTGTCTGCGCTTCTTGTTCTTGTTGTTGTTTTTGTAATTATTTTCAGTATTTTTTTCCACTGATAAGCGTTTGGCATAAGTGTCGTATACGTAATGCGTTCGAACTGAAGGCCGCACATAGAAGCAGCCGCAAATCAACTATCAAAGCAACAACAATACAATATAAGTGTTTAATTTTTAATGCTCGTTCATAAGTCAATGTTTGCGCACTGTCTCAGCGCCGCGCACCCCGCCTCATCCCCCACGCGCCCTTAGCACTTTATCATGATTGTTTTTTTTTTGCAAAACTTTTTTGTTGCGTCGCAATTTCATTGCCAGTTGCCTGTTGTAATTCAGCCTGAGAGAAGACTTTGCTTCGACAACATTGTGCAATGTTTACCAACTGATTTGGTTGTCTCACAACAACAACAACAACAATGTAGCAATAAATTCTGTTAAGGTAATCATCATTGAGGCTTTTGGCAAATAACTCATAATTACTTACATTCATTCATTCCTCAGTCAGTTCGATGAATATGAAAATGAGTTTTAAAAATAGAAATTATATAAGAGGCGCACGAATTGAAGAATGAATAGGAGACAAGCACAGAACATAGCACAAGCTTAGCGTATGTTTGGCGTAGAGCAGAGTAACATAGGCGTAACTAAGTATCAATGATTACTTAGCTAAACTTTATCTTTATTAGTTGTATTTTCAAACAGACTTTATAAAATCGAGTCTTGGCAAATGATCAGTCAAAATTGAGCATTAAAGTTGTGAGAATATAAGATTATCTCAATTGAACTTAAGCAACGCTATTCTTAGAACAGTCCCAGTGCGTCAAAGACTCATCACAGCTAGTCATTAAAAAAAAAAAGTCGGTAGATATAAAAGTCATTGCTCTACAACACTGTAAACTTGTGACTGAGCTGTCTGAGCATTACTATTTGTGAGAAATCGGTTACAAAAACTTACATAACAACGAGTTTTGAAATTTTTTTGTGACTGGCATGAGTAGAGATCGGAAAGTATGAAGATCAGTGTAGCAGAGACAAGAATTTTCTTGAGTTTCAAATATATTATTATATTATTTTCTTTTCATTTTAATCGATATTGTAAATTAAATTAGATAGAAACCCCACTGATTACTTAAAAAAGGACACTTTTATCAAAAAGCAAAAAAACCTGTCGAAAAACTCAAAAATAATACTTTTCATTTAAGGATAACGTCCAAAATATCTCAAAAACATTAGATCTCATGTAAACCTATTTAAGAGGGAGAAAGGCGACGAAAATTTAAGAATTCGTGAGGAGAAGAGTGGGATCTGAGAGAGTATGATGGACTCATCAAGTTCTACCGACTAAAGCACCCAACCAAAGGTATAAATACGTCAAATTCTCAAAACTGACAGTTTTTACTGGCGACGAAAAGTTTTTTGCGATTGAAGTTCTTTTATTAGGAGACTGAAGTTCTTTTATTAGGAGACTCTTTCGTCATTGAAAGAATAGCCAGGACGTCAGAATATGCAAGCTCGATTCTTGATATTACTTGTTTTGTTTTTAAATAGAAAAGGCTTGGTTTCAATAACCATATGAAGTAGCTAGGTTAAGATTTATGCATAATATCATAAGAAATTCTAAAAAGTCTCTAAAATTGTACGCCAAGCAAGCCAAGTCACTTAATGACTATTTGGAAAGTTCATTTCCTTTGTAGCGATAAAATTCAAAACAACTTTATTACTTTATTGCATATTGGACATAAAGCGCGCCGCTTATTCGTTCGTTCATTCGCAAAAAGCAGTGTGAAAAACCCTCTCAACGACATTTTAGTTAAAGCGATTTTTATAAATTTGTAGACAAAATGTTGCTATTTTTATAAGCATTTTTTTTTTGTTTTTAGTCGAGAGATAAGCGCGCACTTGTCTTATCGGTTGCCAGAGGCACGCTTGCTGCACGCACCTTCTCATTCACACTTATGTATGTGCATACGCCCCTCCATGAATGGACGTGTGCTTTTGACCATTATCTAAGGCAACAATTGAGGCGAGTATGCGTTCCATTTTCCAATGAATCAAATTTAATTTTTCTTTGTATTTCTATCTTTATAATATTCGGTTTTAGCCCAAAAAAAATGCACGTGTGGCTTTTTATGCCTGAACTTTTATAGGCAATTGTGTCAAATATCACGCGCTTGTCATTTATATATGTTTGTATGTACGAACGCCATTTTGTTTTGACCGAAGTTATCGCGGGTTGTAATTCATTAAAGATAGGCAAGTGGCAAAGTGTCGCCTATTGGATTATGTGCGAACGACAACCGGAAATGGTTGGCAGACAACAAAGAACATTTTACTATTAAATAACACTATGAAATACAAAACATTTATCAGTTGCAAGATGATCTGCAAAATGCATTCAAAATGTCAAATAAATTATTCACTTACAAATCAAATTCTATGTTTTTTTGAGTGAATGTTGTGTTTGTGGCTGAATTTACAACCAATGTACACTATTCAAGGCTATAATGTACAGTTTATTACGAATACGTTTTTCTTACTACTGAAACTCATTCACTCATTTAATTTTCACAGTACTCATACTTTCATTTGTTGTACCTAGTTTAACACTGATAGAGAGTACACTAGAAATTTATGTTCCTATTCTCTCTCACTTTAGCTTGTATTAGTACATTGTATAGCGAGAGATGAGTACACAAAATTTAAGTACTGCATAATGTACATTAGTAATTCATTATCTCTCCCTCTTTCACTTTAACTTGTAAGTGTACATTGTACAGCGAGCGATGACTACACTAAATTTGGGTACTGCATATTGTATACTAGTAATTACACTAGTAATTTATTGTCCCTCCCTCTTTTACTTTTGCTTGTATGAGTACATTGTACAGAGATCAGTACACCAAATTTGAGTACTGCATAATGTACTTTACTGTGGAGCGTGGCATGAACGTATTCATTTAATACAAACAACTGCCTTATGATTGTTGAGTTTAAATATACGGCAGACATGCACGGAAACCGGAAGTGCGCCATTTATTTTGCATATTAAAAATAATGTTCTGTGATTTGGTATGTTTTTATGTCTATAAATAAATTTGAATTGAAACATTTGTCAAAATAATAGAAAAACAACAACAAAAGCCATGTGTCAAACAAAAGATACATTACAATGTTTGCGTTGCATTTTAATTGTTAATTTTGTATGCATTTTGTATGCACTTAATAATGATATCTGTGCAACGCGTGCGGTTAATTACATTTTATTTTAACAATTTTCATTAAGACTTTAGCATGAGGAGCGAAACGACCAAAGCAAAGGGGGGCGAACAATCGCAGTTGGCAACAACAACAACAAACGCAATGCAATCAGAACTCGAAATTACATTAGTATGTAAGCTGAGCAAAGTATGTATACATATACAATTCAATTATTGAGTAAAGCGTATGAGAGAGTGAGGGAGCTGCACAATGTTTGCGCATACAAGGAAGTGAGTGCAATAAAGTGTGTTTTTTTTTTCGGCAAGCGCGCGCGGTGCGAAGGCAGGTGTGTGACCAAATGTGGTGTGTGTGACTTTTGCACGTACGCCTGCCTGCCTGTTTTTTTTCTGTCGTTTCAATATTTCGTATTGCTGTTTTTGTGCTTGTGGCCTGAGACAATGTTAACTGCATTAAATGTGGCATTACAAAAAGAAAAAAAGAAAGAAAAAAACAGACAAATAAAAACAAAATAATTATGATTGTAATGATGACAGTACTGATTTACACTGTAAATATGCGCAAGCACACACACACACAAGCGCCAAACAAAAACAAGCGCACTTAAAAGCGCTTATACACTTTCAGTGCACTCGTTCAGTTCGAGTGCTGCATTGCTTGTGTATAAGTATGTGTGTTTGGGTTTGTGTAATGCAGCAACCTACCCCACCTACCCTACCCTACCACAAAAACTCTCAAACTCACAACAGACGCAGTCTCTTGCACACTTATTATCATTACACTTGCGCTCTCTCCGCGCGCTCATCTCATCTACTCACTTGTTTGCTGGCCTGCCTGCCTGCTTGCTTGCTTGTCGTCGGCCTGCACAGCAACGAATGCAACGTATTCATTCGCTCTCACTTGCAGTCGCATTTAAAGTGTCTGTGTGTGTGTGTTTAGTTTTTATTTTTCGTCATTTTTTGTTTTTGTTTTTTTCTTTTTGATATTTTGTTTTTATACGTTTTTTTGCCTATTTGAGAGCGCATCTGTGTGCGCGCACTGTTGTTTGTTCGTATGTTCGTTGGTTGGTTCATTGACCGCTTGTGCCATGACACGTGCGCGCGTGTCGTCTGAAAACTCATGCACTGCCTCATGCAGGCTTCCATAGGGAAAATGACTCACATTGAATGTTGTCTGAAAACTCATGCACGACCGCCAAGGCTAGATGTTTCATAAGTGTGCAACAAAATGAAAGAGAGAAAGAGAGAGAGACGCACAGAGCGCAACAGCGCTGCAGAAGAGCGTGTGCAGCAACGAGTAAATGAGCGCTTATTGCTGGGGGAGGTGTTTGGTGTATGCATTTTATTGCATGGGCACGAAAAACAGAAAAAAAAAATATATGAAAGAAAAGTAAAAAGTTGTTTTTTTTGCATTGAATTTATATTTGTTGTTGTCAATATTATTGTTGTTCTTGTTGCGCGTTGCAATTTGGCAAGCGTTCTAATCACACACACGCCTTCCTCAGTTTTGTTTTTTGCTTCTACTTTGCTACGGTTTTCTTTTTTTACAACTTCGCTCATTTATTGTTGTAACTCAAGTGCTTCGCAAGGGTGACATTTTTCATATTATACATGCATTTTTTATATTAAATTATAAATGCATTTTTTTCAAAAATAAAGCAGATTTTATTTTTAAACTTGTTGAGCTGGCCGGAGAGGCTGAGTAGCCCTTTGTTTGGATGTGTGTGTGTGTGTGATATTGATTGCTGTTCTTTGCATGTTAACAACATTTTACATGTTGGCGGAAGCGTTTAAATGTGCTTAAAAAAAACCTCAAAGTTCAAAATAAAAGTTAAGTTAATTACAGCAAATTTTTTTTTTTATGCAACTCACTGAAAAAAAATTCCTCGTTTATCTTTTGAAGTTGCCACTTTTTTACATATTAATAACAATTTTTATTATTCTTTTCTGTTTATAAGTTTATCGCTTTATTTTGCGCTATTCAAGATAAGCACACTTTTTTATATGCTCAACTACGATTATATTAAAATGCCACAATGTGAAAGACATGATGTCTGCCTGTCATGCCCTACGCAACGCCCACTAAATGCACTCATTATCAAAAATCTTCATTGATAAGTTTTACAAACAAATTCTGTGCAAAAGCACAACATGAAATCAACTTGAGTATCAATCATATTTCAATTGAGTGCATTTGAATTAATTTTCAATTGGCTTAATAAATCAAAGTTCCCGTTAGTGAAACAGAAGGAAGCCAAAAGGTGGCAAAGCAAGAGCGAAAGGTGAAATCGAATTAAGCATATGTAAATGGCATGAAACACATTATACAGCTCAGTGTTTGTTTCATTCCATTTATTCCTGTTGTGAAGATAACTATTTTGTGACTCTTTGGTGCTTTTATCGATTCTAAGCACTAACAACGCGTCACAGTTGATCACAAATTGTGACTTTGAGTGGTAAATTTCTCAGACTTTAATCTTTTCCATTTGTCGAATAAGCATGACTTTTCGAAAATAATATTTTTGGACATTGCGTGTGCAAAAGTTTTATCAGATAAAGTTATTTTCATTAACTTATTTTATTATTGTTTATTTTTATAACTTGTTAGGCAATTTTACAAGAAAATAAGCACGAAATTCCCATGTTGTGTTAGGTTCGAAAAATTATATAGAATATGACGCGAGTTTCACGTAACTTATTTGTTTTTTATTTTTTTTTATTCAAGAACAATGAAAACGTTTGAGACTTTGATACTTCAGCACCGGAAATTTAGTTTTTATACGGCACTTTGTGTTTGTAATAAAAGTTATTATGGTAGAGAACCAAAATTTATTTGAACAGACTTATGAAGAGTAACCTTGATGGGAATAATAATGGTATTTGGCATTTGATAAAAGTAGGGAAAAGTCCAAAAATCAAAGACTTAAAATAGCACAAAGAAATGATGACGTTAGAATGCTATCAATAATACTGGAAAATGGGAAGAAGCTTAAGTATACAGAAAGACATGGTTTAATATTAAGTGATAAACTTTATTTCAAATATTATAAGTGTCTTGTCTCAATATATGAGAGACCATTTTGTGCTCAAAATTGCAAAACTTTGTGTGATTATAGCGTATTGATAGTTCGCTACATATTAATTATTATTTCAGCAACGTAATCAAGAAGTCTGCATGACACGCGTTGTTCTAAGCAAAGCTAATAATATCGAAAACTAACATTTCGCAGTGTCATTTGCTAAAAATAATACCAAGCAAAGAATTCATAAGGAAACAAATGTCGATAAAAGCAGAAAATGCTAAGAATTTTTAACTAAATAATTAGCAATCATAAAGAGAGTATTATTTTCAAATGCAGATAATTTTAACAATACGATAAAACAATGAAGTCATGGGCTATGAGAAGAGAACCAGACATCAATAAATATTTCACGTGCCTTTGACGTCAAAAATGGAAAAATATAATGTCAGATGACTTCATGACTTAAAAAAAATAGCGGTCTTATTGCTATATGCAAAATAACTTCTTTGTTTGTTTGTTTGTTGACTCCATTAGAGTTTATCATAGAAGAAAATAATAATTATATTCCTTAGTCGAGCGAACGTCAGAGTTGTGCAATAAATCAAGAGATTAGTTGCATGATTTGGCAACCCGGTAATTGCACAATAGCGCATTGACTGCAAGGCAATTAAGCAACCGAACAACTGATTTTTTTCGACTTACGTCATATTGATAAATTTTTCGTATGAGACACGTACAAGTCATAAAGCGTACAAAGGCCGCATTACTAAAGATTGAATGCTTGAAATGAAAATTGGCACAAAATATGAATTGTTGACGCCATAAAATAGCGATATTTAGTACGGCTTTTATTTAATTATTAATATTCACTTTTTTTTATTGCTCATTAGTAAATTCATTTACGTTAAAAGAGGAGTTGATGCTTTATGCAACAAACTGCACTTGGAGAAGCGTTGGTTTGCGCTGAATGACAGATAAATCTACGTGAGATCCAGTGACATAAAGTCATCGAAACATAGAAGTACCGACATGAATTCATTGGTCGATTTTGAGTTATAGGTGAGTTTCTTTCAGAGCATACTTCAATGATCAAACAAATTAATTTTGTATACTTCTTATCAAACGCTCATTAAAGCTTTTTTAGCCAATATAAACACTTTATATATTAAGTTATCTCATGTTACTTAGTCCCACATGCCACATAGAGCAGTCTAGTATTTGATCTAACGCTCAAAATTCACTTTAAACATTTTGGCAGTTACCCAGCATGCTAGAATCCTCTATGTGATATGTGACACCATGTAACATAAGATAAGCAAACATACATTGTTGGAAACATTCAATAGTGCTATGTTACACGGTCTTATTTGCTACATATGGTGTAGACAAATTTTACAAGAACTATAAATGTAAGCAAGTGTCTTTAAGCGATTTATTTGTGTTGTTCGACTTGTTAATATTTATTAAGTTGTCTGATTGTACGTTAATCCCGTCTCACTTATTCTAAGTGCTTATCAAAGTTCACTTGATTGCCTTGAAGCAAAACTATCGCTTATCTGAAGGCCTTTGGTGTTTATTTTGTCATTTACTTTACAACAATCATGGTTCTATGCCAAAATATTTAAATGAGCTTCAAAATGATGTGCTCAAACATTACTTTGCTAAATAACAACTTCAACTTTTTGTTGTTTATGACATGAACAAATAAATATTGCATTTTGCTGCGTGTAACTTAAAGTAAGTGAAAGGCGTGTTGCACTCAAAGCATTTGTTCGGTTTGTGTGCAAAAGTTTGTTGCGCGTGCAATCGTTAAAATGTAAAACAAAGTGCATGTTTCGCGCAAAAAAAAAAAAAAAAATGAAGAGAACAAAAACAAACAGAGCAAACAATAAACAGAACACAAGCCAACAAAGTATTAAATGACTGTCTCGACTATTTGGAAAATGTATCTATAAGTTGCGAACGGCCACTTGACGCTAACGGAAGCGCAAATGCTCATTCACACATGCGATCGTGGGTGCAATGAACTAACTGACATTGCGCCAATGCCAAGTGGCAAGGCCAAGGACGTTCAATAGTATAGTAAACTTATTTAAGTTGATTGCATGATCAAATGAAATGCAACGCATACGTTCATTGCATTTAAAACTTGTGTGTGTGTGTGTGTGTGTGTGTGAAGAGAAAGAAAGAATAAAGGGGAAAAAATACAACAAAGAATTGCACATTTGATTTGCAACAAAGTTGCAATCAGAATTTTATTTGTTTATAAAGTGAAAAGTATCTTTAATGAGTGCATTAACATGAAGTTAGGGCGACATGCGCCCAGCGTTGTTTAATCTTGTTAAATATATATTTTGTTGTATACACCATTGAACAATGCCCGCTTGCAGTCAACGTGCTGCAAGTTTGTTGCGTCTCAGTTTGTACAGCGGCACACTTGACGTATACGTAACAAGTCATTGCATGCCAATATCAGTTACAAAGTTACTTGTCTATATTATTTACATTTTTATTACCACTTTTTTTGTACTTTTTTTGTTACTAATTTATTATTTTTTGCTTTCTTTGTGGTTGGTTTTATATTACACGTGTGTTATTATTTATAGCCTGCAGACATTTCAAGCATTTTCAATTGTTGGCACTTGACAAAATTTCAAAAGCTTTTTTGCGGCTTTATAAATTATAATAATAATAGAATCAATGACGTCTCTTATGTCATTATTTAATTGTCTAATGTGTTAGCTGTAAGCGTCGATTATGAAATGTAGACGAACTTGATCGATTTCACGTGCGGTTTGCTTGTTAATTTCATCATGTGATGTTGCTAGCTGAGCGGCTGCTCGCGGGGGGTTTTTGGTATTCGTATATAAAGGGTGGGCAAAAGACTCATTACACTATGGGATGAAACGTGTTAAGCGCTGTTCAACATAATATTGTAAGATTTCAGCAATGTTACTAGCATATGACTTAGGAATGAAATTCGTCTGCTAGACTGTCGTAAGTGTTGTGTAACCCTGTGTAACATAGGCGAAAGTTTTAATTTTACTATTTATCTTTTTGAAACTCTCTTTGTAAATATGTATCTATCTTTGACCTCTTCTCAAGATTGCACGAGGTGTCTATACTTGTAAAGGAAGAATCTGAAAATCTGTTTTCCATTCATCTAGATTTATTTTTATCATCTTCTATCTGCAACCATCAATTTGTGTAATCTCTATTCTTCAACTTTAGACTTTTTCATTATTTTATACATAATTTTCCTGTTCACTCTGTAGATCTGTCTTCTAGGTATCTTCGGTATCTATTGTAGTGCTCTTTAAATTACTTGTATTTTTTCTCTTTCAATAAAACGCAAATTTTATATCTAATTATAGATTTTTTTTCTTTATATATATTTAAATCATTACTAAGAATTGCCACAAATGCATCTCGCCTGTATTTACATTAATTGAAAACCAAACAAGCTTTTACAGGAAATGCCAATAACGTCATTTAACAACAACAACTACAAGAACAACAACGTCAAAAAAGCGGCTGGTTATATTTCATTTGAACTGTAATTTAATTGCAAAAACTTTTGCAATGCCCGAGGTAAGTGAAATCGACAATAAGTATCAACTTCCTGTGCCCATCTCATTCACACTTGCGCTAGCTTACTCTTTCACACTATCTCCGTTAGTATCAGCAGTCTGGTCTAGACTGAGTCGTGATGCAGTGCTCAATGCACAATGCGACATACTTGACGACTCAACGGTGTACGCGACTAAGTCAAATGTAAACGACACGTGCAACTGATAAGGGTTTTTTTGTTTTTTTTTTTTGCTTTTATTGAAAGCAAACGGTCACGATAGACAGACAATGCAATCGCCGCAAGAATCGAATTGTCATAGAAGAAATAAAGCAAACAAAATAATAAATTCATAGTGAAAATCGATAATGATGCGTCGTTGTCGTCGTTGTTACACAAACTACGCATCATTATAAACAACACACGCACAATAATGGCAAATCCGTGCTATGATTTGCCTTAGAACAATGTAATGGCACAGGACAAAAGGTCGTTTTGTTCTTGTCGAATCGTTTTAATTAAATTAATGTATTTATTTTTCTAAATAAGCCAAAAAAAGAAAAACGCGCCCAAAAAAGTCATGCAAGTAATGTAGAAATAAAGATTAAAAAACTTTGCATACTTTGCGGCGTTTGAACAGTATTTGATTACCCGCTGGCTTAGTTTCTTTGCGCATAATGCGTCGCCAAAGTTCATAAAAGATAAAACGCATTTTATCGATTTTTTATGTTACGTTTTCACTTCTTGTTTTTGCTCGCTGGAAAGGCGCACAAACTTTCTGCCCCTCACCCTTAATATGTTTTTCTTTTACGCACACCGGCATTTTTTTCGCCCTAACGCGAGTTTGTTTTCTTATTATTTTCTTCTTTGTTTGCTTTGTGTATGTCTTCTTTGTGCAGTTATCTTTATACTTTTATCAATGAAGAAGTTGGCATTAGAGTAAAATACAGGGTGTCTCAATAGTTTAAAGGAATAATCGTTTGAAAGCGAAACTTTTGCTATTGCGTAACATGGGATTATAGAAGCTTTTATAGATCTTTGCATAAGTTTTTTTTAACTGTCGATAAAATTTGAAGAAATGTTTAGAATTTCGAACTTTGACTGGAGAAGGAATGTGTTCTTTGGAAATGGAGGATTACGCGCTTTTAATGGAACGTGCGCTTTGGTGAGAAGTCAATAGTATCAACTAATTGTGGAGGAACTTTGTTGGAAAACTCTATTCATGATTAGAGACTTGAGTAGCCCGCCATGATCCACAAATTGAGGGCTTAAGCTTATACAGCATCAGTTAATTATTTTAAGCTATAAATGCCAATTGATAAACCTGATCAATCTCAAGATTTAATTGCATACTTTTGAAGATCCCACCTAAAGTACCCCATATGCGTATAGCACAGCCCTATCAGAGACGAATTTAAATCTACATATTAAACAATTTTTGTCAATAAGAATTTCAAAAGCAAACAATGTTTGGCCGCAGCCGCCACCCGCAATATGTCATAATGCCATCAAACTAGGAGAAAAGAGACTTGACAACATGGATTTGAAAGCAAACTAAGGCGTTGTTAACCCCCCCGGGGCAAAAGTGTTTGGTATTAGAAGCAAAAAACAAAAAAAAACAATAGAGACCTAAAAAAAGTGAGGCTTTTATGCGTAAGTAACAATGGAAGGTAAAAGAAGTCAGGGCGTATTGAGGCGAGAACAGCCGAGCTGAGGCGAGGCGAGGCGTGTTCTGGCATGGCACGTGAGTCGTGCCAAATATAAGGCGAGCATTAAACGCATAAAATGCCAACTGACAACGCAATAAATTTTCAAGTTTTACGATTCTATGTGTTGTTCCTCTGCTCGCACAAAATCTAGCCAACTAACCCCCTCAGGTCACGACGAGTTGCGAGTTGTTTCATACACTCATTTCCGGTTTTATCTATTTTATATGTGTGTCAAATTACTACGGCGACGGCGACGGCGACGACGACTTTCGGCAACCAAACCAAACCAAACCAACCAAACATTTTACATTCGCTCATTCATTCATGCCATGGCCAGGCGGCGACGACCAATGCCAAAGCTCAAGTCGGTGCCAAGTCAAGGCAACTTTACTCAACGCAACCCAACGCAACGCAACTTCAACATTTGCCACCCTCTCTATGCGCGCCTTGCGTGTTGTGCCACATTTTGTGCATGCCTCTGCCGCTTTGCCGCAATTTTCAGCACACAACGTAAGCCAACTTTGGGGGAAACAACGACGACTTTTACTTTCGTTTTTCCTTGTGGCAGCAAAACTTTTGCTTTCCTTGCCACAACAAGTTCATTGACCTTGGACTTTTCCTTTAGGCTTTTTCTTTTAAGCAAAAGAAAATTTCCCGTTACCTTTGCGGCCATTTACTGAAGGGTGGTTTGCCAAAGTGAGGGTGGTTTGGGTTATCACTATTTGACATGCGCATTTCTTAACGCTTCTTCTTTTAAGTTCGCTTAACCAAACTTCTGCGCCAAATTGGGGGACGGGCGAGAACGCACAATTTCCTTATTAGCAAATATTATTGTTTTCTTCTGGCTGTTGGGAGGGTTGCGAGTTGGGGGTAGTTTGAGGAGCTTTCGTGTGTATACCGGCCGGCGTTTTATTGTTGGGTTTTTTTTTCTTCTTTCTATTTTTTCAATAATAAGCGGTAGATGGTTTTTATAGCTCTTTTAGTAAATATAAAAATTGAAAAAATCCCACGCTTTATTAAATTGTAAGTCTTTCTTTGTGTGCATAGCGAAAATCCCTTTAAACCCCTAATCAAATTCTTTACTTAGTTTATATTTTGTCGTAACACCTACAACAAATTTTATGTGCGCCTCTCAAAAGCGCTTTAAGTGCTACTAAACAAACAATAAAGCCAGAAAGAATCACAAGTAGCTCATGAGATGAAACAGAAATCCCATTAGAAGTCAATTTTATATGCACTTCAGCAGACATTAAATTTCACGTTTTATCACAAATAAAAGACAGAAGATATACCACAAAAATCGTTCTTCACTACAATAACAATGAAAACAACAAAAAGCTACCAAAAACTAAAGCAAAGTGAATGCCCCCAAAAAAATGCCCCGCTGAGAACTTATCTAATACTATGGATACCGTTACTTGAGGTCACTGGCCCAAGCGTTGTAGTTATACACACAAACACACACACAACACTCAAAAACTTAATGATATGACAGCTAGTGCAAAAGAGTGAGAGCGAGAGAGCGAGAACGATGTATGGTCTGATAAAAGATCCAAACAAACTGACAGACATGCTTACAAATAAAAATTTAAAACAAATTTAAAGAATTAAAAAAAAAGACGCCAGACAGAAATTGGAGTATTGCGCTAAAGTATCTGATTGGATTTTTTGTTGTAGGCACTTGTAAACTAACACAAATAAGTTATTACGCCTCAAAGCACAGACATACATACATAAATAAAGAAACTCACACACACACACACACACACACGTATGCATACAAACAAAAGCGCGTCGATCCAGTTATGTCATTAAATAATGTTGCATTAAGTCGAAAAATCCCATACAATATGAACGATAATTGAGACTGAGCGCATTTCATATAAGAGTAACACTTGTGTGAGTGAACTTTGGCGAGGGAAATTTTCTATCAGTTTGAGCTGATTTTACAAGGTGAGGGGAAATTTTATGAATTTGAGCGTTTGAGCGGGAATTTTTGTAACAGTTTGAGTTGATTTTATATGTTGAGGGAAATTTTATGTATTTGAGTGATTGAACGGGAATTTTTGTAACAGTTTGAGTTGATTTCATATGTTGAGGGAAATTTTATGAATTTGAGCGATGAGATGAAATTTGTGTAACAATTTGAGTTGATTTTATATGGTGAGGGAAATTTTATAAATCGGAGTGATTCATAGAGCGTACAATGAAAATTTTAACAACTTTTTGCCACATTTTTGAAACATTTAACTATAGGGAAATTGAGTTCATGTGAGGAAATGCTAAAAAAGTATGAATTTTAAATCTTTTCTGTGTTATATTTGTTTGAATGAAGATAATATCAAATATAAAGAAGATATATTTAATATTTAAAACAAATATTGACTTTTAATATAATAAATGAACGAAAACTTCACTCAATCTGAAACAAGAAAAATCCCCTAGCATTCAAATAAAATGTTCGCTCAAACAGCAACAACAGCTGTTGTTGTAATTTGAATGCGTTAAGTGCTGTTATTTGCAGTTACAACAAAAAGGGAATTTCCGTGTTGCTTACAACAACAACAGCACACAACAACAACTGCGTAAAAAGTTGCGTGAGTGACCTATTTAAGCAAAGAGTTCAAAGACCTCTTGCAGCAAAGGAACGAACGAAATGAACGAAAAGAAAAAACTCAACATGGAATATGAGCGCATTTTTTCAGGTTCTTCTTCTTCTTGTTTTGCCCAAAAGAAGTGCAGAGCTTATGAAATGTTTGTCTGCGTGTGTGTGTGTGTGTGAGTCTGTTTGTACGGATGGCTACCCCAGTAGTTTTGTGCGTAATAATGGCTTGTGCCTAGACGGACAGACAGACAAATTGTTGGGTGTGTATTTGCGTGTGTGTGTGTATGTGTATGTGTGTGGGTGGCGCCGTTCGTTTTTTCCAACACATTTCAAATGAAAGTGCAACTGTTTTTGGTTTGTGCGCGCGCGGCGTGGCGTCGGCAGTCGCGGCTGCTTTGGGATTTCTCTACCGAAACTAAACCCCAGCCAAGTCAACTAGCCATACCCCACAACCACCCACTCGTTGTCGCTTCTAGCACATGGGGGTGGCAATCGTCATCAGTTTTTGCTTTTTATTTACTTTTTTATTTGTCATTGTCGGCGTTTTTTTTTTTTTTGTTGCTTTTGCTTTGGTTTCCTTTAACATTCCATTTGAAGTTGTGTCACACGAAATTTATTTAATGTTTATGTCAGTTGACCCAATCTCGAAAAACTTTTTCTCTTCTTCTTATTATTGTTATTCTGCTTCTTACTTAGTATGCTGTTTGTTTTGCTTTCGGTTGCATTACAAAAGCAAATGGCTTAATTAATTAAAGTCTTGTCATTATTTTGTTATTAATTGTCACTGTCGATGTGTGACAGTGATAAAAACCTCTACAATTCGGACCTCATGTTATGTGTGCATTGAGTTAATTGGATATGATTTGTTATACGTTTGAGCATAATGCCGGTTGAGGGCTCATTTGAAAAGCTGAAGATTTGCTGCTGATAATTTTTAGACAATGGCAAGTTTTGTGTTACAGATAAGAAATAAAGATATACATATAGAATAATAGAGAGTCTTATAAATGGAAAGGTAAATAGTTTGGAAAATATGTATATTATCAAGATGGATATTATAGATAAATATTTAGACGGTGTATAGTAAATATAGAAACAATAGTAGCATAGATAAAAAGATAAATACTTAGATCGATAGATAATTAAATAAAAGATTATATTGGATAGATTAGCTGGATAGTTGGATGATTAAGCATTTAAATGCGATGAAAAATTATATAGCAAATCATAATGACGAATTGCAACACAAGAATATGAAGATTAAAGTTAACCTTTCTTTTATTTTTCCCCCAAAAATTTTGGCTTTTAAGAAGTTCTAGAGTCTGGACTATCTTAAAGATTTCGAAATGCATTTTGTGAAACATAAAAGTACATTAAAACATTAAAAAAACATTAATCAACTTAATGGCCTATAAAACATTTATGTGAAGAAGTTAAATTAATGGCTGAGATGATCGGTCAGATCAGCAGTTGCAAAGCTGAGGTTGGCAAATCATTGGGATGCACGCTTTTGAGTCGTTGCGTAATTGTTTACTGGTAACGGATGCGGCAAGATTATTTGGGTGAGATCGCGATTTAATATTATAAAGTTTATTTCCTATAAAATGGTAGGGATGCCAAAGTCCTGGTGAAATGTTGAGTTTCTGACGAAGTTATTTTGCCGAACTTCCACTTTTTTCCATAAGTATTTTTAAAAACATTTCTTTAAAACAATATAAAAACATTTGACTTCAAAATTGTTTCAACCTCTTAGCCAATTAAACAACATTTGGCAACTAATTTTCCAAAAGTTTAAAATCTTAAACTAAAAGTCAATCATGCAGAAAATTTCCGAACAACATCATTACCGCCCAATCCCAAAACCAACTCGGTATGCAGAAGTAAAACTCAGCGAAACGCAACTAATTAGTTTCATTAGAGCCACGCCAATGGATAAAAGACTAAGCAATGCCGAGAGCCAGGCTGGACAGGCACAAAGCTATCGAGTATTTCATTAACACGGACAACAGAAGAGAAGTAAAAGCAGCAGAAATTGCCGAGCAAAATGAATCATAACAAAAGATTTTCGAAACAGTAAAGTTTTTTTTTTACGGAAAAAGTTCAAGAACCTCATAAAGACACAGAGAGAGAGAAGCAGAGAGATGCGAGAATGAGAAAAGTTGAAAAATTTCGTCAAGTAGCAGAAGCTGGGAAGAATATTTTTTCCATTAACAAAAACAATGTATGTTGCCTACCCCACACACACACACACACTCACAGATACACACACCACCAACATAACGAAAGTTCCCCCCATCATACTCCAACAAAATGGAGTAGAAAAAGCAGAACAAAAAAAGCATTTGCGACAAACAAAACTGAAAGTGAAATGCTTTGAGTAAGCGACCAACAGCAACAACAATAATGACAAAAAAAAAGTACCAAAAAACAACAACACACAACCGAAAAAAAGAACTCACACAAGTTAAGCAATACGAAATGCTGTAAGAAGAAACAGAAGCAGCAATAGCAGAAGACACAACGGTGGCGAATAAGAGTTCAATGAACTTGCGGTTGTCGTACCGTTGGAAAAAGCGACGGCAGCGGAGAACAAGTAGAAAAAGCGAGAAACACCAAAAACTTAAAGCTAGAAAAGCTATCATTGCATATCATGCTTATTGCTATCATTGAGTCTTGGCTTTTCCCTTACATGTTAATGTGTGTATGTGTATGTGGGTGTGCGTGCGTACGTGTGTATTAAGAGCTTTGGTAATGCGTCTGCAAATTGGTGGTGGATATTGTTTAAATTGGTTAATTTACTTAGGCCTTTACCGCGCCCCAAAACATGACGTTGAAAAATTTCTACCCCAAGTTGGCATGTGTCCCACAGCTATTGCATACTCTTAGGCTGTGCTATTAATGTGTGTTCACATGAACAGCATTTGATGCGCGCCAATATAGCGCTTGCTTCATGCCAACTTCGTCAATAGTAGTTGCGCCTATGTTACTTGGCGAACACACATAAGATAAGACGGCACATGGTTTAAGTTTCATTTCGAAGGTTGAATTGTCGTATATAGCGAATAGCAACATCTAACATACAGTGAATCAAAAAATTATTCGTACACTTCCATTTCGAAAGTTTAAACGTCTGAAACAAAACACAATCTTAGCTTAAACAACTGAGATTTGATTTATTAATTAAATTAATGTTTTGGTTTTACATTTTTAAACTTAAATATCGCAAAATCCATTTTTGGTATTTAAGAATTTAAAAAAAAATAAAAAAAGTCACATTTTTACGCAAAAAAATTATTCGTACACTAACATAAATTTAATTTAAAAGTGTCAGAAATTGCTACAAATTATTAAAAAAAAAGGATTTTAATACTTTGTTGGACCGCCTTTAGCCTTAATAACCGCTTCCAGACGACTACGCATACTATTGGCTAGTATACCGGTGTCATTAGCTGAAATTTTGTCCCATTCATGACTTGTGGCTGTTTTTAACGAGTCCTTCGATGTAATTTTGTGTTTTCTGATCCTTTTTTCCAGTAAATCCCGATGGGATTTAAGTCAGGTGACTGAGGTGGCGTTTTCAAGTGATTGCAGTTTAAAAGCATCCAATCGCGCACTAGATACGATGTGTGCTTTGGATCATTGTCTTGTTGAAATGAAAATGTCTGACTGTCGAGCCCAAGTTTCGTGGCACTTGCACGCAAATTCTTTTTCAAAATGTTCAAATACATAAACTTATCCATTCTATCGGTGATAAACTGCAGTTGTCCGCCTCCAGATGCAGCCATACATCCCCAAACCATTATGTTACCACCTCCATGTTTAACAGTTGGTATTAGGTTTTTCTCCTTCATTTCTTCATTGGCCTTTCGCCAAACTTTAGGAGGGCAATCTGGTCCAAACACATTATATTTCGACTCATCGCTGAACAACACATTATTCCAAAAAGACTCTGGTTCGTTTTTATATTGTTTTGCAAACTCTAGTCTCTTTTTTTTATTTAACTTCGAAATAAACGGTTTGCGTCTCGCACTTCTGCCATGGAAACCAGCAGAATGCAAGCAGTTCCGTATGGTTTGTTTAGAAATTTGTTTTGGTGCCGATTCTAGAAGGTTTTTATTTATTTCTGTAGATAAAATTCTTGGGTTTTTAACCACAGAAGATATGATTTTACGCTCCTCCCGTGCTGTTAGAATTTTCGGTCTTCCAACGTTTTCATGTTTCGCTGCCAATTGACCGCTATAAACGTAATTATTTATTACGCTCTGTACAGTTGAGTGGGCTCTTCCAATTGCCTTTCCAATTTCCCGAAGAGATTTGTTTTCTAAGTACATTTTAATGATCAGTTTGCGAATATCAAGAGACAAATCAGCAGGACGACCCATTATGACCGATTCCAACTAAATACAGCTTGTAAGTGACAAAAAAATTACTTCATATGCAACGATTACCTATTCTTTCAATTATTAAATGAAATGGGTTAAACCAAACACGGAGATTACAGTTACTTTTGCAAAAACAATGTTGCAGTCGGTACATGTACGAATAATTTTTTGGCGTCGATTTGGCTGATTTTACCGTTTTGTGTGGAATACATTCATTTGAATGAATAAATTTGTTGTTTTTTTTTAATAATTCCGTAGGGAATATACTATTATTAAACTTTCTTAACAAAAAATTGGAAAAAACAAAAATTAAAATGTAATAAATCTATCATTCTGACTGTCATGAGTAGTGTACGAATAATTATTTTGCTCAC
>JBAMBP010001004.1:0-14926 GCA_037044515.1 Phortica magna | reverse complement strand
GGTATCAAACTAATTAACGGACTGTGCTGAGAGATAGTTCAGAATGAGCAATAAAAAGTAACAACGCTATCAGAACAAAATAAGAATTGATTTGAACACAACAAAACGGCACTGTTAAGACATGCAAATCAAAGAAACGAATTGAGCTCTGACAATAGATGTTCTGCGAAAGAGAGTTGCAACAACAATGTAATGCACACTCACCAAAAACAAAAAGCGAAGAATGAGAAAGGCAAAAATAAAATTGAAACAACACAGAAACAATTTATTTAAATAAAAATGTTGGCCAAATCAAAAAAAAGAGCACAGTTTAAGCATAACTAACTTACCCCAAAATTAGATGAGCAATTCATAAACAGTTTAAATGATAAATTAAATCATATATCACACTGAATAACTTTAAATATTAATTAAAACACGGACCGAGGTAAAACGCGTCAGTCTCGCTTGAAATCTCTCTCTCTCTTTTTTTGACTTCCGTCCTGGCCGAAAGGACTCCACTCTGTCTGAGCGGCGCTATTACCAAAGAGGATCCTGTGGGTCCTCCACCCTTTGACCATATTTCTGTGCGTGGCACGGCTTAGATATCGAACGCTCTTCCAATTCCAGCTGCTCGTTAATGGAGGCCAGCAACATCCCCTGCTGCTCTGTAGCACTAAGTTTCCCGACTTTGCTTTCCTCCTGGCCGAGAGGAGTCCACGCAAGAGCCACAGTTGATTGAGCAAATCTTCAGGGAGGAACTAGCGCCGTAAAAACCAGTCATCCACTTACAAAACTGCGTGCTGCTCCGGTCTCCACGGTAGTCTCCATGGGAGTACCCACGACCATCACCGTTACAATCCCCAGGCCACCATTTTGTCTGAGCGGCGCTATTACCAAAGAGGACGCTGTTAGACCTCCCACCCCTCACCATCTTTATGTGCGTGGCACGGCTTTGATGTCGAACTCTCTTCCACTTTCAGCTGCTCCTTTATGGTGTGTAGCTAAGTCCCCCGTGTCTGCTACTCAGTAACACCAAGTTTCAAGCCTTCGCTTTCTTCCTGACCGAAAGGAGTCCAAGGAATAGACACAGTTAATTAAGTAGTTCTTCAGGGAAGAATTAACGCCGCATAAACCAGGCAACCACTTCCACAACTGCGTGCTGCTCCGGTGTCCACAGCAGTCTCTATGGGAGTACTTCCGACCAGCACCGTAACAATCCGTATGCCACCACTCTGTCTGAGCGGCGCTATTACCAAAGGGGACCCTGTGAGTCCTTCTCTTCCAGTTCCAGCTGCTCCTTCGCTTCCCTTCTGACTAAAAGAAGTCCAAGAAAGAGCCACAGTTGATTGAGAAGTTCTTGAAGGTGGATCAAGCTCCGTAGAAACCAGGCATCCACTTACAAATCTATGGCTGCTTCGGTGTCCACGGTTGCCACAATGGGAGTACCCCTGACCACCTCGTTACAATTCCACTGCCACCACTCTGCCTAAGTGGCGCTATTACCAAAGTGCACCCTGCGAGTCCACCCACCCCTCACCATCTTTCTGTGCTTAGCATGGTTTAGATATCGGATTCTCTTCCACTTCCAGCTGCTCCTTTATGGTGGGCAGCAACATCCCCTGCTGCTCTGAAGCACTAAGTATCCAGCCTTCGCTTCCCTACTGGTTGAAAGGAGCCCAAGGAAGAGTCACAGTTTGCTGAGTAGTTCTTCAGGGAAGAATTAACGCCGTAGAAACCAGGCGTCCACTTACTAAACTGCGTGCTGCTCCGGTCTCCACGGTAGTCTCCATGGGAGTACCCACGACCATCACCGTTACAATCCCCAGGCCACCATTCTGTCTGAGCGGCGCTATTATCAAAGAGGACGCTGTTAGACCTCCCACCCCTGACCATCTTTATGTGCGTGGCACGGCTTTGATGTCGAACTCTCTTCCACTTCCAGCTGCTCTTTTATGGTGTGTAGCTAAGTCCCCCGTGTCTGCTGCTCCGTAACACCAAGTTTCAAGCCTTCGCTTTCTTTCTGGCCGAAAGGAGTCCAAGGAAGAACTACAGTTTATTTAGTAGTTCTTCAGGGAGAAAATAGCGCCGTAGAAACCAGGCGTCCACTTACTAAACTGCGTGCTGCTCCGGTCTCCACGGTAGTCTCCATGGGAGTACCCACGACCATCACCGTTACAATCCCCAGGCCACCATTCTGTCTGAGCGGCGCTATTATCAAAGAGGACGCTGTTAGACCTCCCACCCCTGACCATCTTTATGTGCGTGGCACGGCTTTGATGTCGAACTCTCTTCCACTTCCAGCTGCTCTTTTATGGTGTGTAGCTAAGTCCCCCGTGTCTGCTACTCAGTAACACCAAGTTTCAAGCCTTCGCTTTCTTCCTGACCGAAAGGAGTCCAAGGAATAGACACAGTTAATTAAGTAGTTCTTCAGGGAAGAATTAACGCCGCATAAACCAGGCAACCACTTCCACAACTGCGTGCTGCTCCGGTGTCCACAGCAGTCTCTATGGGAGTACTTCCGACCAGCACCGTAACAATCCGTATGCCACCACTCTGTCTGAGCGGCGCTATTACCAAAGTGCACCCTGCGAGTCCACCCACCCCTCACCATCTTTCTGTGCTTAGCATGGTTTAGATATCGGATTCTCTTCCACTTCCAGCTGCTCCTTTATGGTGGGCAGCAACATCCCCTGCTGCTCTGAAGCACTAAGTATCCAGCCTTCGCTTCCCTACTGGTTGAAAGGAGCCCAAGGAAGAGTCACAGTTTGCTGAGTAGTTCTTCAGGGAAGAATTAACGCCGTAGAAACCAGGCGCCCACTTACTAAACTGCGTGCTGCTCCGGTCTCCACGGTAGTCTCCATGGGAGTACATCCGACCAACACCGTTACAATCCCTATGCCCCTACTCTGTCTGAACGGCGCTATTATTAAGAAGGACCTTTTGAGTGCTCCCACCCCTAACGGTCGAAGGAAGAGCAACAGTTTATTGAGTAGATCTTCAGGGAAGAATTAAAGCCGTAGAAACCAGGAGTCCACATGGGAATACACCCGACCAGCATCGTTACAATCCCTATGCCACCACTCTGTCTGAGCGGCGCTAGTTACAAGAGTGACCCTGTGAGTCCTCACACCCTTCACCATCTTTCTGAGAGTAGCGCGGCTTAGATATCGGATTCTCTTCCACTTCCAGCTGCTCCTTTATGGTGGGCAGCAACATCCCCTGCTGCTCTGAAGCACTAAGTATCCAGCCTTCGCTTCCCTACTGGCTGAAAGGAGCCCAAGGAAGAGTCACAGTTTGCTGAGTAGTTCTTCAGGGAAGAATTAACGCCGTAGAAACCAGGCGTCCACTTACAAAACTGCGTGCTGCTTTGTTGTCCACGGTAGCCACAATGTGAGTACGCCAGACCAGCACCGTTGCAATCCTGCTACTAACAATCTGTCTGAGCGGCGCTAATACCAAAGAGCACCCTGCGAGCCCACCCACCCCTCACCATCTTTCTGTGCGCAGCATGGTTTAGATATCGAACTCTCTTTCACTTCCAGCTGTTGTTGTAATTTTCGACACAAGTACATGCTGTTAGCCTCAACACTTTGTTTCTGCGCGGTAATCACCCTCGCAACGCAACTTAATCGAGTGCGGCCGCTAATCAGCGTCGCTAAAATCGAAGCGCTTTTTTTAGCTGCAAGCGAGACTGACCACAGCTGGGTAAGATTTTTATTGTCTAAATCCCCAAACCATTTCTAGGTATTTGTCCGAGAAACCAGTAGCGCGTTAATACGCCGACACTGAAAAAATTACAAAGACAAGTTCTTTGTGTTATACGAAGCGGCAGCTGGTGAAGATTCACCGCGCCAACTAACCCTAAGCACCACAACGGGAGACTGGGTGCGACCTGAAGCTATGTGTGTGGCGCAAAGTCGAGGTGAACAGGCCATCCGACTTGCGCAGACGTGAGCATCAGCGGTCCGCAACAAGAGCGGCCCTACTTAGAGTCCAGTGGGATAAGTCCAGCGGCAACCAGCGCCAAGACGAGGGTGGAGGACGACTCCCCACGACCAGCGGCAGCGAATACCATTTAAGCTAGAAACCTTAAGTCAATTATTGAATTTGTTTGTCAGTAAAAATAAGAAACTGTTTCAAATTTCAGGCTTAATTTGTGTGTCAATTATTTAGCAGCGTTCAAGTGTCCGGCAGAATTACAAATTATTCTAAAGCCGGCTACCTAAAATCTCTTTGAGCTGCCCCAGCCTAAAAACCTGGGCGAGAACCGGGAGTCCTTTACACCAGCACCGTTACAATCCCTCCGTCACCACTCTGTCTGAGCGGCGCTATTACCAAAGAGGACCCTGTGGGTCCGCCCACCCCTAATCATCATTCTTTGCGCAACGCGGCTTAGATATCGAACTCTCTTCCATTCCCAGCTGCTTGTTAATGGTGGCCAGCAACCTCCCCAGTATCTATTGCTCTGTAAAGCCAAGTTTTCAGCCTCCCCTTCCCTCCTGGCCGAAAGGAGTCAAAGGATGACACAGTTGATTGAGTATTTCTTCAGGGAAGAATTAGCGCCGTAGAAGCCATGCGTCCACTTACAAAACAGCGTGCTGCTCCGGGGTCCACGGTAGTTTCCATGGGAGTACGCCCGACCACCACCGTTATAATACGTTTACCCCCACTCTGTCTGAACGGCGCTATAACCATAAAGGACGCTGTGATACCACCAATTCCACACCATCTTTCTGTGCGGTGCGTGGCTTAGATATCGAACTGTCTTCCACTTCCAGCTGCTCGTTTATATTTGGCAGCAACATCCTCCGTCTCTCAGTAAAACCAAGTTTCCAGCCTTCGCTTCCCTCCTGGCCAAAAGGAGTCCAAGGATGAGCCACAGTTGATTCAGTAT
This sequence comes from Phortica magna, assembly GCA_037044515.1. Classification (NCBI taxonomy): domain Eukaryota; kingdom Metazoa; phylum Arthropoda; class Insecta; order Diptera; family Drosophilidae; genus Phortica; species Phortica magna. The sequence continues at coordinate 10,050 of JBAMBP010001004.1, read as the reverse complement.
TTCTTCAGGGAAGAATTAGCGCCGTAGAAACCATGCGACCACTTACAAAACTGCGTAATGCTCCGGTGTCCACGGTAGCCACCATGTGGGTACCCGAGACCACCTTCATTACTCTGTCTGAGCGGTGCCATTAAAAAAGAGGACCCTGTGAGTCCTCCCACCCCTTCGCCTTCTTTCAGTGCGCGGCGCGGCTTAGATATCGAACTTTCTTCCATTTTCAGCTGCTCCTTTATAGAGGGCAGCAGCATTCCCCATCTCTGATGCTCTGTAACACGTTGTTCCAAGCCTTTGCTTCTCTTCTGGCCGAAAGGAGTCCAAGGATGAGCAACAGTTGATTTAGTATTTCTTCAGGGAAGAATTAGCGCCGTAGAAACCATGCGTCTACTTACAAAACTGCGAGCTGCTTCGATGTCAACGGTAGTCTCCATGGGATTACCCCCGACCAGCACCATTACAATCACTATGCCACTACTCTGTGTGAGCGGCGCTTCTACCAAAGAGGACCCCGTGAGTCCTCTTACCCCTTTCGATCTTCCAATGCACTGTGGTGCTTAGATATAGAACTTTATTCTACTTCAAGCTGCTCCTTCATGGAAGGCAGCAATATTCCCCGTCTCTGCTGCTCTGTAATACGTAGTTCCAAGCCTTCGCTTCCCTCCTGGCCGAAAGGAGTCTAAGGATGAGCCACAGTTGATTCAGTATTTCTTCGGAAAAGAATTAGCGCCGTAGAAACCATGCGACCACTTACAAAACTGCGTAATGCTCCGGTGTCCACGGTAGCCATCATGTGGGTACCCGACACCGCCTTCATTACTCTGTCTGAGCGGTGCCATTTAAAAAGAGGACCCTGTGAGACCTCCAACCCCACACCATCTTTCTGTGCGGTGCGTGGCTTAGATATCGAACTGTCTTCCACTTCCAGCTGCTCCTTTTTGGTGGGCAGCAACATCCTCCGTCTCTGCTGCTCAGTAAAACCAAGTTTCCAGCCTTCAATTTCCTCCTGGCCCAAAGGAGTCCAAGGAAGAGCTACAATTGATTGAGTATTTCATCAGGGAAAAATTAGCGCCGTAAGAGCCAGGCGTCCACTAACAAAACAGCGTGCTGCTTCGGTGTCAACGGTAGTCTCCATGGGATTACGCCCGACCAGCACCATTACAATCCCTATGCCACTACTCTGTGTGAGCGGCGCTTTTTCCCAATTAGGACGCTGTGAGACCTCCAACCCCTCACCATCTTTCAGTGCGTGGTGCGGTTTAGATATCGAACTTTCTTCCATTTCCAGCTGCTCCTTCATTGAAGGCAGCAACATTCCCCGTCTCTGCTGCTTTATAGCACATAGTTCCAAGCCTTTGCTTCTCTTCTGGCCGAAAGGAGTCCAAGCAAGAGCGATAGTTGATTGAGTATTTCATTAGGGAAAAATTAGCGCCGTAGAAACCAGGCGTCCACTTACAAAAAAGCGTGCTGCTTCGATGTCAACGGTAGTCTCCATGGGATTACCCCCGACCAGCACCATTACAATCCCTATGCCAATACTCTGTGTGAGCGGAGCTTTTACCAAATTGGACGCTGTGAGACCTCCAACCCCTCACCATCTTTCTGAGCGTGGTGCGATTTAGATATCGAACTTTCTTCCATTCCAGCTGCTCCTTCATGGAAGGCAGCAATATTCCCCGTCTCTGCTACTCTGTAACACCAAGTTTCCAGCCTTTGCTTCTCTTCTGGCCGAAAGAAGTCCAAGGAAGAGCTACAGTTGATTGAGTATTTCATCAGGGAAAAATTAGCGCCGTAGAAACCAGGCGTCCACTTACAAAACAGCGTGCTGCTTCGCTGTCAACGGTAGTCTCCATGGAAGTTACCCCGACCAGCACCGTTACAATCCCACAACCTCCACTCTCTCCCAGCGGCGCTTCTACCAAAGAAGACCCCGTGAGTCCTCTTACCCCTTTCGATCTTCCAATGCACTGTGGTGCTTAGATATAGAACTTTCTTCTACTTCAAGCTGTTCCTTTATGGAGGGCAGCAACATCCCCGTCTCTGCTGCTCTGAAACACCAAGTTTCCAGCCTTCGCTTCCATCCTGACCGAAAGGTATCCAAGGAAGAGCCTCAATTGAATGAGTAGATCTTCTGGGAGGTACTAGCGCCGTAGAAACCAGACGACCACTTACAATACTGCTTGCTGCTCCGGTGTCCACGGAAGCCACCATGGGAGAACCCCAGACTAGCACCGTTTTAATCCCTCTACCTCAACTCTGAGCTGAGCGGCGCTATTACCAAAGGTTACCCACTCGGTACTCCTATCCCTAACCTTCTTTCTGTGCGCGACGCGGCTAAAATATAGAACTGTCTTCCACTTCAAGCTGCTCCTTTATGGAGAGCAGCAACAACCCCCGTCTCTGCTGCTTTGAAACGCAAAGTTTCTAGCCTTCGCTTTGCTCCTGGCTGAAAGGTATCCAAGGAAGCGCCACAGTTGTTTGAGTAGTTCTTCAGGGAGGAATTAGCGCCGTAGAAACCTGGCGTCCATTTACAAAACTTCGTGCTGCTACGGTAGTTACCATGGGAGTACCCCTGACCAGCACCGTTTTAATCCCTCTTCCACCACTCTGTCAGAGCAGCGCTATTACCAAAGATTATCAACTGGATACTCCCATCCCTAGCCATCTTTCTGTGCGCCGCGCTTAGATATCGAACGCTCTTCTATCTCCAGCTGCTCCTTAATGGAGGGCAGGAACATCCCCCGTCTCGGCTACGCTGTAACGCCAAGTTTCCAGGCTTCACTTCTTTCCTGGCCGGAAGAGCGTCCAAGGAAGACCCACAGTTGGTTTAGTTGTTCTTCAGGGACGAAACTAGTCGCCGTAGAAACCAGACCAGCACCGTCTTTCACTCTTCCACAACTCTGTCTGACGCCGATTAGCCGTAGACTAACCAGTGGTGACTCCTATTCCTAACCATCTTTCAGTGCGCGACGCGGCTTAGATATCGAACTCTCTTCCATCTTCCAGCTGCTCCTTTATGGAGGGCAGCAACATCCCCCGTCTCTGCTGCTCTGTAACGCCAAGTTTCCAGCCTTCGCTTCCCTCCTGACCGAAAGGTATCCAAGGAAGAGCCTCAGTTGAATGAGTAGTTCTTCAGGGAGGAACTAGCGCCGTAGAAACCAGGCGACCACTTACAATACTGCTTGCTGCTCCGGTGTCCACGGTAGCCACCATGGGAGTACCCCAGACCAGCACCGTTTTAATCCCTCTACCACAACTCTAGTCTGAGCGGCGCTATTACCAAAGAGTTACCCACTGGATACTCCCATCCCTAACCATCTTTCTGTGCGCGGCGCGGCTTAGATATCGAACTCTCTTCCAGTTCCAGCTGCTTCTTTTATGGAGGGCAGCAACATTCCCCGTCTCTGCTGCTCTGTAACGCAAAGTTTCTAGCTTTCGCTTCCCTCCTGGCTGAAAGGTATTCAAGGAAGAGCCACAGTTGTCTGAGTAGTTATTCAGGGAGGAACTATGTGCCGTAACAAACCAGGTCGACCACTTACAACAACTGTCTTGCTCGCTCCGTTGTAAAGTGGCAGCAACATCCCCCGTCTCTGCTGCTCTGTGACACTAAGTTTCCAGCCTTCGCTTCCCTCCTGACCAAAAGGAGTCCAAGAAAGAGCCACAGTTGAATGAGTAGTTCTTCAGGGAGGAACTAGTGCCGTAGAAACCAGGCGACCACTTACAAAACTGCTTGCTGCTCCGGTGTCCACGGTAGCCACCATGGGAGTACCCCAGACCAGCACCGTTTTAATCCCTCTACCACAACTCTGTCTGAGCGGCACTATTACCAAAGAGTTACCTAGTGGGTACTCCCATCCCTAACCATCTTTCTGTGCGCGGCGCGGCTTAGATATCGAACTCTCTTCCATCTTCCAGCTGCTCCTTTATGGAGGGCAGCAGCATCTCCCAGTCGTCTGCTTACAGTAACTGCGTGGTGCTCCAGCGTCCACAGTGACCTCCATGGGAGTACCATCGACCAGCACCGTTACAATCCAAATGCCACCATTCGCTCTGAGCGTTGCTTTTACAAAAGAGGACCCGTGGGTGCTCCCATCCATAACCAGCACCGCTTAAAATCCCTTTGCCAACTCTCCGTTGTGAACGGCAGCAACATCCCCCAGTCCATTGATGCTCTGCAACACCTAAATTTCCAGCCTTCGGGCTTGACTCGAACTCTCTGCCCTGAAAGCAGCTCCGTTATGGAAGAGCCAGCAGTTGATTCAGTAGTTCTTCAGGGAGGTACTAGCGCAAGTAGAAACCAGGCGTATCACTTGACAAAACTGTCCGTGCATGCTCCGGTGTCTACTGGTATGTCTCCATGGGAGTACACCTAGACCTAGCACCGTTACAATCCCTCTACCACCACTCTGTCTGAGCGGCGCTATTACCAAAGAGGACCCTATTGAGTCCTCCCAACCCTAACCATCTTTCTGTGCGATGGCGTGGCTTAGATATCGAACTCTCTTCCACTTCCAGCTGCTCCTTTATGGAGGGCAGCAACATCCCCCGTCTCTGCTGCTCTGCTAACACCAAGATTCAAGCCGCCGCTTCCCTCCTGGCCAAAAGGCGTCCAAGGAAGAGCTACAGTCGATTGAGTAGTTCTTCAGGAGGAATGCCGAGAACCAAGGCGTCCACTTACAAAACTGCGTGCTGCTCCGGTGTCCTCGGTAGTCTCTATGGGAGTACCCCTGACCAGCACCGTTACAATCTCTCTGCCACAACTCTGTCTGAGCAGCGCTATTACCAACGAGGACCCTGTGAGTCCACCCACCCCTAACCATTTTTCTGTGCGATGCGTGGCTTAGATTTCGAACTCTCTTCCACTTCTAGCTGCTCCTTTATTGAGGGCAGCAACATCCCCTGTCTCTGCTGCTCTGTAAACGCCAAGTTTCCGGACTTCGCTGCCCTTTTGGCCGAAATGAGTCCAAATAAGAGCCACAGTTTAATGAGAAGTTTTTCAGAAAGGAACTAGCTGCCGTAGAAACCAGGCGACCACTTAGCAAAACTGCTTGCTTCTCTGGTGTGCACGGTAGCCACCATGGGAGTACCCCTGACCAGCACCGTTTTAATCCCTCTACCACTCAACTCTGTCTGAGCGGCGCTATTACCAAAGAGTAACCAGTGGGTACTCCCATCCCTAAACCATCTTTCTGTGCGCGGCGCGGCTTAAATATCGAACTCTCTTCCATCTCCAGCTGCTCTTTAATGGAGGGCAGCAACATCTCCCGTGTCTGCTGCTCTGTAACGCCAAGTTTTCAGCCTGTGCTTCCCTCCTGACCGAAAGGAGTCCAAGCTAGAGCCACAGTTGATTTATTTGTTCTTCAGGGAGGAAGTTTAGCCGTAGAAGCCAGGTGACCACTTACAATACTGCTTGCTGCTCCGGTGTCCACGGAAGCCACCATGGGAGTACCCCAGACCAGCACCGTTTTAATCCCTCTACCACCACTCTGTCTGAGAGGCGCAATTACCACATAGTACCCAGTGGGTACTCCCATCGCTAACCATCTTTCGGTGCGTGGCGCGGCTTAGATATCGAACTCTCTTCCATCTCCAGCTGCGCTTTAATGGTGGGCAGCAACATCCCCGTGTCTGCTGCTCTGTAACGCCAAGTTTCCAGCCTGTGCTTCCCTCCTGACCGAAAAGAGTCCAAGCTAGAGCCACAGTCTATTTACTAGTTCTTCAGGGAGGAACTTTAGCCGTAGAAGCCAGGTGACCACTTTCAATACTGCTTGCTGCTCCGGTGTCCACGGAAGCCACCATGGGAGTATCCCTGACCAGCACCGTTTAAATCCATCTACCTCAACTCTGTCTGAGCGGCGCTATTACCAAAGAGTATCCAGTGGGTACTCCCATCCCAAACCATCTTTCTGCCCGCGGCGCGGCTTAAATATCGAACTCTCTTCCATCTCAAGCTGCTCTTTAATGGAGGGTAGCAACATCGCCCGTGTCTGCTGATCTATAACGCAAAATTTCCATCCTTCATTTCCCACCTGGCCGAAAGGCGACCAAGGAAGAGCAACAGTTGATTAAGTAGTTCTTCAGGGAGGAACTTGCGCCGTAGAAGCCAGGTGACCACTTTCAATACTGCTTGCTGCTCCGGTGTCCACGGAAGCCACCATGGGAGTATCCCTGACCAGCACCGTTTTAATCCATCTACCTCAACTCTGTCTGAGCGGCGCTATTACCAAAGAGTATCCAGTGGGTACTCCCATGCTAAACCATCTTTCTGCGCGCGGCGCGGCTTAGATATCGAACTCTCTTCCATCTTCAGCTGCGCTTTAATGGTGGGCAGCAACATCCCCGTGTCTGCTGCTCTGTAACGCCAAGTTTCCAACCTGTGCTTCCCTCCTGACCGAAAGGAGTCCTAGCAAGAGCCACAGTTCATTTACTTGTTCTTCAGGGAGGAAATTTAGCCGTAGAAGCCAGGTGACCACTTACAATACTGCTTGCTGCTCCGGTGTCCACGGAAGCCACCATGGGAGTATCCCTGACCAGCACCGTTTTAATCCATCTACCTCAACTCTGTCTGAGCGGCGCTAATACCAATGAGTATCCAGTGGGTACTCCCTTCCCAAACCATCTTTCTGCGCGTGGCGCGGCTTAGATATCGAACTCTCTTTCATCTCCAGCTGCGCTTTAATGGTGGGCAGCAACATCCCCGTGTCTGCTGCTCTGTAACGCCAAGTTTTCAGCCTGTGCTTCCCTCCTGACCGAAAGGAGTCCAAGCTAGAGCCACAGTTGATTTATTTGTTCTTCAGGGAGGAAGTTTAGCCGTAGAAGCCAGGTGACCACTTACAATACTGCTTGCTGCTCCGGTGTCCACGGAAGCCACCATGGGAGTATCCCTGACCAGCACCGTTTTAATCCATCTACCTCAACTCTGTCTGAGCGGCGCTAATACCAATGAGTATCCAGTGGGTACTCCCTTCCCAAACCATCTTTCTGCGCGTGGCGCGGCTTAGATATCGAACTCTCTTTCATCTCCAGCTGCGCTTTAATGGTGGGCAGCAACATCCCCGTGTCTGCTGCTCTGTAACGCCAAGTTTTCAGCCTGTGCTTCCCTCCTGACCGAAAAGAGTCCAAGCTAGAGCCACAGTCTATTTACTAGTTCTTCAGGGAGGAACTTTAGCCGTAGAAGCCAGGTGACCACTTTCAATACTGCTTGCTGCTCCGGTGTCCACGGAAGCCACCATGGGAGTATCCCTGACCAGCACCGTTTAAATCCATCTACCTCAACTCTGTCTGAGCGGCGCTATTACCAAAGAGTATCCAGTGGGTACTCCCATCCCAAACCATCTTTCTGCCCGCGGCGCGGCTTAAATATCGAACTCTCTTCCATCTCAAGCTGCTCTTTAATGGAGGGTAGCAACATCGCCCGTGTCTGCTGATCTATAACGCAAAATTTCCATCCTTCATTTCCCACCTGGCCGAAAGGCGACCAAGGAAGAGCAACAGTTGATTAAGTAGTTCTTCAGGGAGGAACTTGCGCCGTAGAAGCCAGGTGACCACTTTCAATACTGCTTGCTGCTCCGGTGTCCACGGAAGCCACCATGGGAGTATCCCTGACCAGCACCGTTTTAATCCATCTACCTCAACTCTGTCTGAGCGGCGCTATTACCAAAGAGTATCCAGTGGGTACTCCCATGCTAAACCATCTTTCTGCGCGCGGCGCGGCTTAGATATCGAACTCTCTTCCATCTTCAGCTGCGCTTTAATGGTGGGCAGCAACATCCCCGTGTCTGCTGCTCTGTAACGCCAAGTTTCCAACCTGTGCTTCCCTCCTGACCGAAAGGAGTCCTAGCAAGAGCCACAGTTCATTTACTTGTTCTTCAGGGAGGAAATTTAGCCGTAGAAGCCAGGTGACCACTTACAATACTGCTTGCTGCTCCGGTGTCCACGGAAGCCACCATGGGAGTATCCCTGATCAGCACCGTTTTATTCCCTCTACCATAACTCTGTCTGAGCGGCGCAATTACCAAAGAGTATCCAGTGGGTACTCCCATCCTAAACCATCTTTCTGCGCGCGGCGCGGCTTAGATATTGAACTCTCTTCCATCTTCAGCTGCGCTTTAATGGTGGGCAGCAACATCCCCGTGTCTGCTGCTCTGTAACGCCAAGTTTCCAACCTGTGCTTCCCTCCTGACCGAAAGGAGTCCTAGCAAGAGCCACAGTTCATTTACTTGTTCTTCAGGGAGGAAATTTAGCCGTAGAAGCCAGGTGACCACTTACAATACTGCTTGCTTCTCTGGTGTGCAGGGTAGCCACCATGGGAGTATCTCTGACCAGCACCGTTTTAATCCATATAACTCAACTCTGTCTGAGCGGCGCTATTACCAAAGAGTATCCAGTGGGTACTCCCATCCTAAACCATCTTTCTACCCGCGGCGCGGCTTAAATATCGAACTCTCTTCCATCTTCAGCTGCGCTTTAATGGTGGGCAGCAACATCCCCGTGTCTGCTGCTCTGTAACGCCAAGTTTTCAGCCTGTGCTTCCCTCCTGACCGAAAGGAGTCCAAGCTAGAGCCACAGTTGATTTATTTGTTCTTCAGGGAGGAAGTTTAGCCGTAGAAGCCAGGTGACCACTTACAATACTGCTTGCTGCTCCGGTGTCCACGGAAGCCACCATGGGAGTATCCCTGACCAGCACCGTTTTAATCCATCTACCTCAACTCTGTCTGAGCGGCGCTAATACCAATGAGTATCCAGTGGGTACTCCCTTCCCAAACCATCTTTCTGCGCGTGGCGCGGCTTAGATATCGAACTCTCTTTCATCTCCAGCTGCGCTTTAATGGTGGGCAGCAACATCCCCGTGTCTGCTGCTCTGTAACGCCAAGTTTTCAGCCTGTGCTTCCCTCCTGACCGAAAAGAGTCCAAGCTAGAGCCACAGTCTATTTACTAGTTCTTCAGGGAGGAACTTTAGCCGTAGAAGCCAGGTGACCACTTTCAATACTGCTTGCTGCTCCGGTGTCCACGGAAGCCACCATGGGAGTATCCCTGACCAGCACCGTTTAAATCCATCTACCTCAACTCTGTCTGAGCGGCGCTATTACCAAAGAGTATCCAGTGGGTACTCCCATCCCAAACCATCTTTCTGCCCGCGGCGCGGCTTAAATATCGAACTCTCTTCCATCTCAAGCTGCTCTTTAATGGAGGGTAGCAACATCGCCCGTGTCTGCTGATCTATAACGCAAAATTTCCATCCTTCATTTCCCACCTGGCCGAAAGGCGACCAAGGAAGAGCAACAGTTGATTAAGTAGTTCTTCAGGGAGGAACTTGCGCCGTAGAAGCCAGGTGACCACTTTCAATACTGCTTGCTGCTCCGGTGTCCACGGAAGCCACCATGGGAGTATCCCTGACCAGCACCGTTTTAATCCATCTACCTCAACTCTGTCTGAGCGGCGCTATTACCAAAGAGTATCCAGTGGGTACTCCCATGCTAAACCATCTTTCTGCGCGCGGCGCGGCTTAGATATCGAACTCTCTTCCATCTTCAGCTGCGCTTTAATGGTGGGCAGCAACATCCCCGTGTCTGCTGCTCTGTAACGCCAAGTTTCCAACCTGTGCTTCCCTCCTGACCGAAAGGAGTCCTAGCAAGAGCCACAGTTCATTTACTTGTTCTTCAGGGAGGAAATTTAGCCGTAGAAGCCAGGTGACCACTTACAATACTGCTTGCTGCTCCGGTGTCCACGGAAGCCACCATGGGAGTATCCCTGATCAGCACCGTTTTATTCCCTCTACCATAACTCTGTCTGAGCGGCGCAATTACCAAAGAGTATCCAGTGGGTACTTCCATCCTAAACCATCTTTCTGCGCGCGGCGCGGCTTAGATATTGAACTCTCTTCCATCTTCAGCTGCGCTTTAATGGTGGGCAGCAACATCCCCGTGTCTGCTGCTCTGTAACGCCAAGTTTCCAGCCTGTGCTTCCCTCCTGACCGAAAGGAGTCCTAGCAAGAGCCACAGTTCATTTACTTGTTCTTCAGGGAGGAAAATTAGCCGTAGAAGCCAGGTGACCACT
>JBAMBP010001003.1:0-32668 GCA_037044515.1 Phortica magna | reverse complement strand
GAAAAACTAGTAAGGGCGGTATAGTTAAGTATACTCAACCATATAATACCCTGCACATATCCTCACCTAATTAAATGGTGTTCTAAATATCAAAAAAATCAGTCAAAAGTGAGGAATTTTCGAAAAATTCGAGTTTGTTGATCTCTGTGGGCTGAAGCCATGAAATAAAGGGGTGTTTTTTGGTATGCAGTTTATAGGACGTATATTAACTGAACCTGCATACAAAATGTCAGACATGTACATTTCATAGTTGTGGAGATATACAAATTTTTGTAAAAAAAAGGGGAATTTACGAAAAATTTAAAATTGTGGGTCTTTGAGGGGTAGTTTTAATATAGAAGGGTATTCTCTGGTATGCAGTCTTAAGGATATGTATTTACTGAGTGTATACACTCAGGGAGGGGGTCCCCCTCCCCCTTCTATGCGTTACATACATTTCGGCCATACAAACACAATATACCCTGGTACAGTATGTACAGGGTATAAAAACAACAAAAAATAAAAATGTGTACAAAATGAATTGACTGGCGAAAACGCAAAAATTCAAAAACGAAGTGTCAACGCCCTATTAAGTTACAGTAGTGTAAATGGGGTATCAAACTAATTAACGGACTGCGCTGAGAGAGAGTTCAGAATGAGCAATAAAAAGTAACAACGATATCAGAACAAAATAAGAAATGATTTGACAACAACAAAACGGCAGTGTTAAGACATGCAAATCGAAGAAATGAATTGAGCTCTGACAATAGATGTTCTGCGAAAGATAGTTGCAACAACAATATAGTGCACACTCACCAAAAACAAAAAGCGAAGAATGAGAAAGGCAAAAATAAAATTGAAACAACACAGAAACAATTTATTTAAATAAAAATGTTGGAAAAATCAAAATAAAGAGCACAGTTTAAGCACAACTAACTTACCCCAAAATTAGATGAGCAATTCATAAACAGTTTAAATGATAAATTAAATCATATATCACACTGAATAACTTTAAATATTAATTAAAACACGGACCGAGGTAAATCGCGTCAGTCTCACTTGAAATCTTTCTCTCTCTTTTTTTGACTTCCCTCCTGGCCGAAAGGACTCCACTCTGTCTGAGCGGTGCTATTACTAAAGAGAACGCTGTTAGACCTCCCACCCCTCACCATCTTTATGTACATGGCACGGCTTTGATGTCGAACTCTCTTCCACTTCCAGCTGCTCCTTTATGGTGTGTAGCTAAGTCGCCCGTGTCTGCTGCTCAGTAACACCAAGTTTCAAGCCCTCGCTTTCTTCCAGACCGAAAGGAGTCCAAGGAAGAGCCACAGTTGATTGAGTAGTTCTTCAGGGAAGAATAAACGCCGTATAAACCAGGCAACCACTTCCAAAACTGCGTGCTGCTCCGGTGTCCACAGCAGTCTCCATGGGAGTGCTTCCGACCAGCACCGTAACAATCCGTATGCCACCACTCTGTCTTAGCAGCGCTATTACCAAAGGGGACCCTGTGAGTCCCTCCACCCCTCACCATCTTTCTGTGCGCAGCCCGGCTTAGATATCGAACTCTCTTCAACTACCAGCTGCTCGTTAATGGAGGTCAGCAACATCCCCCGTATCTATTGCTCTGTTAAGCCAAGTTTCAGCGAGAACCTAGTACCGAAGAAACAATGCGATCACTTACAAAACTGCGTGCTACTCCAGTGTCCACGGTAGCCACCATGGGATCACCCCCGACCAGCACCGTTTTAATCCGTCTACCGCCACTCAGTCTGAGGGCGCTATTACCAAAGAAGACACTGTGAGACCTCCCACCCCTCACCATCTTTCAGTGCGTGGCTTAGATATCGAACTTTCTTCCAATTCCAGCTCTTCCTTTATGGAGGGCAGCAACATCCACTGTCATTGCTGCTCTGAAACACCAAGATTCCAGCCTTCGTTTCCTTCCTGGCCGAAAAGAGTCCAAAGAGGAGCCACAGACGACTAGGTACTTCTTCAGTCCATTCACAAAACTGCATGCAGCTCCGAATTCCACGGTAGCCTCTATGAGAGTGGCCTAGACAAGCGCCGATACATTCCGTCTGCCACTTTCTGTGTGAGCGGCACTATTACCAAAGAGAACCCAGTGAGTCTTCCCACCCCTTACCAACTTTCTGTGCTCAGCGCGGCTTATATATCGAACTCTGCTTCACTTTCAGGAGATCCTTTATGCAGGGCAGCAACATCCCCCGTGTCTGCTGCTCTGTAACGCCAAGTTTCCAGCCTTCGCTTCCCTCCTGGCCGAAAGGAGTCCAGGGAAGAGCCACAGTTGATTGAGAAGTTCTTCAGGGAGGAACTATTGGCGTAGAAACCAGGCGTCTACTTACAAAACTGCGTTCTGCTCCGGTGTCCACGGTAGTCTACATGGGAGTTACCCCAACCCGCACCGTTACAATAACTCAACCACCTCTCTCTCTGAGCGGCACTTTTACCAAAGAGGACCCTGTGGGTACAACCACCGCAAACCATATTTCTGTTCGCACCACTCGTCTTGGATATCGAACTCTCTTCCAATTCCAGCTGCTCCTTTATTGAGGGCAGCTAAATCCCCCGTCTTTGCTGCTCCGTAACACCAAGTTTCCAGCCTTCGCTTCTCTCCTAGCATAAAGGAGTCCACGGAAGAGCTACAGCCGATTAGGTAATTCTTTAAGGAGGAACTATTGCCGTAGAAACCAGCTGTCCACTTTCAAAACTGCATGCTGCTCCGGTGTCCACGGTAGCCACCATGAGAGTACCCCAGACCAGTACTGATACAATCCCTCTGCTACCACACTCTGTCTGAGCGTTGCTATTACCAAAGAGGACCTTGTGAGTCCACCCACCCATAAAAAACTTTCTGTACGCGGCGCGGCTTAGATATCGAACTCTCTTCCACTTCCAGCAGCTCCTTTATGGTGGGCAGCACCATCCCCCGTATCTACTGCTCTCTATAGTCAAGTTGAGTAGTTCTTCATGGAGGAACTATCGCCGTAGAAACCAGACTGCTTGCAGCTCCAGTATCGACGGAAGCCACCTAGGAGTACCCCAGACCAGCACCGTTTTAATCCCTCTACCACCAATCTGTCTGAGTTGCGCTATTACCAAAGATTATCCACTGAGTACTCCCATCCCTAACCAGCTTTCTGTGCGCGGCGCGGCATAGATATCAAACTGTCTTCCACTTCCAGCTGCTTCTTTATGGGGGTCGGCAACATCCCCCGTCTCTGCTGCTCTGTAGACCGAAGTTTCCAGCCTTCGCTTCCCTCCTGGCCGAAAGATATTTAAAGAAGTGCCACAGTTGATTGAGTTGTCCTTCAGCCAGGAACTAGCGCCGTAGAAACCAGGCTTCTTCTTACAAAACTGCTTGCTGCTCCAAAAACCTTTTAAGCCGGCATGGGAGAACCCCTGACAAGCACCGTAACAGTCCCTCTGCCACCAGTCTGTCTGAGTGGCGCTATTATCAAGGAGGGCCCTGTGAGTCAACCCAACCCACACCATCTTTTTGTACGCGGCGCGGCTTAGATATCGATTTTTATACAACTTCCAGCTGTTCTTTTGTAGAGGGCAGCAACATCCCCTGTCTCTGCTGCTCTGAAACACCAAGTTTCCAGCCTTCTTTTCCCTCCTGGCCGAAAGGAATCCAAAGAAGAGCCACAAATGATTGAGTATTTCTTGAAGGAAGAATTAGCGCCGTTAAAACCAGGCATCCGTTTACAAATCTGTCCATTTACAAAACTGCGTGCTGCTCCGGTTTCCACGGTTGCCACCATGGTAGTACCCCTGACCAGCAAAGTTACAATCCCTATGCCACCACTCCGTCTAACCGGCGCTATTACAAAAGAGGACGCTGTGGGTCTGCTCCCTAATGAAGGCCAAGTTTCCAGCCTTCGCTCCCCTCCTAACCGAAAGGAGACCAAGGAAGAACCACAGAATATTTAAAAGTTCTTCAACGAAGATCTAGCACCGTAGAAACCATACGAACACTTACAAAACTGATTGCTGCTCCTGTGTCCACGGTAGTCTCCATTGGAGTACCCCCGAGCAGCAATACCCATGCCACTATTATGTCTGAGCGGTGCTATTCCCAAGGCAGACGCTGTGAGACCAACAACCCCTCACCATCTTACTGTACTGGGCACGGCTTAGATATCGAACTCCTTTCCACTTCTAGCTGCTCCTTTATGGTGGGCAGCAATATCTCCCGTCTCTGCTGCTCTGTAACACCAAGTTTCCAGCCTTCGCTTCCCTCGTGGCTGAATGGAATCCAGGGAAGAGCCAAAAATAATTGAATAGTTCTTCAGAGAGTTACTAGCGCCGTCGAAACCAGGGATCAAATTACAAAACTATGTGCTGCTCCGGTGTCCACGGTAGCCACAATGGGAGTACCCCTGACCAGCTCGTTACAATTCCTCTGCCACCACTCTGCCTAATTGGCGCTAATACCAAAGTGCACCCTGCGAGTCCACCCACCCCTCACCAACTTTCTGTGCGCAGCATGGTTTAGATATCGAACTCTCTTCCACTTCCAGCTGCTCCTTTATAGTGGGCCGAAACATCCCCTGCTACTCTGAAACACTAAGTCCTGCCTTCGCTTCCATCCTGACCGAAAGGAGACCAAGGAAGAACCACAGCTGCTCCTGTGTCCACGGTAGTCTCCATGGGAGTACCCCCGAGCAGCACCGTTACAATTACCATGCCACTATTCTGTCTGAGCGGTGCTATTCCCAAGGCGGACGCTGTGACCCCAACAACCCCTCACCATCTTACTGTGCGGGGCGCGGCTTAGATATCGAACTCTCTCCCATTCCCAGCTGCTCCTTTTAGTGAGCCGAAACATCCCCTGCTACTCTGAAGCGCTAAGTCCTGCCTTCGCTTCCCTCCTGGCCGAAGGGAGTCCAAGGAAGAGCCACAGTTTATTGAGTAGTTCTTCAGGAAAGAATTAACGCCCTTAACACTTACAAAACTGCGTGCTGCTCCGGTATCCACGGACCCTATGAGTCCTCCCACCCTTCACCATCTTTCTGAGAGTAGCGCGGCTTAGATATCGGATTCTCTTCCACTTCCAGCTGCTCCTTTATAGTGGGCCGAAACATCCCCTGCTACTCTGAAGCGCTAAGTCCAGCCTTCGCTTCCCTCCTGGCCGAAAGGAGTCCAAGGAAGAGCCACAGTTTGTTGAGTAGTTCTTCAGGGAAGAATTAACGCCGTAGAAACCAGGCGTCCACTTACAAAACTGCGTGCTGCTCCATTGTCCACGGTAGTCTTCATGGGATTACCCCCGACCAGCATCATTACAATCCTTATGCCCCTACTCTGTCTGAACGGCGCTATTATTAAGCGGCTTAGATATCGAACTCTCTTTCATTTCCAGCTGCTCCTTTCTGAAGGGCTACAACATCCCCCGTCTCTGCTGCTCTGTAACAACAAGACTCCAGCGATCGCTTTCTTTCTGGTCGAAAGGAGTCCACGGAAGACCCGCAGTTCATTAGGTAGTTCTTCAGGGAGGAACTAGCGCCATAGAAACCAGGAGTCTACTTACAAAACTATGTGTTGCTCCGAAGTCCACGGTAGCCACAATGGGAGTACCCCTGACCAGTGTGAGGACTTGAATTGTAGGTAAATTCGCGACTCACATATTGAGATGTCAACATTGTTAACCGACAGCATATAAGTCATCGACATTGATTAGCGACGCTTATTAGCGACCGCTCTCGAGTAAGTTGTGTTGCGAGTGTGGTTACCGCGCAGTAACAAAGTGTTGAGGCTAACAGCGCGCACTTGTGGCGAAAATTACAACAACATAAGTTGTTGTAATTTTTGGAGTATGCCAGCGTGGCTGTTGTTGTTGCGGATGCGCCAGATTGCGAAAGTGACGGTGGAAAAGGAATGCAGAAAGTAAAACTATGCTTGTTGTTGTTGCATTTTATGACGGTCAGTTTTATGACTGTTGGCGTGGGTGCGGCAACAATAACAGCAATAACGCTAGCATCAGAATGACGGAACGTCAATTCAATGCATAATGTTTTGTTGTGTTTGGCTCGACCGATCTACATTGATCCGTATGATTCGCTTGCCGACAAACAACAACAATAAGGATTGACGATTGACACAGGCGCCTGTACGACAAAGCGTGTTAGCGGCAGTTGAGTGCAAGCATAGGCAAATGCTGGCGTTTGGCGGTTTATTGTTGGGTCAATGACACAACAGCGTTGGATGATCAGTTGTTTTCGTACACAACTGCGCTGTTTTGCCTTTCTTTAAGCATAGCCAATGACAAAAGGCAGTGTGAGGCAGTGACGTCGCTGAAGGTTGACAGAAGTCGCCACAGTGGTGGCGAAAATAATTGAACATTGTAGTTTGTTCAGCATTTGAAGCGCTACGACCTTCTTGGCGCCGCCTACCGCGTATTAATCGACGGTTGGCGTTGCAGCCAGTTGGGACGGACAGGCGCAGGCCTGACTGACGAAGTATTTGCGCCAGCAGAATAGTTTTGGATGAATTTGCAATTCCCAACTAGTTAAGGTAGCATTTAACAAGGCAATTCAGTTTTTGGTGAGCATACTTCTCTTCTCTTCTTGTTTGGACAAAAAACAACTTATGTTGTTGTAATTTTCGACACAAGTACGCGCTGTTAGCCTCAACACTTTGTTCCTGCGCGGTAATCACCCTCGCAACGCAACTTTATCAAGTGCGGCCGCTAATCAGCGTCGCTAAAATCGAAGCGCTTTTTTTAGCTGCAAGCGAGACTGACCACAGCTGGGTAAGATTTTTATTGTCTAAATCCCCAAACCATTTCTAGGTATTTGTCCGAGAAACCAGTAGCGCGTTAATACGCCGACACTGGAAAAATTACAAAGACAAGTTGTTTGTGTTATACGAAGCGGCAGCTGGTGAAGATTCACTGCGCCAACTAACCCTAAGCACCACAACGGGCGACTGGGTGCGACCTGAAGCTACGTGTGTTGCGCAAAGTCGAGGTGAACAGGCCATCCGACTTGCGCAGACGTGAGCATCAGCGGTCCGCAACAGGATCGGCCCAACTTGGAGTCCAGTGGGTTAAGTGCAGCGGCAACCAGTGCCAAGACGTGGGTGGAGGACGACTCCCCAAGACCAGCAGCAGCGAATAGCATTCAAGCTAGAAACCTTAAGTCAATTATTGAATTTGTTTGTCAATAAAAATAAGAAACTGTTTCAAATTTCAGGCTTAATTTGTGTGTCAATTATTTGGCAGCGCTCAGGTGTCCGGCAGAATTACAAATTATTGTAAAGCCGGCTACCTGGAATCTCTTTGAGCTGCCCCAGCCTAAAGACCTGGGCGAGAACCGGGAATCCTCTACACCAGCACCGTTAAAATCCCTCCGTCACCACTCTGTCTGAGCGGCGCTATTACCAAAGAGGACCCTGTGGGTCCGCCCACCCCTAATCGTCATTCTTTGCGCAACGCGGCTTAGATATCGAACTCTCTTCCATTTCCAGCTGCTTGTTAATGGTGGCCAGCAACCTCCCCCGTATCTATTGCTCTGTAAAGCCAAGTTTCCAGCCTTCGCTTCCCTCCTGGCCGAAAGGAGTCCAAGGAAGGGCTACAGTTGATTGTGTATTTCGTTAGGGAAAATTTAGCGTCGTAGCAACCAGGCGTTCTCTTACAAAACTGCGTGCTGCTCCGGTGTCAACGGTAGTCTCCATGGGATTACCACTGACCAGCACCGTTACAATCCCTATGGCACTACTCTGTCTGAGTGGCGCAATAACAAAATAGGACGCTGTGAGACCTTCAACCCCTCAACATCTTTCTGTGCGTGGCGCGGTTTATATATCGAACTTTCTTCCATTTCCAGCTGCTGCTTTATAGAGGACAGCAACATTCCCCGTCTCTGATGCTCTGTAACACGTAAATCCAAGTCTTTGCAACCCTACTGTCCGAGAGGAGTCCAAGGAAGAGCTAAAGTTGATTGTGTATTTCGTTAGGGAAAATTTAGCTTCGTAGAAACCAGGCGTTCTCTTACAAAACTGCGTGCTACTCTGGTGTCCACGGAAGTCTGCACGGGAGTCCCTCAGACCAGCACCTTTACAGTATGTCTACCTCCACTCTGTCTGAACGGCGCTATTGCCATAGAGGATCCTGTGGGTCTTCTCACCCCTAACCATCTTTCTTTGCGCGGCGCGGCTTATATATAAAACTCTTTTCCATTTCCAGCTGCTTGTGAATGGTGGCCAGCAACATCCCCCGTATCTTTTCCTCTGTAAAGGCAAGTTTCCAGCCTTCGCTTCACTCCTAGCCGAATGGAGTTTAAGGATGAGCCACAGTTGATTGCGTAGTTCTTCAGGAAAGAACAAGCGCCGTAGAAACCAGATGACCACTAACAAAACTGCGTGCTGCTCTGGTTTCCACGGTAGTCACCATGCGAGTTCCCCCGTTCAGGACCGTTATAATCCCTCTACCACTACTCTGTCAGAGGGGCGCTATTACCAAAGAGGACGCTGTGTGTCCTCCAACCCCTCCACATCTTTCTGTGCGTGGCGCGGTTTAGATATCGAACTTTCTTCCATTTCCAGCTGCTGCTTTATAGAGGGTAGCAACATTCCCCGTCTCTGCTGCTCTGTAACACGTAGTTCCAAGCCTTTGCTTCTCTTCTGGCCGAAAGGAATCCAAGGAAGAGCTACAGTTGATTTAGTATTTCATCAGCGAAAAATTAGCGCCGTAGAAACCAGGCGACCTCTTACAAAACTGCGTGCTGCTCCGGTATCCACGATACCCACCATGGGAGTACAACAGAACAGCACCACCACTTTATCTGAGCTGCGCTATAACAAAAGAGAACCCTATGAGTCACCCCAACTTTCACCTTCTTTCTGTGCACTGCGCGGCATAGATATCGAACTCTCTTTCACTTCCAGCTGCTCTATTTTGAAAGTCAGCAACATCCACCGTCTCTGCTTTTCTGTAACACCAATTTTCTAGCCTTCGCTTCCCTCCTGGCCGTAAGGAGTCCAAAGAGGAGCTACAGTCGATAAGGTTGTTCTTCAGAAAGTAACTAGCGCCGTAGACAACAGGCGACCACTTATAAAACTGTTTGCGGTTTCGGAGTCCACAGTAGCCACTATGGGAGTACCCAGACACCGTTTTCAACCCTCTACCACCACTCTGTCTAAGCACCGCTAATACCAAAGAGGACCCTGCGGGTAATCCCTCCCCTAACCATCATTATGTAGGCGGCGCGGCTAAGATATCGAACTCTCTTCCACTTCCAGCTGCTCCATTCTGGAAGACAGCAACATATCCCGTCTCTGCTGCTCAGTAAAGCCAAGTTTCTAGCATTCGCTTCCCTCCTGGCCGTAAGGAGTCCAAGGAAGAGCTACTGTCAATTAGTAATTTCTTCCAGAAGGAACTAGTGCCGTAGAAACACGGCGTCCACTTACAAAAATGTGTGCTGCTCCGGTGTCCAGGGTAGCCACCATGGGAGTGCCCCATACCAGCACCGTAACAATCCCTCAACCATCACTGTGTCTGAGGGGCACTATTACCAAAGAGGACCTTGGGCATCCTCGCACTTCTTACCATCTTTCTGTGCACTGCGCGGATAAGATATCGAACTCTCTTCCACTTCCACCTGCTTCTTTATGGAAAGCAGCAAAATCCCCCTGTCTTTGCTACTCTTTAATAAAAATCTACCAGCCTTCACTTCCCTCCTGGCAAAATGGCGTACAAGGAAGAGCCAAAGTTGATTCAGTAGTTATTCAGTGAGGAACTAGCGTCGTAGAAGCCAGGCGTCCACTAGCAAAACTGCGTGCTGCTCTGGTGTCCACGGTAGCCACAATGCGAGTACCCAAAACCAGCACCGTTGCAATCTTTCTATCTGTCTGCGCGACGCAATTACCAAAGATGACCCTGCGGGTCGTCCCACCTCTCACTATCATTCTAAGCGCGGCGCGGCTTAGATATCGAACACTCTTCCTCTTCCAGCTGCTCCTTTATGGAAGGCAGCAACATCCCCTGTCTCTGCTACTCTGCAAAACCAATTTTCCAGCCTTCGCTTCCAATCTGGCCGAAAGGCGTGCAAGGAAGAGCCACTATTGATTGAGTAGTTCTTAAGGGAGGAACTAGTACCGTAGAAACTTACAAAACTGCTTGCGGCTCCGGTGTCCACGGTAGCCACCATGGGAGTTCCCCAGACGAGCACCGTTTTAATCCCTCTATTACCACTCTGTCTGAGTGGCGCTTTTACCAAAGAGGACCCTGTGGGTCCTCCCACCCCTAACTATTTTTCTGTGCGCGGCGAGGCTTTGACATCGAACTCTCTTTCACTCCCAGCTACTCCTTTATTAAGGACTACATCATCCCCCGTCTCTGCAGCACTGTAACTCCAGGTTTGCAGCCTTTCGTCCTGGCTGAAAGGAGTCCACTGTTGATTGAGTAGTTCTTCAGGAAGGAACTATTGCCGTAAACACCAGGCGACAACTTACAAAACTGTTTGCGGCTCCGGTGTCCAAGGTAGCCACCATGGGAGTTACCCAGACCTGCACCGTTTTAATTCCACAACCACCAAACTGTCTGAGGGGCGCTATAACCAAAGAGGACCCTGTGGGTTCTCCGATCCGTTATCTTCTATCTGTGCTCGGCGCGTCTTAGATATCGAACTCTCTTCTACGTACAACTGCTCCGTTTTAGAGGCCACTAACATCATCCGTCTCTGATGCTCTGTTATGCCAAGTTTCCAGCTTTCGCTTCCCTCCTGGCCGATAAAAGTCCAAGGAAGAGCTACAGTTTATGAGTATTTCTTCAGGGAGGAACTAGCGCAGTAGAAATCAGGCAACTTCTCACAAAATTGCTTGCTGCTCCGGTGTCCACGGTAGCCACCATGGGAGTACGCCAGTCCAACACCCCTATTCTGTCTGTTCTTCCCACCCCTAACCATTATTCAGTTCGTGGCGCGGCTTCGATATGGAGCTCTCTTCTACGTCCAACTGCTCCGTTAAAGTGGGCAGCAGCGTCCCCTGTCTCTGCTCCTCTTTTTATTTGTTATTTGTTTATTAATAACAATTTACTGCTATAATTTACTTAAGGTTATATTAAAATATATAAAATATAAAACTAATAATTACATTCAAAAGATAAATAAATACTATAATAAATAAAAAACATACAATAATATAAAAATGAAGTAGTAAGTACAATATAAGTCTCTGACCCTGTGGGGGAAATTTATTTGCATTAAGCCAGCTATGCTCCAACTCACAGCCATGTGTGGTCAGAGACTAAATTTGAATCAGTGTTAAAAGTCCATCTAAAGGCCGCTGTTGTTAGGCCGCTAATCTGCTGTAGATTCACGAAGGTAGCGCTGAACGGAGGAGTTGAGTGTCAGAGAGAGAGATCTCAGGTGAGATGATCTGATAAAGATTATTGTAATTCATACATAAAACGCAAAACGGGTTATGAAGGGAATAGTTAGTTGTTCATCTGTGCAAGGTAATTGGGACAAAGTTTCTTGTGCTTCTTCGTGGGACGTTGAAACTAATCTGACCAAGTAAGTATAAGGAATCAACAAGTTTATGAAAAGAAACAGTCCCTAAAACAATCCTACGTTGCGAAAGAGATGGGAGGTCATTGAGGAGGAGCCTTTCATGGTTTGGTGATAGTCTGATAGTAGGGTCCCAGTTTAGATCACGAAGAGCAAATAAGAGAAATTGTTTCTGAACTGACTCAATGCGGTCTTGGTGTTTTTTATATTGTGGAGACCATACACAACAGCAATATTCGAGTATAGGACGTACAAGTGACGTGAAAAGAATTTTAGCGATATAAGGGTCCCTGAATTCTTTAGACCAACGTTTGATAAATCCAAAAACGCCCTTCGCCTTATTGACGACTGTTGAGATTTGTTGGATGAAGCTGAGTTTGGGGTTATCGAACTCTCTTCCACTTCCAGCTGCTCCTTTATAGAAGGCAGTAACATCCCCTGTCTCTGCTACTCTGCAAAACCAATTTTCCAGCCTTCGCTTCCAATCTGGCCGAAAGGCGTCCAAGGAAGAGCCACTGTTGGTTGAGTTGTTCTTAAGGGAGGAACTAGCGCCGTAGAAACCAGGCGACCACTTACAAAACTATGTGCAGCTCCGGTGTCCACGATAGCAACAATGGGAGTACCCCAGACCAGCACCATTTTAATCCCTCTACCACCTTTCTGTCTGAGCGGTGCTTTTACCAAAGAGGACCTTGTGGGTCCTCCCATCCCTAACCATCTTTCTGTGCGCGGCGCGGCTTAGATATCGAACTCTATTCCTTTTATAGCGGCTCCTTTATGAAAAGCAGCAACAATCCCTGTCTCTGCTGCTCTATAACACCAAGTTTCCAGCCTTCGCTTCATTCCTGACCGAATGAAGTCCCATGCAGAGTCACTGTTGATTCAGTAGTTCTTCAAGAAAGAACTACCCTCGTAGACACAAGCCAACCACTTACAAAACTGCTTGCGGCTCCGGAGACGACGGTAGCCACCATGGGAGTACCCCAGACCAGCACCATTTTTATCCCTCTATCTGTCTGAGCGGCGCTATTACAAAAAAGGATCCTATCGGTCCTTCCACACCTCTCCATCTTTGTGTGCGCGGCGCGACTTAGATATCAAGCTTTTTCCCACTTTCAGCTGCTTCTTTATGGGGAGATGCAATATCCCCCGTCTCTGCTGCTCATTTAAACCAAGATTCCAGCCTTTGCTTCCCTCCTAACGAAACTCGTCCAAGGAAGAGCCACAGTTGATTGAGTTGTTCTTAAGGGAGGAACTAGCACCGTAGAAAGCATGTTTCCACTTACAAGACTATGTGCAGCTCGGGTTTCCACGGTAGCAACAATGGGAGTACCCCAGACCAGCACCGTTGCAATCGCGCTGCCAACACTCTGTCTGAGTGGCGCTATTACCAAAGAGGACCCTGTCGGTCCTTCAACACCTCAATATCTTTGTGTGCCCGGTGAGGCTTAGATATCGAACTGTCTTCTACTTTCAGCTGCGCTTTATGGAGGGCTGCACCATCCCCCGTCACTGCTGCTCATTTACTCCAAGTTTCCAGCCTTCGCTTCCTTCCTGGCAGAAAGGAGCCCAAGGAAGAGCCACAGTCGATTAGGTAGATCTTCAAGGAGGAACTAGCGTCGTTGAAACCAGGCGTCCACTTACAAGACTGCTGCTCTGGTGTCCACGGTAGCCACAATGGGAGTACCCCAGACCAGCACCATTTTTATCCGTCTATCTGTCTGAGCGGCGCTATTACAAAAAAGGATCCTATCGTTCCTTCCACACCTCTCCATCATTGGTTGCGCGGCGCGACTTAGATATCAAGCTTTTTTCCACTTTCAGCTGCTTCTTTATGGAGGGATGCAATATCCCCCGTCTCTGCTGCTCATTTACTCCAAGTTTCCAGCCTTCGCTTCCTTCCTGGCAGAAAAAAGCCCAAGGAAGAGCCACAGTTGATTGAGTTGTTCTTCAGGGAGGAACTAGCACCGTAGAAAGCATGTTTCCACTTACAAGACTATGTGCAGCTCGGGTTTCCACGGTAGAAACAATGGGAGTACCCCAGACCAGCACCATTTTTATCCCTCTATCTGTCTGAGCGGCGCTATTACAAAAAAGGATCCTATCGGTCCTTCCACACCTCTCCATCTTTGTGTGCGCGGCGCGACTTAGATATCAAGCTTTTTTCCACTTTCAGCTGCTTCTTTATGGAGGGATGCAATATCCCCCGTCTCTGCTGCTCATTTACTCCAAGTTTCCAGCCTTCGCTTCCTTCCTGGCAGAAAAAAGCCCAAGGAAGAGCCACAGTCGATTAGGTAGATCTTCAGGGAGGAACTAGCGTCGTAGAAACCAGGGGTTCACTTACAAGACTATGTGCTGCTCAAGTGTCCACGGTTACCCCAATGAGAGTACCCCAGACAAGCACCGCTGCAATCCATCTACCACCAATCTGTCTAAGCGGCGCTATTACCAAAAAGGATCCAGTGATTCCTCCCATCCCTCACCTTCTTTCTGAGCGTGACACGGCTTAGATATCGAACTCTTTTCCACTTCCGGCTGCTCCTTGATGAAAAGCAACAATATCCGCAGTCTCTGCTGCTGGTCTGGATTACCACCATGGTTGCTCCAATGGTGCAGGCGTCCACTTACATAACTGTGTGGTGCTCCGGTGTCCACTGTTGCCACCATGGGAGTACCCCAGACCCGCACCGTAACAATCCTTCAACCATCACTGTGTCTGAGCGGCGCTATTACCAAAGAGTACAGAAGACACCGTCTTTGTGCTAGCGGTGCGGCTTAGATATCGAACTCTCTTCCACTTCCAGCTGCTCCTTTAGGGAGAACTGCATAATCCCCCGTATCGGTTGCTCAGTAATTCCAAAATTTCAGCCTTCGCTTCCATTCTAGCCGAAAGGTGTCCAAGGAAGAGCCACAGTTGATTGAGTAGTTCTTCAAGGAGGAACTAGCGTCGTTGAAACCAGGCGTCCACTTACAAGACTGCTGCTCTGGTATCCACCTCCTCCTCTATCTGTCTGAGCGGCGCTATTACCAAAAAGGATCCTGTCGGTCCTTCCACACCTCACCATCTTTGTATGCGCGGCGCGACTTAGATATCGAGCTTTCTTCCACTTTCAGCTGCTTCTTTATGGCGGGATGCAATATCCCCCGTCTCTGCTGCTCAGTAACTTCAAGTTTCCAGCCTTCGCTTCCCTCCTGGCGAAACTCGTCCAAGGAAGAGCCACAGTTGATTGAGTTGTTCTTCAGGGAGGAACTAGCGCCGTAGACACCAGGCGTCCTTTTACAAAACTATGTGATGCTACGGTGTCCACGGTAGCCACCATGGGAGTACACCCGACCAGCACCGTTTTAATGCCTCTACCACCAATCGGTCTGAGCGGCGCTATTACCAAAAAGGACCCTGTGGGTCCTCCCACCCCTAACCATCTTTCTATGCGCGGCGCGGCTTAGATTTCGAACTCCCTTTTACTTCCAGCTGCTCCTTTATGAAGGGCAGCAACATTCCCTGTCTCTGCTGCTCTATAACACCAATTTTCCAGCCTTCGTTCCCTCCTGACCGAATGGAGTCCATGGTTGATTGAGTTGTTCTTCAGGCAGGGACTAGCGCAGTAGACACCAAGCGACCTTTTACAAAACTATGTGATGCTCCGGTGTCGACGGTAGCCACCATGGGACTACCCAAAACCAGCACCGTTTTAATCCCTCTACCACTACTCTATCTGAGCGGCGCGATTACCAAAGAGGACCCTGTAGGTCATCCCACCCGTTACCATCTTTCTATGCGTGTCGTGGCTTAGATATCAAACTCTTTTTCACTTCCGGCTGCTCCATTTTGGAAGCCAGCAATATCCCCGTCTCTACTACTCTTTAACACCAATCTTCCAGCCTTCGCTTCCCTCCTGGCAAAAAGGCGTCCAAGAAAGAGCCACAGTTGATTCAGTAGTTCTTGATGGAGGAACTAGCGCCGTTGAAACCAGGCGTCCACTTACAAGACTGCTGCTCTGGTGTCCACGGTAGCCACAATGGGAGTACCCCAGACCAGCACAATTTTCATTCCTCTATCTGTCTGTGCGGCGCTATTACCAAAAAGGATCCTGTCGGTCCTTCCACACCTCACCATCTTTGTGTGCGCGGCGCGACTTAGATATCGAGCTTTCTTCCACTTTCAGCTGCTTCTTTATGGCAGGATGCAATATCCCCCGTCTCTGCTGCTCATTTACTTCAAGTTTACAGCCTTCGCTTCCCTCCTGGCGAAACTCGTCCAAGGAAGAGCCACAGTTGATTGAGTTGTTCTTCAGGGAGGAACTAGCGCCGTAGAAACCTTGTTTCCACTTACAAGACTATGTTCTGCTCCGGTGTCTACGGTAGCACCAATGGGAGTACCCCAGACCAGCACCGTTGCAATCCCGATGCCAACACTCTGTCTGAGCGGCGCTATTACCAAAGAGGACCCTGTCGAACCTTCCACACCTCATTATCTTTGTGTGCGTGGCGTGACTTAGATATCAAACTCTTTTCCACTTCCGGCTGCTCCAGTTTGGAAGCCAGCAACATCCCCGTCTCTACTACTCTGTAACACCAATCTTCCAGCCTTCGCTTCCCTCCTGGCAAAAAGGCGTCCAAGAAAGAGCCACAGTTGATTGAGTAGTTCTTCAAGGAGGAACTAGCGCCGTTGAAACCAGGCGTCCACTTACTAGACTGCTGCTCTGGTGTCCACGGTAGCCACAATGGGAGTACCCCAGACCAGCACCATTTTCATTCCTCTATCTGTCTGAGCGGCGCTATTACCAAAAAGGATCCTGTCGGTCCTTCCACACCTCACCATCTTTGTGTGCGCGGCGCGACTTAGATATCGAACTTTCTCCCACTTTCAGCTGCTTCTTTATGGGGAGATGCAATATCCCCCGTCTCTGCTGCTCATTTAAAACAAGATTCCAGCCTTCGCTTCCCTCCTAACGAAACTCGTCCAAGGAAGAGCCACAGTTGATTGAGTTGTTCTTAAGGGAGGAACTAGCACCGTAGAAAGCATGTTTCCACTTACAAGACTATGTGCAGCTCGGGTTTCCACGGTAGCAACAATGGGAGTACCCCAGACCAGCACCGTTGCAATCGCGCTGCCAACACTCTGTCTGAGCGGCGCTATTACCAAAGAGGACCCTGTCGGTCCTTCAACACCTCGATATCTTTGTGTGCCCGGTGAGGCTTAGATATCGAACTGTCTTCTACTTTCAGCTGCGCTTTATGGAGGGCTGCACCATCCCCCGTCACTGCTGCTCATTTACTCCAAGTTTCCAGCCTTCGCTTCCTTCCTGGCAGAAAGGAGCCCAAGGAAGAGCCACAGTCGATTAGGTAGATCTTCAAGGAGGAACTAGCGTCGTTGAAACCAGGCGTCCACTTACAAGACTGCTGCTCTGGTGTCCACGCTAGCCACAATGGGAGTACCCCAGACCAGCACCGTTGCAATCGCGCTGCCAACACTCTGTCTGAGCGGCGCTATTACCAAAGAGGACCCTGTCGGTCCTTCAACACCTCAATATCTTTGTGTGCCCGGTGAGGCTTAGATATCGAACTGTCTTCTACTTTCAGCTGCGCTTTATGGAGGGCTGCACCATCCCCCGTCACTGCTGCTCATTTACTCCAAGTTTCCAGCCTTCGCTTCCTTCCTGGCAGAAAGGAGCCCAAGGAAGAGCCACAGTCGATTAGGTAGATCTTCAAGGAGGAACTAGCGTCGTTGAAACCAGGCGTCCACTTACAAGACTGCTGCTCTGGTGTCCACGGTAGCCACAATGGGAGTACCCCAGACCAGCACCGTTGCAATCGCGCTGCCAACACTCTGTCTGAGCGACGCTATTACCAAAGAGGACCCCGCGGGTCCTCCCATCCCTCACTATCTTTCTGTGCGTAACACGGCTTGGATATCAAACTCTCTTCCACTTCCAGCTGCGACCAATTACAAAACTGCTTGCTGCTCCGGTGTCCACGGTAGCCACCATGGGAATATCCCAGACCAGCACTGTTGCAATGCCTCTACCAATTGTCTGTCTGAGCCAAAAAAGGACCCTGTGGGTCCTCCCACCCATCACCATCTTAGTGAGCGTGGTGCGGCTTGGGTATCAAACTCTTCATCACTTCCAGGTGGTCCTTAATACAGGCCAGCAACATCCCCCGTCACTGCTGCACTGTAAATCCAAGTTTCCAGCCTTCGCTTCCCTCCTGGCCAAAAGGCAACCAAGGAAGGGCTCCAGTTGATTGAATAGTTCTTCAGGGAGGAACTGGCGCCGTAGAAACCTGGCGTCAACTTACAACACTGCGTGCTGCTCCAGTGTCCACGGTAGCCACCACGGGAGTACCCAAGAACAGTACCGTTTTAATCACTCTACCACCACTTTGTCTGAGCTTCGCTTTTACCAAAGAGGACCCTTTGGGTCCTCCCACCCGTAACCAACTTTCTGTGCGCGGCACAGCTTTGATATCGAACTCTCTTCTACTTCCTGCTGATTCTTTATGGAGGGCGGCAACATACCCCGTCTCTGCTGCTCTGTAACACAGAGTTTCCATCCTACGCTTCTCTTCGGGCCGAAAGGAGTCCAAGGAAGAACCAAAATTGATGGAAAAGTTACTCAGGGAGGAACTAGCGCCGTAGAAACCAGGCGAACACTTACAAAACTGCTTGCTGCTCCGGTGTCCATGGTAACCACCATGGTAGTACCCGAGACCAGCACCATTTTAATCCCTCTGCCACAACTCTGTCTGATGAGCGCTATTACTCTATCACCATCTATTTGTGCGTGACGCGGCTTAGATATCGAACTCTCTTCCTGTTCCAGCTGCTCTTTAATGGAGGGCAGAAACATCTCCCGTCTCTGCTGATCTGTAACGCAAAGTTTCAAGCCTTCGCTACCCTCCTGACCAAAAGGAATCCAAGGAAGAATCACATTTTATTGAGTTGTTCTTCAGGAAGTATTTAGTGCCGTAGAAACCAGGCGACTACCTACAAAACTGTTTGGTGCTCCGATATCCACGGTAGCCACCATGTGAGTGGCCCAGACCAGCACCACCATTCTGTCTGTGCGGCGCTATTATCAAAGAGGACCCTGTGAATCCTCCCACCACATACCATATTTCCGTAAGATACGAGGCTTAGATATCGAACTCTCGTCCACTTCACACTGCTCCTATATGGCTCCGTAGAAACCGTGCGCCAACTTACAAAATTGCGTGCTGCTCCGGTGTCCACGGTAGTCTTCATGGGAGTACATCCGACCAGCACCGTGAAAATCCATCTGCCACCACTCTGTCTGAGCGGCGCTATTACCAAAGAGGACCCTGTGAGTCTTTCCACCTCTTACCGTCATTGTTTGTGTGGCACGCCTTAGATATCGAACTTTCTTCCACTTCCAGCTGCTCCTTTATGAAGGGCAACAACATTCCCCATCTGTAGTGCTCTGTTACACTTAGCAATCAACTTTTGCTTCCCTCCTGGCCGAAAAGAGTCCAAGGAAGAGCCACAGTTTATTGAGTAGTCCTTCAGGAAGGAACTAGCGCCGTAGAAACCGGGCTTCCACTTACAAAACTGCTTGCTGCTCCGTTGTCCACGGTTGCTACCATGGGAGTACCCCATACAAGCACCCCCACTCTAACTTATCAGCGCTATTACCAAACAGGACGCTGTGAGACCTCCCACCCCCTACCATCTTTCTGTGCGTGCCACGGTTTATATATTGAACTCTCTTCCACATCCAACTGGTCAGTTATGGAATACAGCAACATCCCCCGTCTTTGCTGCTCTGTAACACCAATTTTCCAGCATTCGCTGGGAGGAGCTAGCGCCGTAGAAATCAGGCATCCACTTACAAAACTGCTTGCTGCTCCGGTGTCTACGGTGGCCACGATGGAAGTACCCCAGTCCAGCACAGTTTTAATCCCTCTATCACAACTCTCTCTGAGCGACACTTTTAACAAAGAGAACCCTGTCACATTCTTTCTGTGCGTGGTGCGGCTTAGATATCGAACTCTCTTCCATTTCCAGCTGCTCCTTTATGGAGGGCATCCACATTAACCGTCTCTGCTGCTCTGTAACACATAGCTCCTAGTCCACTTACAAAACTGCATGCTCTTCCGGTGTCTACGGTAGCCACGATGGAAGTACCCCAGTCCAGCATAGTTTTAATCTCTTTACCACAACTCCCGTCATTCCGTCTGTCCGTCTGTCTGTATGTATGCAAACTCCTCCCTCAGTTTTGAAGCTATCGACCTGAAATTTTGCGCAGACCCTTGTATTTTATTACGATGACACATTGGTCGGAACCAGCGAGATCGGACCACTGGAACTGGTAGCCACCATACGAAAAGAAGAAGAAAAAAAATTTTAATCGTTGTATGAAAAACTTTTTTGTTTTCCAAGATAGAGCGCTGAAATTATACCAGTGGTGAACAACCGTAGCCTGGCTAAATGCCTGAAAGTTTCATTCAGATCAGAATACTGGAACTGGTACCTGCCATACAAAATGAAGAAGAGGAAGAAAAACAAAGTTTAAATCGTTGTATGGGAAACTTTTTTATTTCTTAAGATAGAGTGCTGAAATTTCAAAAGTAGTAAGTTAGTGTCACCAGATCAAATTCCTGCAAGTTTCACTGAGATCGGACTGCTGGAACTGGTACCTGCCATACAAAATGAAGAAGAGGAAGAGAAACCAAATTTAAGTCGTACGGAAAACTTTTTTGTTTCTTAACTAATCGACTCTAAACTTCATACTTTTGTTGATAATGTGGCTTAAAAACTATTTTGATATCAAAATGGGCGTGGCACCTCCCACATATGACCAAAACCAATAGTTCCCACATATATCTGGCACTCAATGAGGTATAACAACGAAAACTGATCTGTAGGCTATGTGGACAAAAAGAAATAAGATTCCAAAAATAAAATGGGCGTACCACAAAAGGTGTCGTGAAGAGTATACATCTTCGGCCGAAGATAACGTCCTTACTGTTTTTTTTTTTTTTTTTTTTATTATTATTTATTAAGGCATACGGGGTACTTGTAACCCCTTTGTGTCCTTCTTGCTCCATACATTCCGCCCTTATTGGGCTCTCCAGTTAACATACTTAAGTTAACATTTACATTTCACATATAACATTATACAAAACTATTATCACATTACAATAATCCAGCTGTCCGGGATATCAGACTTTTGGGTTGCCGCCTGTTGAGGCTTCTGAGGACCCGTGGTCTGGCCAGGCCTGCTGCCAGACGGTTTTTGTGCCTCACCAACCGGTCATTGTACCGACTGGAGTGTATATTAATTTGGTCAAAGACCGTTGCCATATCCGTATCCTCATTGCTGTAACCTGCTTTGCGAAGGTTAGCCTACGGTCCAGCACTATGCCAAGGTATTTGGCGGAGTCGGGCTGCTGTACAGGTGTCCCCTCAATCACTACTGCAGCCGGCTTTCTGCGTCGCAGGTTGAAACATACATTGGCTGACTTTCCGCTTTTGATGTCTATATTCCATCGTCTGGCCCACCGTGCAAACGTTGCGGCGTACTCCTGCACTCCGTCGGCTGCATCGTGTTCGCACGATGACCTGTATGTCATACACACGTCGTCTGCAAAAGTAGCCAACATGGTGTTCTCAGGATCCGGTTGCGGCATGTCGTATTTTTAAAGGCAGTACAACAGAGAGCCAAGGACGCTGCCCTGAGGTACCCCTGCTGCTACTCCGTACTGTGCTGAATGAAAGCGAACCGTGAATCGTCTTTCCTCCAAATGTGATCGCAGCAGCAAGAAGAATGGTGCAGGCAATGTTTCCTTTATTTTGGCCAAGAGTCCAGTATGCCATACCGGATCAAACGCCTCTCTAACATCCAAGAAAAAAGCGTTACAATACTCCTTCCTGTCAAATGCAACTACGATTTGATCGACGACCCGATGGAGTTGTTCGACAGTACAGTGTCCAGCTCGAAATCCGAACTGGTGCTCAGGAATAATTCCCCGAGAATCCACAATCCTAACAATCCTGGCGGCAATCAGTCTCTCAAACACCTTCGAAATCGAAGGCAGGAGACTGATCGGCTGGTATGACGCAGGGTCCTTTTCCGGCTTGCCAGGCTTGTGGATCATGGAAATTATTCCAAGCTTCCATTGAGAAGGGAAGCATTGCAACCTCAACATGGCGTTAAAAATTAACGTAATGTAGAGAATCGCATGACCGGGCAGTGCCTTTAATGTGGCGTTGCAAATGGCGTCATGGCCAGGGCCTTTCCCCACTCTCTGACGACTAATGACTTCTGCAATTTCTTCAGGGGAAAACGGCCTGATGGGCAAATCCATTTGGAGCGGTTGTTCCAACTTCTCACGCGTCTCCTGAACTTGCTGCTGGCTAACAAGCTCAAACGGCTGGAAGCGACTTGCGAGGTGTCCAGCAAACACCTCTGCTTGCTCCAAGTCAGACCTACACCAGGAACCATTATGAATCAGAGGCGCCTTTCTGATCCACCTCCTTTTAATGGCGCGCGTTGTTCTCCAAAGTGAATGCGTCTCATCTGATTCGGTGCCGGTATTAGCCACCCTCTCGTCAAACCACGCCGATCTGTGCATAGCCAGTGCATGTCGGAACTCGCTATGTAATCTATTCCTGGCTGTTTTGTCGAGTGGGTGGCGAGACCTCATCCATCTGGTGCGGAGTCGACGCTTTTCCGTGATTAGATCTAGGATCTCCCGGGGTAGGGGGATTCCTGCTGCAGCTGGTCTTTGAGGAGGGCTGCGAGTAGCTATGATTGCTGCGGCCTTGACTTGCTCAGCAAACAAGTCAATAGCATCCTCGATGTCATTTATTGTGTTTAAATTGAGATCAGACGGTAGTGATCGTTCCAACCTCTCGTGGAACACCTCCAAGTCGGTGCGCCTGGTTATTAGGCGCTCCGTCCTTGGATATGCTGTTGCAGTTGCATCCATCGTGATGATAAGCGGCAGATGGTCAGAACAGAGCTCAGGGATGGCTTCTATGCTCAGATTGGTGGCAAAGATACCACTCGATAAAGCAAAGTCAATGCAGCTTGGCGAACCTCTCCTGCCGTACGGGTAGCGCGTGGGACCGCCCGTCGCCAACGCGTTCACCCCGGTGCCCAAGATGAAATCCGCAAGCTCGCGACCTCTCTGGTTACTTTTACCTGATCCCCAAAGCCAGTGAGATGCGTTCCAATCTCCCGCAATCAGGAATTTCGGGCAATACTGGTCGAAGATACTGTCGTACTCATCTTTAGCCCATGCAAACCTCGGAGGACAATAAATCGCTCCGAAGTTGACTGCTCCGAGTTCCGTTTGGATGACTGCTGTCGCTAGCTGGACCTTTCCAGTGGCAACCGGCTTTAACGGGAAGTGTACCAGAGTGGACTTAACCAGTATAGCAGCTCCATCTCTGGCGTTACCAGTACTTGGGTCATTGGCTGGATAGGCTTCATACCCAAACAGCTTAGGGGCCCTTTCCTCACTACAATGCGTCTCATTGAGTAGTAGGACATCAATGTCCTGTCGCTGCACAAAACTTTCAAGTTCGTGGAGCTTTTTGGATACGCCATCGGCGTTCCACACTAGGATGCGTAAAGGCATCATTATGGTTTCGGCTGAGCTTGCAGAGCAGTGAGCAAATTCAGTATTTGCCCCTGTTGCCTCATTATCATCACCATAATTTACATCTGCTTCTCTTGAGCTGATCGGAGCTGATGGACTCAAGGCTGCTATCTTTGGCTGGTGGGTGCTGGGTTGCTTCCCATCTGGACGCACTGCGACTCCTGGTGTTGAGCTGTCTCTGCTGCTGTCGTTGTTGCTGCTGAGGCTCCTGAATTTGTGGCCAGTCTTGTACGCTTCCTCTTGCTGCGTCAGCATAAGAAATACCTTCGCGTCTTTTAACAGTGGGTCCTCGTGTATCACGAGGGTTGCTGACTGCAACATTAGCTCTCTCACCGCGCTAGGGCTTGTTGCTTTTCAGCATCGCTTGGTGTTTGGCGCATCCCGAATAGTTGGCAGGGTGCTGCTCACCCCAGTTAGAGCACGTGCAAGGCTCTTCCCGCGGCCGTGTGCAGTTCTTCGACTGGTGCTCTCCAGCACATATCACACAAATGTGTGGTTTGCGGCAGTATTTCGCAGTATGTCCAAACTGCTGACATCGGCGGCATTGGACCAGATACTTACTCTTGCGAAGGAGTTCCACTGTGACTCTCATACGGCACAGTTTTTTAATTGCTAGCAATTCCTTATTATTGGGTGTACTAGCTATGTTCAGAAAGAACATGTTGACGGGTTCAGCATCACGGACGCCAGGCTCGCTGCGTTTGTTGGGCGTAAAGACGTCAAGCACCTTATGACCCATCTTGTCCATGTCCTCTTTGATATGGTTGTGCAGCGTGCTATGATGCAGCCCCTTGATGCACACTTTGTATGGCCGGTCCTCCTTAAGCTGGTAGCAAAGGAAATCGTATTTGTCTTCTTCCAGCCAGCTGACTAGGCTGCGAAAGGTGGTAGAATCGGCTGCATAGAGCCGTAAGACTCCACTCATCGAAAATTTTGTATCTACCATGTTCTCATCGGTGATTTTACAGATACCCTGCATCAGTAAATTTACATTGTTGATGCCCTCCATCACTATTGGTGGTGGCTTGGGCATGGCTTTAGCTGTTTTTTTCCGTAGCTACCCGATTAGTCGCTACATTTGCAGCCTGATGGCTTGAACTGGGCAGATTGTCCAGGTCGTCAACGTCATTGCACTCCTCGGTCTCCATTTCAGGTGCGAATTGAGTGGCTAGCAGCCCAAAGCGATTTGAGCTGCCCTTGTACATCAGTGGTTGTCCTTTGGGTGCCTTGTCAAAAGCTCCTTTTTTCTTGTCCACAATAGGAGACATACCCGGAATGGCCTTGCGCTTGACAGTTTGGAAGCGCTGCGACGCTCCGTCTCCAGATGCACAACATTGGCTGTTGGTGCTGATTTTATCAATACATGAGGTGGTGCCAGTAATTGGTGTTGCTACGGGGGCGATTATCAGGTTTAGATCAGGTTCACTAATTGCATGTCGAAATGTTTCTCCAAGAGTTTTATTTGTAGCAGCCTTAGCTGCTTTCTTCTTTGGCTTCAAAATTCTTTTTGCCATTGCAGCCTAAAAGTATGCAAATATGTTGCAACGATCCGAGGACTCGAACCAATTAAGCTTTAAGCACACGAACAGCTGATAGCTCCGCGTGCCGGTCAGGCGGCCACTGTGGCCTGAGCCTAGATTTGCGAGAATATTCTTTTTACAATTTAAATTACTGTTGGTAGCACGTAGATTCCACTGCACTTGACTACTGAAGTCAACTAATAGTTTATCTGCCACAATTGTGGGCTTGTTTTTTGGGTTTGAACACCAATAAATCAGTTTATTCTTCGATCACTTCACGCACGCGTTCTACACCTCGCGAAGCTTACTAACCTTTCTAGCGGCACTATTAACAAAGAGAACCCTGTGAGTCCTCCCAACCCTCACCATCCTACTGTGCGTGGTGCGGCTTATATATCGAACTCTCTTCAATTTCCAGCTGCTCCTTTATGGAGGGCAACCACATTCCGCGTCTCTGCTACTCTGTAACACCAAGCTTCCAGCCTTCGCTTCCCTCCTGGCAGAAAGGAGTCCATGGACGAGCCACTGTTCATTAAGTAGTTCTTCTGGGAGGAGCTAGCGCCGTAGAAACAAAGCGACCACTTACAAAACTGCTTGCTGCTCCGGTGTCCACGGTTTCAACCATGGGAGTACCCCAGACAAGCACCAGCACTCTGTCTGAGCGGCGCTTTTACCAAAGAGGACCCTGTGAGTCCTCCCACCTTTCACCTTCTTTCTGTGCACTGCGTGGCATAGATATCGAACTGTTTTCCACGTCCAACTGCTCCATTATGGAGGGCAGCAACATCCCCCAACTCTGGTGCTCCGTAAAACCAAGATTCCAGCCTTCGCTTCCCTCCAGACCGAAAGGAATACAGGAAAAGCCAGAGTCGATTATGTAGTTCCTCAGGGAGGAACTAGCGCCGTAGACACCAGGCAACCACTTACAAAACTGCTTGCTGCTCCGGTGTCCACGGTATCCACCATAGGAGAACCCTAGACAAGCACAACCACTCTTTCTGAGTGGCGCAATTACCAAAGCGGACCCTGTGGGTCCTCCCACCCCTAACTATATTTCTGTGCGCGGCGCGGCTTAAATATCGTACTGTTTTCCACGTCCAGCTGCGCCTTATGGAAGG
Source organism: Phortica magna (assembly GCA_037044515.1). NCBI lineage: Eukaryota > Metazoa > Arthropoda > Insecta > Diptera > Drosophilidae > Phortica > Phortica magna. Next base: position 6,895 of record JBAMBP010001003.1, on the reverse strand, counting down.
CACTCTGTCTGAGTGGCGCTATTACTTAAGAAGACCCTGTGATTCCTCCCACCCCTTACCGTCTTTGTTTGTTCGGCGCGCCTTTGATATTGAACTCTCTTCCACTTCCAGCTGGTCCTTGATGGAAGGCAGCAACATCCCCCGTCTCTGTTGCTCTGTAAACCCAAGATTCCAGCCGCCACTTCCCTCCTGAGCCGAAAGGCGTCCAAGGAAGAGCCACAGTTCAATGAGTAGTTCTTCAGGGAGGAACTAGCGCCGTAGAAACCAGGCAACCACTTACAAAACTGCGTGCTGCTCCGGTGTCCACGGTAGTTACGATCGCTAAGCCACTACTCTGCCTACGCGGCGCTATTACCAAAGAGGACCCTGTAGGTCATCCCACCCAACACCAGCTTTTTGTGCGTCGTGCGGCTTTGATATGGAACACTCATCCAATTCCAGCTGCTCCTTTATGGGGGGCAGCAACATCTCCCGTCTCTGCTGCTCTGTAACGCCAAGTTTCCAGTTTTGGCTTCCCTCCAGGCAGAAAGGAGTCCATAGGCGAGCCACTGTTCATTAAGTAGTTCTTATGGGAGGAGCTAGCGCCGTAGAAACTAAGCGACCACTTACAAAACTGCTTGCTGCTCCGGTGTCCACGGTTTCAACCATGGGAGTACCCCAGACAAGCACCAGCACTCTGTCTGAGCGGCGCTTTTACCAAAGAGGACCCTGTGAGTCCTCCCACCTTTCACCTTCTTTCTGTGCACTGCGTGGCATAGATATCGAACTGTTTTCCACGTCCAACTGCTCCATTATGGAGGGCAGCAACATCCCCCAACTCTGGTGCTCCGTAAAACCAAGATTCCAGCCTTCGCTTCCCTCCAGACCGAAAGGAATCAAAGAAAAGCCAGAGTCAATTATGTAGTTCCTCAGGGAGGAACTAGCGCCGTAGACACCAGGCAACCACTTACAAAACTGCTTGCTACTCCGGTGTCCACGGTATCCACCATAGGAGAACCCTAGACAAGCACCACCACTCTTTCTGAGTGGCGCAATTACCAAAGCGGACCCTGTGGGTCCTCCCACCCCTAACTATATTTCTGTGCGCGGCGCGGCTTAAATATCGAACTTTTTTCCACGTCCAGCTGCGCCTTTATGGAGGGCAGCAACATCCCCCGACTCTGCTGCTCTGTAATACAAAGTTTCTAGCCATCGCTTTCCTCCTGGCCGTAAGGAGTCCAAGGAGAGCCACAGTCGATTAGGTAGTTCTTAGGGAGGAACTAGCGCCGTAGACACCAGGCGACCACTTATAAAACTGCTTGCAGTTTCGGAGTCCACAGTTACCACTATAGGAGTACCCAGACACCGTTTTCAACCCTCTACCACCTCTCTGTCTAAGCACCGCTAATACCAAAGAGGACCCTGCGGGTAATCCCACCCCTAACCATCATTATGTAGGCGGCGCGGCTAAGATATCGAACTCTCTTCCACTTCCAGCTGCTCCATTCTGGAAGACAGCAACATATCCCGTCTCTGCTGCTCAGTAAAGCCAAGTTTCTAGCATTCGCTTCCCTTCTGGCCGTAAGGAGTCCAAGGAAAAGCTACTGTCAATTTGGTATTTCTTCCAGAAGGAACTAGTGCCGTAGAAACCAGGCGTCCACTTACAAAACTGTTTGCGGCTCCGGTGGCCAGGGTAGCCACCATGGGAGTATTCCAGACGAGCACCGTTTCAATCCCTCTATCACCACTCTGTCTGAGCGGCGCTTTTACCAAAGAGGACCCTGTGGGTCCTTTCACCCCTAACTATTTTTCTGTGCGCGGCGCGGCTTTGATATCGAGCTCTCTTTCACTTCCAGCTACTCCTTTATTAAGGACTACATCATCCCCCGTCTCAGCAGCACTATAACTCTAAGTTTGCAGCCTTTCGTCCTGGCTGAAAGGAGTCCACGGAAGAGCGACTGTTGATTGAGTAGTTCTTCAGGAAGGAACTAGTGCCGTTAACACCAGGCGACCACTTACAAAACTGTTTGCGGCTCCGGTGTCCACGGTAGCCACCATGGGAGTTACCCAGACCTGCACAGTTTTAATTCCACAACCACCAATCTGTCTTAGGGGCGCTATAACCAAAGAGGACCCTGTTGGTTCTCCGATCCGTTATCTTCTTTCTGTGCTTGGCGCGGCTTAGATATCGAACTCTCTTCTACGTACAACTGCTCCGTTTTAGAGGCCAGCAAAATCCTCCGTCTCTGATGCTCTGTTTTGCCAAGTTTCCAGCTTTCGCTTCCCTTCTGACCGACAGGAGTCCAAGGAAGAGCTACAGTTTATAAGTAGTCCTTCAGCGAAGAACTAGCGCAGTAGAAACCAGGCAACCACTTACAACACTTCTTATTGCTCCGGTGTCCACGGTAGCCACCATGGGAGTTCGCCAAACCAACACCACTATTCTGTCTGGTCCTTTCACCTTTAACCATCACTCAGTTCGCGGCGCGGCTCATATATCGAACTCTCTTCTACGTACAACTGCTCCGTTTTAGAGGCCAGCAACATCATCCGTCTCTGATGCTCTATTATGCCAAGTTTCCAGCTTTCGCTTCCCTCCTGGCCGAAAAAAGTCCAAGGAAGAGCTACAGTTTATTAGTAGTTCTTCAGGAAAGAACTAGCGCAGTAGAAATCAGGCAACTTCTCACAAAATTGCTTGCTGCTCCGGTGTCCACGGTAGCCACCATGGGAGTACGCCAGTCCAACACCCCTATTCTGTCTGTTCTTCCCACCCCTAACCATTATTCAGTTCGCGGCGCGGCTTAGATATGGAGCTCTCTTCTACGTCGAACTGCTCCGTTATAGTGGGCAGCAGCGTCCCCTGTCTCTGTTCCTCTTTTTATTTGTTATTTGTTTATTAATAACAATTTACTGCTATAATTTACTTAAGGTTATATTAAAATATATAAAATATAAAACTAATAATTACATTCAAAAGATAAATAAATGCTATAATAAATAAAAAACATACAATAATATAAAAATTAAGTAGTAAGTACAATATAAGTCTCTGACCCTGTGGGGGAAATTTATTTGCATTAAGCCAGCTATGCTCCAACTCACAGCCATGTGTTTTCAGAGACAAAATTTGAATCAGTGTTAAAAGTCCATCTAAAGGCCGCTGTTGTTAGGCCGCTAATCTGCAGTAGTCTTACGAAGGTAGCGCTGAACGGAGGAGTTGAGTGTCAAGAGAGAGATTTAAGGTGAGGTGATCTGATAAAGATTATTGTAATTCATACATAAAACGCAAAACGGGTTATGAAGGGAATAGTTAGTTGTTCATCTGTGCAAGGTAATTGGGACAAAGTTTCTTGTGCTTCTTGGTGGGACGTTGAAACTAATCTGACCAAGTAAGTATAAGGAATCAACAAGTTTATGAAAACTAGTAAGGTTGGTATAGTTGAGTGTACTCAACCATATAATACCCTGCACATACCCTCACCTATTTAAATGGTGTTCCAAATATCACAAAAATCAGTCAAAAGTGAAGAATTTTCGAAAAATTCAAGTTTATTGATCTCTGTGGGGGGAAGCCATGAAATAAAGTGGTGTTTTTCGGTATGCAGTTCAAAGGACGTATATTAACTGAACCTGCATACAAAATTTCAGACAAGTATATTTCATAGTTGTGGAGATATACATATTTTAGTCAGAATAAACTGGAATTTACCTAAAATTTAAGTTTGCCGGCCTTTAATGGGTTGTCCAAATACAAAATGGTATTTTATGAGTATGCGGTCTTACGAAGGTTGTATAAATACTTTGTCTACTCACCAAATTTCAGGTCAGTGCCTTTATTAATTTCGGAGATATAGCTAGTGACATATGACATACAAACACTATTTGAGGGGTAATAAAGGGTAAGGGGGAAAAAGTTAGTATGCAGTTTTAAAGACATACATTTCCTGAATCTGCATACAAAGTTTTAGGTTGGTATCTGTTATAGTTGTGTTATAGTTTACTGAGTGTACACACAAAATTTGAGGTTCGTACCTTTCATGGTTTTGAAGATATCGTAATTAACAATAAAACACTTTTTGAGGGGTAATTAAAGGGAAGGGGGAAATTGGGGTATGCAGTTTTGTAGGTCTTTACATATTTAGTCGACATACCAACTTTCATAGTTCTAGCGTTTCTGGTGTTCAAGTTATAGCCTTTTCAAAAAGTGGGCGTGTGCTGGTTGGGCGGGAAGGAGTGGGCGTGGCTCAAACCCGTTCAAACTTGATCTACTGCCGAGTATCGCGAGTCTATCCTCGAAATCTCAAGTCTCTATCTTTTATAGTTTCCGAGAACCATTGGTGAGGAGGACGGACGGACAGACGGACGGACATGGCTTAATCAATTTGTCTTGTCGTCCTGATCAAGAATATATATACAATATATATCTTATAGGGTCCCCCTCCACTCCTTCTCAGCGTTACATACATTTCGGCCAAACAAACACAATATACCCTGGTACAGTATGTACAGGGTATAAAAACAGTCCCTAAAACAATCCTACGTTGCGAAAGAGATGGGAGGTCATTGAGGAGGAGCCTTTAATGGTTTGGTGATACTCTTTTAGTAGGGTCCCAGTTTAGATCACGAAGAGCAAATAAGAGAAATTGTTTCTGAACTGACTCAATGCGGTCTTGGTGTTTTTTATATTGTGGTGACCATACACAACAGCAATATTCGAGTATAGGACGTACAAGTGACGTGAAAAGAATTTAAGTGATATAAGGATCCCTGAATTCTTTAGATTAACGTTTGATAAATCCAAAAACGCCCTTCGCCTTATTGACGACTGTTGAGATTTGTTGGATGAAGCTAAGTTTGGGGATATCGAATTCTCTTCCACTTCCAGCTGCTTCTCTATGGGGGGCAGCACCATCCATCGTCTCTGCTCTTCTGTTACGCCAAGTTTCCAGCCTTCGCTTCCTTTCGCTTCCTTCCTGGCCGAAAGGAGTCCAAAGAAGAGCCACAGTTTATTCATTAGTACAAAACTGGTGCTGCTCTTGTGTCCACAATAGCCACAATGGGAGTTCCACAGACCAGAACCGTTGCAATTCCCCTACCACGACACTGTCTGAGTGGCGCTATTACCAAACAGGACCCTGTGAGTTCTCCCGTCCCTCATGTTCTTTCTGTGCTCGGCGCGGCTAAGATATCGAACACTTTTCCTCTTCCAGTTGCTGCTTTATGGAAGGCAGCAACAGCCCCTGTCTCTACTACTCTGCAAAACCAATTTTCCAGCCTTCGCTTCCAATCTGGCCGAAAGGCGTCCAAGGAAGAGCCACTGTTGATTGAGTAGTTCTTAAGGGAGGAACTAGTACCATAGAAACCAGGCGACCACTTACGAAACTGCGTGCTACTCTGGTGTCCAAGGGAGTCTTAAGGGAGGAACTAGTGCTGTCGAAACCAGGCGTCCACTAACAAAACTGCGTGCTACTTCGGTGTCCATGTTAGCCATCATGGGAGTACCCCAGACAGGCATCGTTGCAATCTTTCTATCTGTCTGCGCGGTGCAATTACCAAAGATGACCCTGTGGGTCGTCCAACCCCTCACTATCATTCTAAGCGGGGCTTAGATATCAAACACTCTTCCTCTTCCAGCTGCTCCTTTATGGAACGCAGCAACATCCCCTGTCTCTGCTACTCAGCAAAACCGATTTTTCAGCCTTCGCTTCCATTCTGGCCGAAATGCGTCCAAGGAAGAGCCATAGTTATTCAGTAGTTCTTCAATGAGGAACTAGCGCCGTAGAAGCCAGGCGTCCACTAACAGAACTGCGTGCTGCTCTGCTGTCCACGGCAGCCACTTCAAAAGTAGTAAGTTAGTGTCACCAGATCAAATTCCTGCAAGTTTCACTGAGATCGGACTGCTGGAACTGGTACCTGCCATACAAAATGAAGAAGAGGAAGAGAAGCAAAGTTTAAATCGTTAATAGGAAACTTTTTTGTTTCTGAAGTTAGGCTGCTGAAATTTCAAAAGTAGTAAGTTAGTGTCACCAGATCAAATGCCTGCAAGTTTCACTGAGATCGGACTGCTGGAACTGGTACCTGCCATACAAAATGAAGAAGAGGAAGAGAAGCAAAGTTTAAATCGTTGTATGGGAAACTTTTTTGTTTCTGAAGTTAGGCTGCTGAAATTTCAAAAGTAATTTAGTGTCACCAGATCAAATGCCTGTAAGTTTTATTGAGATCGGACTACTGGAACTGGTACCTGCCATACAAAATGAAGAAGAGGAAGAGAAACCAAATTTAAGTCGTACGGAAAACTTTTTTGTTTCTTAACTAATCGACTCTAAACTTCATACTTTTGTTGATAATGTGGCTTAAAAACTATTTTGATATCAAAATGGGCGTGGCACCTCCCACATATGACCAAAACCAATAGTTCCCACATATATCTGGCACTCAATGAGGTATAACAACGAAAACTGATCTGTAGGCTATGTGGACAAAAAGAAATAAGATTCCAAAAATAAAATGGGCGTACCACAAAAGGTGTCGTGAAGAGTATACATCTTCGGCAAGGCCGAAGATAACGTCCTTACTGTTTTTTTTTTTTTTTTTTTTTTTATTATTATTTATTATGGCATACGGGGTACTTGTAACCCCTTTGTGTCCTTCTTGCTCCATACATTCCGCCCTTATTGGGCTCTCCAGTTAACATACTTAAGTTAACATTTACATTTCACATATAACATTATACAAAACTATTATCACATTACAATAATCCAGCTGTCCGGGATATCAGACTTTTGGGTTGCCGCCTGTTGAGGCTTCTGAGGACCCGTGGTCTGGCCAGGCCTGCTGCCAGACGGTTTTTGTGCCTCACCAACCGGTCATTGTACCGACTGGAGTGTATATTAATTTGGTCAAAGACCGTTGCCAT
>JBAMBP010001001.1:0-219551 GCA_037044515.1 Phortica magna | reverse complement strand
ATAAAGCATTGCAAAATATATGAATATATATATAATTGAAACTTAGTCAATAAATAATGTTACATATGGCTAAAGTATACTTTATTGGTAAATTCAATCTTTAATACTTTTGATGCATTGAATTTCATATAAGAAGCATACAAATTATTCTGTGTCAAAAGACGCACAAAATGAAGCTTTGCAAATGACATGTTATGCTTAAAGTATTTCAAACTTGCAAACTAAAAAGATGTTTTCAATATACATTACTAAATTGCTTTGCAACAATTAGAAAATAATTGAAATTAGTAATAATAAAATGTTGTGTATTGGTTGGATTTTGAAAATGTTATGGCGGCTTAAGAAAGTTTGACACTTTGACGGTTATAAATTATTTGCTACTCAAGCGAACAAAGCAAACAAAGCAAACAAGTTTCATAATTTTAAATGACATAAATGAGTAAATATATAAATTGTGATAGAAACATTATTTCGAAAAATGTCAACGACAAGAAGATCGGATATAATGCAAGGCGGTAAGTGCTTTGGTTGCTTTCAGATGGCATACAACTGATTGTTTTTGCAAATTCATAGCTAACAATGCGGAACAAGCAAGCGGCCAATGGATGGTGCCTAAGCTGATGGTCAAGTCAAAGAGCGAGAAGGACGATGATGATGACTCAGATTTGAATGCGACGAGGAAGCGCAGAGTGTATCGCAAGACACGCAAATGCAACAGTGGCGCTAATCAAAACGATAACAAGGATACCGATAGCGATGACAATAACAATAAAACTAACGACAACGAACGTGGCTTAGCCAAAGTCAATGTAAATGAGTCGGCGGAGGAACGTGCACAAAAACTGCGGTTGGTTAGGAATATACCCGAGTTGGCGCTAACACTTTATAAGCTCGCGACGCGCGTCGAGGCCGTGCACAATGAGAATCATCAGTTGCGGCACACGAACCTCATCTGGATGAATCTGCTGGAACGTCAACGTCTCGAGCTGAACAAGAGCAACAACAACAGCGTCAACTACAGGTCAAGATCACGACCTAGCTCGCAACAGCATACCAATAAGTAAACCCTCAAAAAAAAAGTATACACCAAAGGATGAGGGATAAATATTTTATATGCGTTTGTATATTTTCTTTTTTTGTGGAAAATTATTTTTATGCTTTTGTTTTATTGGCGAAAATATTTGCTCATGCATAAATATGATATCATCATAATAATAAATATGCTCTGTTGTTTTGAGTGACAATTATTAGACTTTATTTGACACTAAGCAGTGAACTCAACCCTAAATTAAGCTGTGCGCGTTGATATTGAAGCACGACTCAAAACACAAACACACACAAGTGCCAAGGAGAGCAAACGAAAGCAAACGAAAGTAAACGAAAGCAAAGGAAAGCAAAGCGAAGCATGCCAAATTGGAATGACTTCAATTGATTTACGATTATTGGCTTTTCGACGAAGGTATCTCATCTTGTGCTGCTTCTTCATTTCTTTGTGTTTGTTATTGTTTCTTGTCTGTTTCTTTTTGCTAGCCCTTTTAATACAACAACGCCGTCGAACAGAAATTTTAAAAGTAGCGCCCACAATCGCTTGCTGCACGTGTTGCTGAACTTTTGCTTTTAACTTTTTGCTAAACCAACACCCCTCACCCCCAGCCAAACTAGATTTGCTCTGCTTGGCATTGTTGTTGTTGGTCTTTGTTATTTTTGATTTTTATTTGCTTCGTTGGCATTACGAATATCAATTTCAATGCTTGATTGACACTTTTTTTGTGCGATAAATGGATTTGAATTTATGCGTTTTTTTTTCGTTAACCCCCCATTGCCACTTTATGTCCTTTCACTCATTTTCAGTTATTTTATTTTGCTTTTTTATTTTTTGTAAGACACTTTTAAGCTTATTTTATCTTATTTTGGGTTTTGCTTTCAGTCTTTAAACAAGTGAAATAAAAATGTTTGGTTTTTGTATGCCAAGAGTTTATATTTTTTGTTTATTTTCATTTTTAAGATATATCGAGGAAATTTTATAGATGACATGGCGTTTAGCAGACAATGCCACCACACACACAACAATGAAAGACGCTGTGTGACATAATTTACTTCATGTTGCGTATACGACGCGTGGCTCTCAACATTTTCTTACTTTTTATTTATTTATTTTTTATTTTTTTTTGTATGCTCGCAACTTTTGGCCTTCGAATATATACTTTTTTTTGACTACTTATCATTTGAAGATTACAATTTCAATTTAAGTTTGTAATCCGACTAAGCAATGAAAATTCTCTTGTACTTATTTTCCTTGTTTTAGCTTGGCATAAAAAGCCAAAGGCGCGCGCATGGCTCTGTGTATGTGTGCGTGTGTGTGTGTGTGTACTTATGTCGATGTTTGAGCAGCCGATATTAACTGTTAGTGAGTGTCTGTCTGTCTGACTGTTTGTCTGTCTGCATGTGAGCAATTTAAGTGTGAGAATAAAAGCAAAGTTTTGCGAATGTACGTCAATAAGTGTTATAAGACACTGCCATTAAATTAGATACAGCTTCAAGCGCTACAACAAACAAGTACAACCAGCAAGGAATTTCAGTTGAGCGTGCTCGAATTCGACAGACCCTGCATCTTTAATTTGTAACTGACTCTTGGAGGGCTCAACCGAGTTGAAAACGAATTTTGGTTCTACCAATTAAAGTTTTGACGATCCACGCGTTTAAACAGGCGGACATGGCTAAGTCGAGTTCGCTTGCCATACTGATCCGGGGATATATATACCTTCTAGGCTCTGCCACGCCTCCTTTCAAACCACAGAACCAATATCCCTTTTTAACTGTTATGGTACAGCATATAAAAAATAAGAAAAGTAGTACATCTGACAAAAAAAAAATGATAGAAAAAAAAGTAAATAAAATACATTAGGCAACTTTAAACGAAAACTCAAAAAAAATTACTGAAAAAAGGAAAAACAAAAAGATCCACGGCACAGAAATTATTGAAGCGCTCATTTGCAGTTGTTTTCCGTGTTCAAGAACTTTCTTTCTTGGTCTTCTTTTTGGAAATATAAGTATTTCTTATTGCTGAGTGGCAAATTAATTTTGTGTTTGAGTCGAAAGCGCCGAGCGGAAATGCCACACTGCATGGCTCAGCCGATGAATGGTCGATTTGTCGATTGTCGTCATGATACACTGTATCCACCAACCGACCGACCGACTGACTGATTCACTAGCTGACGGACACACTCACTGAAACTGGCAGGTCTGTCTATCAGTGTCGGATATTTGACGTTGTTATATGTTTTGTAACTTTTCTTGTAACATTTTCTTTCTTTTTCTTTTAAATATTTTATTTATTTCTTTATTATTTCCTTTTTTTCTCGTTGTTGCTTCATTCCGAATTATTTATAAATCGATTTGTTTGTGCTTCTTCTACGGCTTCTGCTCTTCTTTAGTATATTTTGCAACTTCAATGCCAACTTTGGCATTTGCTGATCTTTGGCAGTTAACGTCTTGAATGTATTCGCTTGTTGTTTGGCTGCGTATACGACGTCTCACAGTGTGTTGGCAGAGTAGCAACAGTCTCAGCAGTAGTTTGGCAGCATTTTGCCATTGACATCATTCAGTGGCTGTGTCAGAAGCCATCCCGATTCGCAACGCTTCAATTCGATTTTCCAATTGAACAGATTCTGTGAATTTCTTCATTTTCAGCGAAGCAAAATTTTAATTTATTGCCTGATAAGCGTTAAGCAAAAGAAAAAACTTCTTTCACACACATTTACAGCTATGTATGTATATGCATGCGAACATTGCTGCACACACACACACACACACGCACACACACATAAAAATGCATTGCGCTGAACAAGACACATTTATGCACAAAGTAATTTAGTTTCGTTTCATTTCATTTCCTTTCACTTGCCTGTCGGTCCGCCCGTCCGTTCTTTCGGTCCGCCGGTCCGTCCGCTTGCTGCTTGCCTGCGACATTCAATTCCATTTGAATCGTTTCCGATAGCACAATAACAACAAACACTGAACAACAACAGCGGCAGCAGCGACTGATTTGCTTCTCAAACTTGTTTTGGCGCCTCGCGATTCGCACTCAGATCAATGACATCATCACCAACAGAATCGACATCAGCAAACACATCTCTGCGCATACACCTGCCACGCCTCTCGTGCGCCTTTCGTGCGCCTCTCATGTCACATCGAACTGTTGCTGCAAACTGTGTTCATTCGCTTTTTTCGGCACAAGGCAATTGCTTCTTCATGCCATTCCATTTCACTTCATTTTTTTTTCTTTTTATCATTTCCTATTTCAACAAACTTTTCAAACACGTTTGCAATTTTCTATGTCAGCATATTTGCAATTGCTTTAGTGCATGTGTAACGGTATGGCTGCCTGATTGTGTGTGTGCGTGTGTGTGTGTATTTGCGGCATTTATGATTTCATGTTTGAACAGAATTTATTGATTTCACCGCGCAATCTAAGAAAACATATCATTTACTGAAATTTACAAATCATTTTTTCAAATGAAAAAAAAAAAAAACAAACACCAAAAAAGTTTCAAGCACATTGGGGGAATTGTAGGCCAAGTTGATCTTAGAATTCAGTTGGTTCGCCGTGCTTCAATAACATGTCGTTGATGGCTTCGAGTTGCTCATCCAATCCGTCCAAACGCCTTTCAATTTGCTCAATGCATTGCGCAAGGCACGCCTGGGCCATTTCAGCGTGCATCACAATCGTTGCGAAGCTCTCATTCAAGCTAGTGATTAGCATGCGATAATGCTTCAAAGCGTCTTCCAAAGCTATATCAACTGCGCAATAGTCATAAATAATACAGTTGAGTCTTTTCGTTATGAATTTATAGCAACTTACATGGCACCAACTGATCACCTTCGCCATGATGTTCCATTTTGCAAATAGTTGCGCAATAAAAAGACGACAGAAACAAAAACTACACAGTATATTTATAACTTGCTATTTGTGAATTTATATTAAAATATTTTTTCCTCAAAGCAAGAGAGTATGTTATTTCTCAACTCTGATATTTGTAATCAAGACAACTATTTGGCAAGTTTATCAAAGTGTTCGTGACTGATTCAGAATATCGCACAAAGCGTTGAAAATTCGTCTGACAAACTTAACAAAGGCATAAACAACTCAAGTTAAAAGTTATCAAGTAATATGCAAAGGACCAAAGTTTAGGGAAATGGGAGCACAGACGGACAGACAAGTATCAAGTGATTTTATAGAGTTTGCTCTTGTTGCTTCGCTTAATTTCACTTTGTATTTTACATTACAATTTTGTTGGCACGAAGCATTATGTTAATGTGTGTGTGTGTGTTTTAGGAACATTTTATTATTTATTTATTTATTATTTTATAATTTTGTGCATATCGGCAATTTAATTAATATCAATTAAAACATAATTCAATGGCCGCTTGACAACGACAACATCGAAGCGATAATTTCCATAATGGCCATGTTGCTGATTATGATGATTGGCACAATCATAATGACGTTGAAGCGCCAATGTTGTTGTCGTTGTTAATGCCGATGGTGGGCGATAATTATAATGATAATGATGATGATGATTCGGTTCGGTTATGTTGCTTCATTTTAAAACGGTTTTCAATTAATTCTTTTTTTTCGCAGACAACATAATGTTTCGCTCTTTTTTGTGTGTTAAACAAAGTGCGCATTTTTCACAAAAAAAAAAAAACAATAAAGTTAAACACACACATGTGTGTGTGTGTGTGTGTGTGTGTGAATGTATAAAATTTGCAAAAATTTGCAATTTTATTGCCTCTTCAGTGGTTATTGTTCATTTTAATAATGTAGTATGTATATCGTCATGTGTATGAGTGTGTGTGTGTATGCATGTGTGTGTGTATGCATGTGTGTGTGTGTGTGTGTATGTACCTTTGTCAATAAAAAGTATAGCATATTAGCCGCTGTCGAGTTGACAATGATGATACAGAAATTTTGCCACAGAAACCACTCAGCGGTAAAATTGTGAGGCAAAAGCAACATTAAGTATCAACGCCATTAGCGGCAGCGACGACGACAGCAACAACAAGGATAGCAATTGTAGCAGCATCATCATTATGGCCAGCGCATCATTACCATCATCATTACCATCATCATAATTATGTTCATTTTTGTGTAAAACAGCCTGAAACCTTGTGAGGCTTCAATATAGGCCAACAACTTGTACATTTTTCAACCATGGCAACAAAGTAATAAACGATTTTTCAAACATTACTCTGCTGCTCTTGTTTGTGTTGTTGTTGTTGTTGTTGGTGTTGTTGCCTTTGCTCATGCTCTTTTCTGTTCCCACATACATACATGCATACATAAAAACATGTATTATATTTTTGCAACAACAAGAATCAAACAGCTGATGTTGCCACATTTTGATGTTTGTCCTGCTGTTGCGGCCAACACTCGACAACTCAAACACACACACATGCACATGCACACATACTTATACCATATTTATAAAATACACACATACATATAACATAGGACTTACATATGTACATGGAGTAACTGACCCAGCGGCAATACCAATATCAACATGCCTTGTCAATTTTGCTGCCTGACAGCTAAACTGACGCTGACGTGTATTCCTCTGGGAGGAGGCAGTATGACTGCCCTTTTCCTCATTCACCCCCCCCCCCCCCCCCCCTCGTCTCCTGCTGGCGCACCCACGCCTACACTTTATCATGCTCATCCTGTGTCTGAACGAAGGCCATGCGCAACGTCGAAAACGGTGCTTTGACCACTATTGCTGCCAGCATCATCTCTCTGCCAGCACCAAACCGCCAGCACACTCTTCCCCACTACCGTCCCCTGCTCACACAGTGACTGAGAGATCTGACCGATTCAGCCAAGCCTTCCGCTTGGCTTCGCTCATTGACATACCCTTGTTCTGCTCACTCACTCACTCACTTACTCGCTTAGTCACTGTAGTCAGTCATCGAGTCAGTGAGTCACTTGTTCGCTCGTCCATTTGTCGGCCATTTGCACATTTTTGTGCCCTTTGTGACATCCCGTCGAACATGTTTCGCATCGAATCGTTTTGCTTCGCAACAATAACAACGGCAACAACAAAAACAACAGCTGACGTCAGCAAAAATTCAAGCCGCAGAATTCATCGATTCCTTTGCCGTTCACTTACTTCATCCCTCTCTCACTGTCTGTCGCTTTCTCTGTCTCTTCTGCTCATTTGTTTGCTATTTATAGCAACAAATTAAGAAAACCGTAAAAAAACATCTCATAAGCAAATTAAAAAAATGTTGTGGCTTTTTTTTTATATCAAATTTCTTCTATTGCTCATTTCTTTCCCACTCTCGCTCTCTGTCTCTTTCGGTTTGCGGTTGATTAGCATTAAAGATTATAATTTGTTAACCTATCATAATTCAAGACGAATGTTGTTTTTTGTATTTCCTACGCTTCATTTTTACATTTTGCGCATTTTAGTAAAACCTTCAATAAAAAAAGTAAAATTCTGTTTAATTATGAATCATTACAAAATTGCTCATTTTGCGTTATAAAAATCTTGAGTCAAGTGAAATTTGTAATTACAAAATTCTTTCGCGGTCCAGCACAAACTTTCAAAGCCACCCCGACCCCAGTAAGTGTCCCTGAAGTGTGTGTGTTTGTTTTTTTTTTAAACTCTTGCAAAAAGAGTATATTAACTTTGTCGTGAAGTTTGCAACGCAGAGAAGGGAGACGTCTCCGACTATACAAAATATATATATTCTTGATCAGCACGATGAAACGAGTTCAAATAACCATGTCTGTCTGCCTGTTTCAGTGCAAACTCCTCGCAGAGTTTTAAAAATATCAAAAAATTAGAAGCCCAGAAGTCTTTCTGATATGTCCAGTCATTGGATATCTCAGATCTTATTTTGATCAGACCACTATAGCAAATAGCTCCCATAAGACTGATCGGTCAAAAATGAGGTTTTTGTTTGAAAAACGGTGCGATTTTGCTTGACATAAACAAAGATATAGTGCAAAAATATCATATATCATATAGCTCCCATAGGAACGATCGGCCAAAAGGAAGATTTTTGTTCGAAAAACTGATTTTATTTTTCTCTGAATCTAAACATACCAAATTTTGCAATTACGTGTTTTTATTAATGCCTGACTATAATCCAAAGTCGAATAAGAATCGAACATATCTGGAAAATTTAAAAAAAGGCTTTCTAATAAGAATAATTGGGAAACGTTTGCAAGAGTATATAAGTTTCGGCAAAGCCGAAAAAAATACAGTCCTCCACTCACAAGTTTTTTCATACCCTGTACACACTATTTATCAGGGTATATTGCGTTTGTTTGGCCGAAATGTATGTAACACATAGAAAAGGGGGATCAGGATGATAAGATAAATTGATTAAGATATATCCGTCTGTTCGTCCTCATCAATGGTTCTCGGAAGCTATAAGAGATAGGGACTTGAGATTTGAAGGATAGACTCGTGATGATCGGCAGCAGATCAAGTTTCATCAACAAGCGCTAGAATCATGAAAGTCATAAGGTAGACTCAGCAAATAAAGATCTACAAAGCTGCATACCACATTTTCCTCTTCCCCTCATTTCCCAACAAAAGATGTTTTATTGCAAATTACTATATCTTCAAAACTATAAAAGGTACGAACCTGAAATTATGTATGTAGACTCAGTAAATATATGTCCTTAAAACTGCATACCGGAAAATACCCGTTTGTTTTTTCTTATTAACTGCTTAAGACTGCTTACCAGAAAATACCCCTTTGTATTTTGACCGTTTGTGCAGAGTATTATATTATAAGCCATACTGACGTGGGGATGATCCACCAGCATTTTCAGTCGCCTTTTCAATTCTATTGGCTATCAATCGTTCATGAATTTTCTCTGTTGTATGCACCATACAGAGTGGCCGATACGATGATGCATCTTCGAGCGGCTTGCTTCCCTTTGGAATGAGCACTAGGCTCTGTCTTTTCCAGTCTCTTGGGAAAACTCTTTCGACGAAGCAAGAGTTGAAGGCATATTCAAGTATCTCTGGGCACTGGTGGAAGATAATTTTCAGGGCAGGGTTCGAGATGCCGTCCGGTCCAGGTGCTTTTTGGCTCTTCAGCCTTTCCTAGATTTTGCTGAGCTCTTTGATTGTGGCTAGCTCCTTATGTTTGTGAGTGGGTGTGTCTGTGTGCGTTTTTACATTTTTTGTGGCATTTTATGCATAAATTCTGCACATGCTGCACAACATGCAAAACAACATGAAGAAATTTGTTTGTCTTCTTGTGTGAAATTTGTCTTGCAACAAACTGATTTACTTGCTTGTTTCTTCATGGCATTTTTTGCCACTTTTCTTATTTTTCATGTGCTACTTGAGTAAAAAGAATATAATGTCTTCAAAATGATGGCTTGGGCGTTCACACATACATACATAAATAAACATGAATTAAGCTACAAGTAGAAGGAGCAGAAAAAGAAGCATTCAGAAAGCGTTGCGCTCAAAATAACTCATACGCCAAGTAGTCAACAAATGAAGAGATACAATGAAACTTCTGCAGTTGTTGTCATTGTTGTTGTTGTTGCTAATAACATTTATCGTTGTGCATATATTATTCAATAGCTTGAGCTAAGCAGTCTTTTGTTATTTATTTTAGTTTCTTGCTCTTTCTCTCTCTCTTTCTTTCTTTCTTTCTTTTAGTAAGCAAGTTCTGCCCGCAAAGTCACAACTCAACATAAAGTTTAATAATTATGACTGCGCCAAGAATGCACAAGAAGAATGTTGTGACTAACACATACATGCACACATACATATTTATATGGACATGCCATGACAACAGCTACAACAACAACAAACAGCAACAACAAGCGAGACAAACTGGCATGAAAGCAACGGCATCAATAAAAAACACTTATTAATGCCATTCAGTCAAGTTGTCTGGCATCATGCGCTTGACTCAACTTATCATTACACACGCCCACCGACCAAACCCATTTCAAATTCTTGCATCTTCGTTCATGTTATTTGACCACAAAAAAAATGAAAAAGAAGACAGAAAACAAGAAAACTTTCGTTCAAAAATTTCGCAGCTTTTACAGATTGCCGACAACAACAACAACAACAACGAGGAACGACACAAGAGTTGAACCAAGCGAACGGCTAAGAAAGCCAACGACAAGAGCAACAACAACAACAACAGCAAAGGCATGAGTGTAGACGAAAGACGACGTGAAAAGACAGCATTCAAGTAAAGGAAACGAGCAAATGAAAGAACAAAATTGTATGAAAAAACTAAACAAAGAAGGAATGAGCGACAGAGGGGTGAGTGGGGTGAAGTTTGTTGCATGAACATGTCTACATTAGTTCAATTAAATTACATGAACGTGCTTGCCACCTCGAAAGTCAGTTGACATTTACCAACACTGTTTTGTTGCTATTAATGTTGTTGGTATTGTTTTTGGTCTCGTTGCAGATTGTTGTGTGTTTACGTGCGACGAATGCATGAACAATCATGAAAGGGAATTTAATATGCTTAAAAGAATTTAAATCAGCAAAATTTAAATACCAAAATTTCAAATCAAGACATTGTGCAACACTGAGACCTTTCATTTGCTATGTGATACAATAATCACAATAAATAAAAAGACAACAACAAAGACCATATCATGTTCGAAACGAAGAACATATAAACAAATCAGTGTTGCCACCAACAACAACAACTTTGTACATTGACAAATGAAATCAATACGCTTTTCCAACACTACTTTATTTAAAATTACAAAATAATACATAAATACAAAATTCCGGATTACAAGAATTTTGTGCTCAAAACGAGCTGCCCCAGCCGGATTACACTTACATGTAAGGCGAAGACGGTGGCTTTATATGCAAAGTGGAAGTTCTTGATATGGAGGCTTATGGCAACGGTCGTTCGAAGCGAGATGCGAAACACTTGAGTGCTTTGCAACTTATGAAAAAGATACGTGTCGAATCTGCCGATGGCGTTTCATTAGATACCGCATGCACAATACACAACATGGACACGGACATGACTAATATGAATCGTGACATGCTTAAAGAGTTGCGAGACTACTGCGTGCAACACGATATGCCGCTGCCAGTAGTTGAGATCGTACAGCAGAGCGGCACGCCAGATGCACCCGAATTCGTCGCACTTTGCACGGTAGCCTCAATCAAGCGCTATGCGGCATCTGACAAAAAGAAGGATGCACGCCAAAAAGCCGCTATTGAGATGTTGCGTGTAATCTGCAATGATGCTGATGATTTTCGCGATCACATGTTGCAAGTGACGAAAGCCGGCACCCCTCAAATGACGCCAAGTGAAGTACTCGAAGATCTCGAAGCGGAGCGTCGAATCAAATTTAAAACATATCGTGATCTCACCGAAAGTGGCAACAACGAAATGTATGGCATTAAGCTATGCGATCGTCACAACTACTTCAAAAACTACTTTCCACACTTAAAGAGTGCAGCATTGAAAGTCATCAATTCGGATGAATATGAATACGACAGGGATAAGGCGCAAAACATCTTAAATGCGCTCAAGTTGGAAACACGCATCACACAAATCGAATCCGAAACGGCAGAACCCATGCTTTTCATTGAGTTGAGCTCCGAGTACGATTGCGTCTTTCTGGGCCTCGAGTCGCAAATTTGGGGCCAAATAACTACATACTTTTCCGACATGTTGTACTAGGCATGTAATTCAAGGTGATATTTTTTCTTTATTTTTTTACGTTTTATTTTGCGTTAATTAAATTAATAATCATTAAATATTATAGCCGCGTAATAATAATTAAAGTTTTGTTGTTTTCTTAAAACTATTCACAAAATTTGCGTAATTATATAATTTAATTCCGGAAGTGAAAATTTTTCATATGTATGGTTTTATTTTTGAACTATGCAAGAGTATGACAAATTTAACGAATTGCAAATTCACTCATCATTGCATTCTATTAAACTAAATTTTGAATAAATATGTCTGTATGTAAAAACTGTTGAAACATTTGATGTTTGGTTTTTGTACATTTTAAGGCAATTTAAGAGCTTTGAATTAACCTAAGACTCGAATTAAGGTTACAACTTAAAATAATTAAAGAATTCTACATTTTGAACAGTAAAGGAAACAAAAAAAAAAAAAAAAAAAATTGCTACGTTTATTTTTATTTTTTGTTCTAACATGATTTGACCATATGACAAAACACAAAGGAATACAGAATGCAACCAGAACATGACAAATACTCACAAAAAGCAAAAAATGAAACATTTCAAATAAATTGCAAAATGAACGAACGTGCCACAGAGCAAGCAAGCAAACAAAAAGTGTGTTTGTGTGTGTGTGTGTGAAGAAAGGAAGGTGCGAAAATGTAATTGTAATGTGGTTGAGCAGAGGAGTGACGTGAAGGCATGCATGGTTGAATGAACTGATTATGGATCATTGGCAACGAAACTTTGACTTCATTTTTATCTCATTCTCATATTCGTATTCGAATTCTCGTTTTCGTAAAACAAAAGAGGCGAAGGAACATGTTAAAAATGTTTCTTTCTGGACTGTACTAATATGGCATTTGTTCCTAGCAGTCGCCAATGTCGTTGCCATGTACAGGCGTGTTCAAAATAATAACAACAACTGACTTGAAAACCTAATGATGTTAAGAAAAACGCATGCATAGCCAATTCTCGACTGGAATCAAATAATTTGATAATCAATAAAATAAGAACAGTCAAAAATGATGGCCTTGAGCATATTTGAAGCACATTATTAAATGAATAAATTGATGTATTATAAAAATATGATTTAAGCAACTTTAAATTGCGAATTTAGTTTTTAGAACTGTTGTTCCTATTATTTTGAACACGGGTGTAAGTATGTATGAGAGTTGAAAGGATATACTTAATTTTCCTTTCTATTTTAGTTTTGTATTTTTTTTGTGTTTGAATTTGGTACAATTTTCAATTAGAAAACATTTCAATGGATTGGCAATGCGAATGTATGGAAATGAATTCATGGATGTGTGTGTGTTTGTGTGCATGTGTGTGTGTGCGAAATGCAATAAGAAACTAATTAATGACGTGTTATTCAACATTTGTTTGGTTTTCATCAATGTGCTGCCATTGCTTTCTATTGCATGACATAAAACCACACAAACACACACACACACACACGCACACTCTTGTGTTGACACACACATGCAAGCAAATCGGCTTCAAAAAGCTTAAAATAAGCAATCAATGGCGTGATCCATGGCTATGCAACATTGTATTGCAATGCATGCGTGTGTGTGTGTGTGTGTTGCTTATGAAGTAGAAGTTCTTAAGGTGTTTAAATAAATGGAAGCTGTTTAGCATATTTTCATTAAATACTCTTACATTAAAACATTTTGAAAAACAAACTTTTCAATGCAAAAAAAAAGAGAAAAAGAAAAATTGCACAACATGTTCATAAAAGTAATTAAAGCTTATTTAAATAATAGTTTTGCCTTGACGTTTTTATTGCACCTGTGCGTTTTGCGCTCATAGAGCACATTTAAATAACACACACGAAATTCAAGTGTGTGTGTGTGTGACGAGTGTGTGTAAAGTTGGTAGAGAACGAAACAAAACCAGCAGAAAAAAAAAGAACCGACAAAAAACAAACAAAAACAAAACCCAATAGGAACTTCAAACAAACGAGAAACCAAAACGAGAAAACGTGCATAACTTCATGCCGAAAGCGTGCAGGGGCTAACAAACAAAGAGTTTGCAGGCAAAGCATCCAAAAAACCAAATACGAAAAATAGAGAAGAAAAAAAGCAAAATGCAAAGTTTACTGCGTTTAGAATACCAAATGTGAGTGAAACCACAAGGAAAGCTGATTTTCAAGTTGCACTTCCCGTTCGAGTGAACAACGTGTCAGCTTGTTTGTATGCACATCTGTGTGTGTGTGTGTATGTGTGTGTGTGTGCACAGCATATGGTACACTCACACATGTGGCACACACACACACACACACACACACATGGCTTAATATATCAGCATGACGGTCACTTGAATGCCAAAAAGCTTAGCAACAACAAAAACAACAACTTATAGAAGACATGCGATTGTTATTGCTCTTGTTTAAAGAATTATGTGGACGAACTTGCACACACACACACACACACACGCCATCATTCAGGAGCACACATATTTACCAACAGTTTGGTTTTCATTTTTCTATTTAATAAAAAAACTGAGGAAAAAATTAAATAAAGTTTATTTTTATTTTATTTGCTCAATTTGCGAGTCAAATTGACTTAAAATGGTTGATTTAAGTTGTCGCTTTTGCTGCTGTTGTTGTTGTTGCTAATATTATTTAGTTGTTACATGTCAGCTTTAATTGTCGGCTAACAAAGGATTTACGTTGAACTGTTGTCGTTGTCATTGTCATTGTCATTGTTATTGTTGCCTAAATTCGACATCATTTTGTCAGATTAAATCACTTGAGTTGCTAAATTTGTTTGAGCTTGTTCATGTTGTTGCTAAGTATTTTCCTGATGATGTTTTCCTTTCTTTTTTTTATTCAACACATACCAATTGATCGTTCTTTCTCACGTTTGCGTTGCTGTTGTTGTTGTTGTTGTTCTTGTTGCTGTTGACTGACTCACTTGTCAACCAAATCATATTGAAATTTTGTTCGAAATGACAGAAAATAAACCGAAAGCTGTAAAAAAACAAACAAACAAACAAAGAAAAAATCGCATAAAATGAAATGAAACCAAAGAAAGAAAATCAAAACAGAAATAAAAAAATTCGAAAATAAACCAAAGGAAAATCGTAAGAAAATTCAAATTGCGCGTATGTGACACGCATAAATTGTCTTTCTAATCAGGAAGCGAGCCACAAAAAATGGCTTGAGCGACAGATGGAAGGCAAGCAAGAAAGGCGGGCACAAATGTGAGTGGGACAGACGAAATGGCAAACAGAAAGCGAGATACCGTTAGGCACACACTGACTGCAAATAAGGCACTTGAATCGCAACCGACAACGACGACGATGAAGATGAAGATGAAAATGATGACACATCCTCCGACAACAACGGCAGACGACAATTCGACTGCAATCAGAGGGCACGACTGGTCGCAGAGTGGCAGACAGCATTTCGATGCCAACGGCAAGAGCACTCAACAATCTAACGTCACCAGCATTGGCAGCGTCAGAGAAAGAGATAGAGACAGCGGCAAAGGCAAAGGCAAAGGCGGTGACAGCGGCGATTCAATGTTAAATGTGCAAAATGTAAAAGGAGCTTTGTGCCATCCATGGCCTTAGATCGGCTCATCTTGTAGTTATGCTTCACTTTGCTCAGCTTTGGCTTACAACTCAACTGCTCTCGTTTGTTGATTTCAAGTCAACGCAACTCAACTGAAGTCGAGTCGAGTCGAGTCGACATGACTTGGCATGTTTTGCCCTGTCTTGTAGCGTCTTGTTTATATGCTTCTGTCACATTTGGCAATTGTTTGTCATTCATTGTCGGCATCGGCATTGGCATCGGCGGCCACCAAAGCAACACAAGCAACACAAGCGAGGTAAGCGAAAGGCTGCTCTGCTCGGTTGTACGGAGCCAAATGCCTAAAGCGGAAGTTGGCTTTAACGATGGCAGAGATTTGTTACACAAATTGCATGCAAATTTTCATCTAACAATGACAACAATATTGTTGTTGTTTTGTTGTACGTTTGCACAAACAAATATAAAAACACATGTATTACGACGGCAGTTGAAGTGTGCAAAGGCGTGTGAAATGCTTGCGGAAGCACACCAAAGTGCCATGTATATTAGCAAGTTTGCACAAGATGCTTACAATTCTTTTTATATATCATTTAATATATGCTTTTTTGGTATTTTGTTTTGCGCAGGCAAAGCACTAAGCTCACGTCAAGGTCATAAGCAACGTGCTAGTTTTAGCATACATGTGTGTGTGTGTGTGTGAGAATTGCATTTCGTTTTTGCTGCACAATTTTGTAGTACTCATGTATGTGTGTTGCACGAGTGAACATGCAGCAAAGCAAACAAGCATGTATAAAACATTTAAAGCTTTCTATCATTAGTTAAACACACACACACACGCACGCACGCGTGAGCACATTTAAAGCATACGTGCAAATAATTATATTTTGTTAATTACTTATTTATTTTTATTTTTTTCTCAAAGAGTTACCCACTTGCGCTTACTTATGTAAGCACATATACATATGCATGTGTATGTGTGTGTGTGTGTGTGTGCATACATCATTTGTAATGCACGCCTTTGGTATTTATTTACATAAACTTAATTTGCATTACTCAACCGCATGAAGATGAGTGAAATGTTCGCTTTTTTCAATTTTTTGTTGCATAATTATGTGCGCATCAAGAAAATATAAAAACCAACAAAGAAACAAAGCTAATTAAGCGCATTAAATAAATAAAGCGAAACGTACTTTTTATACTTTTTATGAAAGCATAAGTGAATATAAGTAATGCACTGAAAAAAACGCAAAAAAAGAAGTGTTGATTTTGAGAATTACTCATGCGTTGGCAAATGTTGGACAAACAGTTGAGTTAACGCAATGCAAAGTGAAATGTGAAATGCGAAATTATTTACGTAACGACGCATGAGCTCAGCATGTACTTTCATAGCTGCAGCAAAAGTTCTCAATGACCAAATAGAGACTCATTGAGAGACTAGAGTAAATTGACAGTTAAGCAATCTGAGTAAAAGTTGTTGGTGCAAAATTAAAAGTTTGAAGTTTCATTTGCATTTGCATTTGTAACGCAACTGTATAAACTTTAAATGAACATTTTCAAATGTGCACATTATTTGTCAAGTTCCATTTGTCGCTCACGCATTTTGCCATGCTCGTAGCCTTGTATGCATTAGGGAAACATCATTGAATTGCAAACGTCCAAAGTTAAAATATGTTTAGCGTATATTATTGCAGATACTTACTTAGCTGGCATTTCATTTATTCTCATTTATTTTTGTTGTGATTCTGTTTTATTATTTTGCTTTCCAGGGACTTGGCGTACTTCCACATTTTTTTTGCTACAGAGCTTATTTATGTATGTTCATGCACCAAAAAAAAAAAAAATAAAGTTCCATGCTGACTTATAAATTTTTTGAAAGTTTTCAAAGTTTTCCAACTAAGAATACTTAATAATTTCAAGCGTAAATAAGTTACCATGCATAAATAACTAATGCCAAATAAGATGTTCGTGTTTTATTTCACCTCTTATTTTTTGCTTTGCTTATGATGAGCATTTTTACTGAGTAACCGTGCTGAGCGTCAGATGAAAGAGACTGAGTGAGTGGATTGGATAGCATATGAATGCTTTAATACAATTTTCTGGCACAAATATTAATGGTATGAGAAAAAAGCTAAAAAGTCAAATAAAACATGAGAATTTTTAGCAGCGCATAAACAAGTAAAAGAAAGTAGAAAAAAAATGAGGTAAAACTTAATATGACAGCGTTAAAATTGCAAATGTCATTGCGCAAATCTTTCGCTTTGCGTCAGTCAGAAGTGAGTTTCCGTCCATCTGTCATTGTTGTATGAACTTGCGTGCGCTTAACTTCAAGGACAGTTGATGTGCTTAGTGCGCTGATTGTTATTACACTTGGAATGTTGATGTTCAAGTGTTGCGACACTTTTGCTGCTTTTAATGAGCTGCAACGAAAAGCCATAACACAACAACAACAACAAAAACGACAACCTCTGTGAGTTAAGCCAACGCTGCGCTGGCCAAGCTCAGCGTTTGATTAATTATAAGAAAAGCGCCAAAAAGTGCAACAAAAACAAAGCTTCAAATACAAGAGATGCACAAAATGAGCAACTGAGAATTGAGAATTAAGACATGAGACATGGGCTGGGGGAAATGCAGTTGGGTGGAGCAAGCGCAGGTGAGCAGCAACGATCTTTGTAAAATGTAATTAGTACTAATAGTGAATGAAGGCGACGACAACGACGACGACGACGACAAGGACGAGGACGAACGAAGAAGCACAAGTACAAGAACAACAAAATATAAATCAAAAACATAGTGGCAAAAGTAGCGTCGACAACGTATTGAACAATCAATGCGACGGCCAACCAACCAACCAGCCAACCAACGTGTTGAGTGAAGTGTCTCGGTCACGAAATTTAACTCAAGACCAGCAAGCGTTGCAACCATGAGTCTGTCGCCGCTCGAATGTCATTAAAAACTGTTGACAATGCTCGGAACGTTGTTTTAACGTAATTTAAAGAACAAACCAACGACGACAATGTTCATAATGATGGTAATCCTCTACATGATGATGATGATGACGATGTCGTCATTCTCTGTCAAGCGTAAATTATTAACTAATTTCGGTCATTAAACTTTCTTGTGACACTTTCACGCCAAAATTCATTTGACTTCAAAATTAAATTGAAGCGCTTCGCGCTGATTACGCGAAGCCTTGAATGCCAGATAAGACAGACAACCAGCAAGACAACTTTCAAGTCGTCTGTGTGACTATAGAAGCGCAATAAAAATGCGAAACGTTGGCGTGGGTTTGCCATTGGCGGTGCTTCCTGCCGGCGTCGAACTTAGAGTGCTGTTGGTTGTCGGATGGCGGATGGCGGATGATGATGATGATGGAGGAGAGAGCGAATGGTTAAATGAATGAATGAAGCTGTCTTGTTTGCAACTATGCGAACTTTTAGCCTCGAAACCATTAAGTAGTAACAGTAAAAAAACAAAAACAAAACAGACAACACAAATAAAATGAAAACAGCCAACGAACTGTCAAGAGAGCAGTGTACGAACCGCCTTCTTCTGCTGCTGCTGCTGCCTCCACTGCCACTGCCACTGCCATTTCCGCGTGCTTCTAACGCTTCCTTGTCGCTGTGTTGTCACTTTCTACGCGCACGCCATTTTGCCTGCACTGATCCGCTCAGCTGAAAGTTTTTGTGTGCCAAATCCAACCAAATGTTGAATTATGCAAAAATGCAAAAAATGCAAAATAATCTTGAGAAAGTTGCAATGCAAACTTTTTGTGAAATTTTCATGAGCACTGGCCTGGGTATGGCTGAGGACACAAGTGTATGGAGGAGCAGAACTTGAGTAACCACGTTGCTGGGCACAGCATTGCATTTGCTTAGAAGTGCCGAAAAATCAATTTGACTCATGAAATGACAAACATAAAAACAAAATATTAATTATCTTATTAGCAGAGGATTCGGCATGAATATTTGCCCCTATTGATAAGTGTCTCAGTCATGCTGGAAAACAAAGATCTATTGTAGGATGGATAAATACTCTATAGGCCCATTAGGGCCCCAGTTCTAGGAAGTCACACTTTTATTACACAACTGATTCGTTTCAGTGTCTTACTTCGACTGACTTGTCGCTTCTCACAAGAGTGAGAGGACATGCTCAGAGAGTGGAGAGCCAGAGATGGCCTGCCATGAGTGATGAGTGATAAATATGTGGTCAACAATTAATGAGTAACAATCGAGTGATGATGAGCAAGTGACAGCTGAGAGTTGAACGTGTGTTGAGCTAATGTTTTGCCATAAGTATTGTTGGAACACTCAAACCCGACAATTCCACAATTGTTCAGCATGAATGAATTGCCTTTAATTGGCGCCCGAAAACAAGTGCAATAAAAACTTCAGCAATAAATAAATAATTGTAAGCATTTGTGTTTTTTTTTTAGATTTTTATGTTTTTATTTAATTTTTATATTCTGCATATAATTAAATTATACTAAATGAATGATTATAGTTTGCTACAGTCTAAAACGCAGGCTACTGGTTTTTTGAAAACCATGCCAAAAAAAAAAAAAAAAAAAATTGTAATTAAAAAAAAATTCATACAATAATATTTTTTTATTTGAATTACATCCTTTTAAATATTAACGTTTATGCTAGACAAAAAAAAAGGGACTTACTTTTAGCACTTATGGCTATTTACTTAAAATATGTTCTTTATTTACTATTTTAATAATTAAATATTTTTCATATACATTAATATTTATATAAAATAATTACATCGAGATACATTTTATTCGAAATACATATTTTTAATTTTTTTTTAATGAGATTTTTAATTTTGTATTCATTCTCAGAGCGCAACTTTCATACTTTTATATTTTATTTTTGTTTTTGTTTTTTTCCTTTGCGACATTTAATATTTTATTATTAATTTTTGCGTTCTTATTATACATGAGAATGCTGTAAAACATTTGCAATTATTTTAATACTTTCGTTTTTTTTTCCCGCCCCTTTTATTTGTTTTTTTGTTTATATTTGTATATGATATAGCTATTTATTAATATATTTTTATTTTTTCAAAAAAAATTCTGGCTTATAGACTACGAGACTATGTAAATAGACAACAAAAAAAAGTGTTTATTTTATTTGTTGATTTTTTTTGTTTTTTATATACACTACAAAAAATAGGCGTAAATGGGCATGAAGTTACAATTAGCTCAGTAGATGAAACCATTTTAGAGTTGAAACGCGAAATTGAAAAAACACAAAATTCACAGATTGAGTTAAGTGAAGGAAAACAAACATGCTTATATGCTTCAAAGGAAAAGTAAATAATATTTCGCTAACATTTTGTTTGCGTCTCACAATTGGTGTACAACATTTGCAGTCCTGTCACTAATGTATTAATGAAGACCCAAAAAAATTTGCTATATTCTAATCTAAACTTGCCTATTTGCATAAATATTTGGCTTAGAATAAACTTAATTTAGCTTTTACTTGTTAGAAGTTTAAAATGTGTCTAATTTTGCTGTTGTTCTTCTTTATTATTATTGTTTTAGTTTCGTTTCGTTACATTCGGTTTTGTTTTCTTTTACGTTGAAACTGCTGTTGTTGTTGTTGTTCTTGTTGGCTTGCTTGCTTTCATACATTACAATATTGTATAATAGTGCAAACAAACTTACTTACATACATGTTAATTTAACAAATTTAATTAGATTTTCAATACTGTTTTTTTACTTTGACTTCGACTCTTTGGTTTTTGGGTTTGAAGTCGTGCCTTTTCATTATTTTGCATATAACTGTTTGGTCGACAATCGACACGCCCACAAACAGAGCTTTAAGTATTCGTTAATTGAAATGTTCTTTATTTATGTTATTTTTAGTTTTTTTTAGTTTTTGTTCATTATTGAAAACAAACAAATAAACAAATAATTTTCAGTTTGTTGTTGTTGTTGTTGCTCTCATTGGCTTTTGTTTAATGCACGCATAAATTTATTATAATTTCAACAAATTAAAAAGCAAAAATTTTCACATTTTCAAAACGCAAAATAACAAAACTGAAATATAAAAAAAAAAATGTATGCAAATTATTTTCGCTGCCTATTTAAATTTATTTAATGCTAATATTTTTAATAGAAAAGGTCAAAATGCGTGCAAATAAAATGATTTAATTTATAAATTATCGGAAAACGGTGAAAAAGTTGTTAACTTTAATTTAGCATTTGATATAATTACATTTATTTGATTTCATTGTTTGTGTGTGTGTGTGTGTTGTAAAAATTTGAAGCAATTAAAAAGCTTATTAAAATTAGAATGGGACTTAAAAAGTAAAACTAAAAATGGAAATGATTGGAATTGATTTATATTTGAAATTGTTTTCATGCCAATTTGGAAACAATGTTTAACAACTAAGCCAAATTAGTTGTCATGGACGAGCGAGGAGCACGTCGAAATAATATTTAATGAATAATTCTGCCAGCGCCTTTCAGCAAGATTTATGCAACTCAAAAAGTACAACGTCACTTTGTCAGAAAAATTAAATTTGCATGAAAAACATATTGAAAAGTTCACAGACGCGTTTGCGGGCATTGGCTTGAATAAATTGGATTGTACAATTTCGATAAGTAAATGCATCGATAAGTAAGTATTACTACTGATGAAACAACTTAAGGAGTTAGACCTAGTTAAAATTTATAAAAATATATAATATCTTGAAAATATTCTCTGAAAATTTGAAGTCCAACGAATACTTTTCGAGTTATTCAACAATAAATGGCAGTCTCTCTACCACAGTAGATAGGTTAACGCGGGTAACCCGTTTTCGAAATCGGTGATCACTTCAACTTTCATTTATACGTGTCCTTGGGCAGTATACATAATTTTGAGTTTGAGCGTCCGCCATTTTGTCAAAATTCAAAATTTTCTCTTCTCCTCTTTTAAAATCCCTTCTTCTAACCGGAGCATTATGAAATTGCCTGTCGATCTGTTTTTAATATTTTGAATTGCGATGATCCAATGATGAGCTAGAGTGATTTTTAAATGTTTTGCAATAAAACTTTTTTCAGATCTTCTTTAAGTACATTCACAAGTACATACACATTTGGTATTAATTATTTTATTCAGAGGCAAGAAAAAAAATCTGAAATAGATTTTTTTGCAAGTTCCAAATAGGTCTAACTCCTTCAGAGACTATGGACAAATAAGCTCAATGGCAAGTGTGTTAAAATTGTATAAGTGTAATCTGTGAATTTGGGATTTCAATGAAATTGGCTAGCAAAAATTCCAATAGTTTAGAAAAATATTTTAAGTTATTTAAAAAAAACGAGTGTTCAACTCTCTTATCATAATAACATCGTTCACTTTCGCATTGCCATCAATTCAGCGCAACTTTTTCACATGTTCATTGGTCTGTGTGTGAATAACGAAAGAAAGTTGAGCCAAATGACAGTCAAAAAATTTTGAAATATTCAAATCAAATATGCAATAATATTTAACATTTTTATGCAAACTTTTTTGCTTTCCCTTTTTTTTCATTCACAATTGTATTTCATGTAAATTGATTCAAGTGTCAGTCTATTTGTTGTGTTGTTGTATTTGTGCACACATTTGTGTATGATGGCACACAAAAAATGAAAATAAATAATAATAAAAAAGGTTAAATATCACAAAAAAAAATTTAAATAACTTGTAAATATTTTAGTCACATTCATATAGACACATGCCAATATACGAAATTGGCATAAAATACCGACAGCAACAACAACATGAACATCGAATTGTTGTTGTTGTTGCTATTTTTGTTATTATTATCGTTGTCACTTTTCCGTTGACTGTTTTTGGGTTTGTTTTCATATTCTTCTTTGAGCAATACAAATCGCTGCGACAACGACAGCGACGTCATCGGCAACGGCGATGGCGATGGCAACGTGCCCCATGTTACTTTTTCCACTGAATGCCAATGTCACATTCAGCAAATGGCAACTTCGTAAAGTCTATTGACAAAGCCAAAGGACAACATCATATCAAGTACCAATGAAATATTTCATTATCGTCTTGTTGTTGTCGTTACTGTACGTTTTTTTGCTAAATTCTTCTTGCGAAGAAGCATTTGAAACTTCTTTTGGGTTCTTCATTTATCTTCTTGAATTCGTAAGCCTTCTTGGTTGTTCTTTTTTTTTGGCTTACACTTTACACAATGTTGTGCATGTAAAATTTGGCATGGTATTGTTCTTGACATCTGTGTTTGAAAAGCATTTATTGTACTAACTGATGATGCTTATGTGGTACTATTTATTTGCTTGTCCGTCCGTCCGTTGTGCCGTCAGTAACACGCAGAGCACTTCAAGACGCATGGTAGCACGTATCTCATAATGCTTTTCACTTTACTTTCGACGTTTTCCACTTGCCGATCGAGTTTATTTTATGAGTAAATTTTTGCGCCTATGCATATGCAACAGTTTTTTGTATCTGATTTTGTATACTTTGAGTTTTGTGAATGTTTTTCAAATGATAATAAAAATAAGACTTTCACGTCAATTGTCAAATTAAGCATAATTAAAACCGGAATGGATTTTTTTTTTCAATTAATTTACAATAAAATAAACTACACTTGGCACTTACATGAACGGCAATCAAGAACAAACTGAAGTTAATTGCATGTCATTATATCAATTCAAACGAATACTTGCAGCAAAGTGCCTAATGTACATAATAATCACGGAACTCACGTACAATCGAACCGATTATAGACAAGCAACGGACATTGCGCCTCATCGCACTCATCGTCAGTCATGGGCTCCGTTTCCGTTTCCTTTTCCGTTTCCGTTAAGACATCAATTGCATTAAATAGTCGCCGTTGCCGTTCGAACGAGTGCTCGCTATTACGCCGCGGCACACATGACTAAATATCGGTTTCGGAGAGCTATCAGAGCAATTGACGGCGTGGCGTATAACTGCCGGTTGTCGTTAAGAAATTAAGTGAAGGCGATGCCGTCACAATGGTCTGTGTCAGCGTTGTGCCGCTGGTAATGTCAACGCCCATCATGCCCACGCTGGCATCAGCTTGCTGCTCGATGCCACTGCCGCCGTGACCGCCTAGACCGCTCAAACCGCCCAGCCCGCTATTGCCAATCGACGCATTCGTGCGCCGCTGAAGCGAAAGCAAACCGCTGACGACGCTGGCGCCACTCGTGCGGTGAGGGGCATTGTACGGCGGCGGCGGTGGCTGGCGGTACTCATAGCTGGCGCTGGCGCCATTGCTGCTGCTGCCCGTGCTGTGATGACTGTGGCTGTCGGTGGGTGTGGTCGTTGTCGCCGTTACTGTTACTGCGGGCGCTGCCGTGCTGCTGTTGCGATGCGCTGACAATGCAAGTGACTTGCAGTGCCGCTGCAGCGTTGTAAAGCCACTCTCTGCTGCTGCTAGTGCCGCTGATGACGTCGAGCCTGCTGCGTTGGTGGCGCCAACGCTTGCATAGGCAGCGGACAGAGAGGCGGTTGCGGTGAGCGGTATACTCGGCGCCTCGCGCTTATTCGACTTGTCATTCATAATACTTCTGCTGATGCCGATGTCATTATTCATGTTGTTGTTCAATGTTGTCGTTGTTGT
Source organism: Phortica magna (assembly GCA_037044515.1). Classification (NCBI taxonomy): domain Eukaryota; kingdom Metazoa; phylum Arthropoda; class Insecta; order Diptera; family Drosophilidae; genus Phortica; species Phortica magna. The sequence continues at coordinate 194,696 of JBAMBP010001001.1, read as the reverse complement.
TGCTGTTGTTGTGTTTGGCTTACTTAGAGTGCCATACTTGGCTTGCAGATACTCTTGCACATTTATGTTGTATTTACTGCGCGTTGCCGTTGGCGGTTCCTTTGCATTTATTGTTCTAAGCGACTTAATGGGACTGTACAATTGTTGCTGTTGTTGTTGTTGTTGTTGGTGCTGCTGCTGCTGTTTGTGGCTGTTGATCTTGCCACTGCCACTGCCACCAACACCAATGCCATTATTGTAGGCTGGCAACAAGTCCGGTTGATATTCGACTGCGCGTCCAACTAGTTCCATGTTGCCATTCGGTGAAGTCGCATAGCCATGATGATGTTGCTTACGTTCGTCCATGCGTAGACCACCATGACCGCTGCCATTGTCACGTGATGTCGTTGTTGATGTCAACATTGCTGTGGGCGTGCCGCCCGTCACAGCCGATGAAGTCGCATGTGTCACGATTGCCGCGTAGCCAAGCTCACTCTGCGCTACCATGCCATGCGGGTACTTCAACTTGAGCGTATCTGCAATGAGAAAGCGCAAATAAGTTAAAATGTATTCGGTGTTGTGCTTTGACTAAGTATGATTTCATATAAGCTTTGGTGTGAAAATCATTTCATCATCATTTCGAGCAACATGCAGCAACGCATGAATGCTAGCCTAAAATTTCAAGCTCGTTATTGTGCAAGCTATGCCGCAAATATTTACGCAGCACCCAACATCAAGTGTGCCAACGCAGCAACGCCGCAACGAGCCAAAAAATCAAATTAAACTGCGAAACTCTCAAACAAATTCAACAAAAAGAAGCTCAACTGAACTCAACTGAACTCAGCGCCACTCAACTCAACTCAACTGAACGGTGAGCTGAGCCGAGCTGACAATTGCTGTGCTGGCGCTACAAACAACGTGCTGAGCGCAAGTCAAATGTTTGGCATTTATATTTGGCTTGGTTACTTCATTTCCGGTTCATAAACAACGCAAAATGCTAAAAAACAATGGCCACCGTTTTAATGCCTTCACTTCCTTCGCGCTTCTATTGCTGCCACTTATGCGCTATGATGCTATGACGCTATAAACAAACATTTCATGCCTCCATGCACAATCATAATTTCAGTCATCTCGACGATTTTCCTACGTTTTAGATTTGCTTTTATTTATATTTATTTTTTTCGCCCCTTGTGCTTTTTCCCCAACAACAACAAGAACAACAACAACAGCAGCAACATTAAATGCCTGCCTCGAGTGCTAAAGTTGCATAAATCACTTAAAAAATGCTTATAGCTAAAATTCACTTCACAGACAACGCCAAATAACCGTAATAACAATCAACATAATAATCGTCTTCATGGCAAATAAACATTTCGCTAATTATTACAAGAAACTCAACAGCAAAACAACAAATATATGTGCCTGTTTAAGGAGTTGCATGAGTAATAATCACACTGACATTGAACGAAACAAGCAAAAATATAAAGTCAAAGTTTTAATTGTCAAAATGAAGTGTTAGTAAACACACCGACGTCGCCGCCTCACTTATATATGTCATCGAAGTCGGCCAGGGATGGTGGTTTCTTTTTTCTACGCGCTCTCCTCTCATTCCTCAATTTCTCCTCTTCCTGCTCGAGCTCTGCTTCAGTTGGTGTATCGCCCGCGAACCATTTTGGCTTTTTCGGCATATCTTCCTCTTTCGGCTTCCATTTGTCCAAACGTGTCTCAAAGCGTCTTTTACGTTCCTCATCGATTATTTCACGTTCGCGTCGTTGCTTGCGTATCTTCTTGCCGCTGTGCAGCCAAAAGGCACGACACCTGCTATGATACCAGCGCTTTATGCGCGCCAGTATTCGACGCCGCCTGGCAGCCCTTGAATGTAAGGTGTGCTTCGCTCTCTTCCGTTTCCTTTTCTTTTTTGCTAGGTTTACATCGTACAACAAGTCACGTGGACTCTTGATGGGCGGCAACTTGTGTTTCGCCTCAAATGTGCTGATAACCATGGGCTTCACCATCGCATAGACCGCGTATACGGTGATGACAATGCACAGCAACAGCACTTGCACTATGGGCGCACGCCACCATTGGTTCACGTACAGCTCGCCCACGCCGGGCACGAGCGTCTCATTGCGCGGATAGAAGAAGTGCGCGAGCGCCTTGGTAAAGTTCACATTGTCGAGGAAGGCAAAGAAATCGTCGGAATCGTCGTCGTCGTTGTTGTCATTGCTGTTGTTAGGGTTGTCGGTGCCGCCAGTGCCGCCAGTGTTGTCGTTGTCGTCGTCCCTGAAGGCACTCCGCAGCTTGTGGCAATCGTAAATGCTCATCGTTTCGACGTTTGGCATATATATCGCAGGCGTCTCGTCCTGCCACCAAGCGTCCCAGTACTCGTCCACCTTCTCGAGCGTCGTCAGCGCGTTGCAGTACGCCAGCACACGCTCGAGCCACGAGCGGCACGCAGCGCTCTTGATCTTGCCGGCGCAAGCAGGGTTCATCCACCGCTGCCACAGCTTCATTCAGCTTGATAAACAATCCAGTTACTTTTTACTGTTCTTAATAATATTATTTGGTGTCTTCTGAACGTATTTGAAAGTTTCCATTACTATAAACTCAATGATTTGTTGTTCACATACATCGTCTGTTTTTTCTGGCTTGAACACTTTGCTTGAAATGTAGGCAGTCATGCGAAACGTATGTTGTCTTTTCAAATGCTAACCTTATCTTAAGTTGAACCATGACCTTTTAGTTTCACGTACATAAATTCTCAAGCATGCAAATCGGCCATAAAATGATTCGTTCTGTTTGCCTTATTTGCCTATCCTCACTCAACTTAAGTGTACAAATTTGTGTCTTCTTCGCATATGTTGAATGTCGCATGAACTTCTGCGCCAAGTGTTAATATGAGAGGCATAAAAACACGTTCAATGACGCTGAGGCCAATTGGGGTCGGCGCGACAAAAACGTTCTACATAAATTATAATAAGAACTGCAAAGCAAACGCAAAAAGGCAATAAAACAAAATAAGAGATACATGTTTTTATAGGCTACGAGTATTTTATTTGAGTGCGAAGCACAGCAAAGTGAAAGATCGTAGCGGCTTTGTGATTTATGAAATAATTATGCAGGACTATAAAACTGTTAAGCGTGGCTCGGCAATGTTTGAGGTAAACAGAATCAAATGACATAGAAAAGTAATGTTGAAGTGTGCCGGCGTGAAATGATGATGAAAGATATTTCAATTGACTTCGGCTTACCTTCATTGTTTCGCTCCAAATATGACTTTTCCGCATCACGTTCGCCGGCGCCGCCACCGCTCAACAGCAACTGATGATGCTGCAAGGCATCGGAGCTGCCGTTCGTCGAACCGCCGCCACCACCGCCCACATAGCCGACAATCAGACCATTATCCTGCACAGCGCCAACGCCGACCTGGTGCTGTTTGATCACATCGGCGTACTTGTTATGCTTGGCGCCGCCATTGAGATTCGTCGACGTTGTCGTCATTGTCTTGTGTTGCTTGTAGCGGCTCAACGAGTTGTCATCGTCATCGCCCAGCGCATGCACGTCGCCCAGCATGACGTCTGTGCCGCCAGCGACGGCGACATTCGTCGTTGAGGTTGTCACCGTTGCGCCATGCTCGCCGGCCAAGCCCGAGACCGTCAACTGATCGGCCGTGTTCATGTTGAGGTGATGCAAGTGGCGATGATGGCCGGGATTGATGTTCTTGAAGCGCTTGTAGATGCAGCACGTGACCATGGCTAGGAAAACCGAGACGCTCAGCAGGCCAAGCGCCATCAGGCTGATGACGATAAGTAGATTGCCCTGCATGAGCAGGTCCCGTGGGCTTGGCTTCTGCACGAGCAGACTCATCTGCACGGCATCCTTGCCGCCGGGATTCTCGGCAAAGCACGTGTAGATGCCCTCGTCGCTCTTCTCGGCGCCGAGTATGGTCAGACGCGAAATGAAGACGTCACGGCCGAACTCCTTCTCTTTCGACTGCTCATCGCGATGCATTTGTATGTGCACACGTTGGTTCTGATGCACGCCGACCAATGACGATTGCGACGATGAGGAGGAGGCAAGCGAGGGCGTCAAGACATTGCTCGCCGACGAAGTTGCCGAGCCACTGGCCATGCTCGCGCGGTACGTCTGCTTGTTGTAGTCCCATGAGATGACCGTATTCGAGGAGCCGTGCACGCGACAAATGAGCGTTACGTTCTCCTTGGATGTATTGATCGATGCGCCGCGTGCGGGATAGATGATCTTCGGCTTGCAGGCAAATGCCTCCGGCTGATCCTCGATCCAGAGCATGTTACGTAAGTGCAAGGGATAGTAACATGAAGTCGGCGGCGTGTATAAGTTACGCTTAAGCACAAAATCCCGGAAGATTTGCAATTCGCATGTGCAATTCCATGGATTCTGATCGAGCGATAAGGCGGTTAGACGTTTCAGCGACTCAAAGGACTCCTTGCGCAGGAAGCTCAGACGATTGCCATCGAGATAGATCTGCGATAGTAACGGCACGTTGCTAAATACCTGCGTGCCGAAGCGCATCAGACGATTGTGCTTCAGTTCGATCTTATGCAGATACTTTAGATTCTGGAATACACCATCGCCGAGCGTCTCCAACAGATTGCCATTGAGCACGAGCGCGCGCACCTTGATCAGCCGTCCGAATAGATTCGGCTGCAGCGTGCGTAACAAATTGTTCGACAGATCCAATTCGATGAGTATCTCGAGCTGCGTGAAACTGCGCGGATCGATCTGCGTCAGTGTGCTGTTCCGTATGAAGAGCTTGTGCAGGTTCTGCAGCTGGGCCGACAGGAAGGCATTCTGCTCCAAGTACGGTATGCGATTGTACGAGAGATCGAGCACTTGCACCTCCGAGCTGAGGTTCTCGGGCACAACGCTCAGGCTGAGGTTCTTACAGTCGGCGGTCTTCTTGCCCGAATTCCACTTGCAGTGACAATCGCCGCAGTCCATCAGCCAATCGGCGTTGGCGGGCGCGGGCGCAACGCTCAGCAGCACGAACAGCATCAGCACGGGATAGATGAGCGCAGCGACGTTGGCAGCGACCGCGACTGCGACGTTCGTATCGGTCTTCGTGCCCGAAGCGGTTCGTCGACGTTGCCGTGGTCGTGTTCGAGGCTGTGGGCGTGCTGGGGTTTGCTTGTATTCCAAGGGATAGGTTTGTATGAATTGTATATGCTCGTCTCCTTCTGCCGTTGCTGCTGCTTCTTCTTCGTGAGCTTGTTGCTGTTGTTGTTTGACGTAATAGAGTATGTGCTGCTGCTGCTGCTGCTGCTGCTGCTGTTGTTGTTGTTGGCGTCGGCTGTGCTTAGTGTTATTGGAATAACTGTCGTTGTTGTTGTTGTAGTAATGACTGTTGTTGTTATTGTTGCTGCTTTTATTATTTAAAATAAACATGTTTTTTTTTCGAAAACTTATCGTGTTCGTTTTCTTCTTCTTCTTTTTCCTCTTCTTCTATGCGGCCACGATTTATTCTCGCTTCTCTTGTTGTTGTGGTTGTTCCTCTACTGCTGCTGCTTCTTCTTCTTCGTCGTCGTCGTCGTCTGCAATTGCTGCTCATCTAAGTTGACAATGCGTCGAGAACATGAAGCGTTTTGTTGTTGACAATGATGCCAACGACATCGACAATAATAACGACAATGTCGGTGCCAACAACAACAACAACAACAATAATAATAATAACATTGACGCTGTCGTCGTTGAGAATAACATCAACATTAACAACAACAACGACGACGAGGACGATGACAAGGACGACAATGAAGGCAGAAATGTTAACAATATTCTTGGCTTGCTACTCTTTAACTGCGACGGCGACGCTGACTGCGACTGCGACGGTGACTGCGACTGCGGCTTCAACTTCAACTTTGGCTGCAATGCCTGCGGATGCATGTGTCCTGCTGCCGTGTCTATTGTTGTTGTTGTTGTCGCTGTTGTTCGTCCTGTTTATTACTTCTTTTAGTGCAACTGTTGCTTCTTCTTCTGCTTCTTTTGTCGCTTATTGCTCGTGTTTATTTTTATTATTATTATTATATGCTCCTCTCTCTCCCTTTATTTGTCTATTTTTGCTTTTTTTCCTCTTATTATTTTTGCCTTTCCTTCTTCAGCTTTGCCACTTGATAGTTGCTGCTGTTGCTGCTGTTGTTGTTGTTGCTGTTGCTGATAATGGCGCTGCTGTGCGACTTCGTTGCTTACCACATGTCAAGCATGCCTCTTGACTATCTGAGTTGCGTCTGTGCCTTCGCCTTCGCCTTGCCTTCGCCTCAGCAGAACATGCTCAATGCACGCATAAAAAAGACGTCTTATCAAATCTCAGCAATACAAAATGTTGCTCACTCTGTCTGGCTGGCTGGCTTGCTCTCCCTCACTCTGCCACACACTTGGCTAGCCTGCTGGAAAATGCTTACAAAGTAATATGTTCGCTGCACTCTTCGCTCTAATTCTCTTCTTCTTAGTATTTTCGCTCGCAAGTTTATTTGTGTTCACGCTCGGTTGAACGCACTTTGATTGAAGTTGTACATGTGCGAAGGCATGCATGCATGCATGTGTGTGTGTGTGTGAGTGTTTGTGTGTGTGAGTGCCTTTATGCTGGCTGTGCTTCTTCTTATTAATAGTCTCGTTGTTGGCGTCTTCGTTGTTGTTCTTCTTCTTATCGTTGTGGTCTTCTTCTTGCTTATTATGCGTGCGTTTCAGCAGATCGTTTTGCCATGTAGTGCCGGAAATAATTCACTTTTGTTGCTTTTATTTTTCTGCTTCTTACTTATTGGTTGCAGTTGGCAACACTGTTGACTATTTCCGTTTCGGTTCGCCGCGCTTTTGTTGAACGTTTTGTCGTCTTTCAATATGCTTTTATTTTTGCAATATTGTTGTCGTTCTCGTTGTTGTTGTTGTTGTACACAAACATATATATATATAGTGTCTGCGTTCTGTTTGTTTGTTTGTTTGTTTATTTGTTCATTTGTTATTATTACATATTATTTGTGTTGCTTGTTTTGTTGCTTACGCTCTTCCTGTTGTTGTTGTTGTTCTCGTTGTTGTTGTCTTTGGCGCTTTAATCACTTTTGGCTAACGTTATTGTTTCGCAGCACCGCAGGACTTTGCTTGAGGTACGAAAGTATATCAAAATTCAGCATCTAACATACAATAATTGCTTCAAGCGCATGAATACTTTTGTATTAACATGTGTGTGTGTGTGTTGGTGTGTGTGTCTGTATGTGTTTGTGTGTTTTATGCATTAAGCAATGATTGCATATGTATTTGTGTATATATATATGCGCATAGATACAAATGTATCTCTAACTGTGGCTTGCCTGCTTTAGCCTGTCGTCGTTGTTGTTGTTGTTGTTGTAGATGGTATTTCGGACGTGTGCTTAGTCTTATTTGCTTTCACTTCTACTTTGCTTGTACACGTTATTATTTTTGTTGCTGCTGTTGTTGTTGTTGTCGCCATGTCGGCTACATTTTCTCAAAGTTATCCTTACAACAAACAATGTTGCGATGTCTTCGGCCAAACTTTCGCTTCACTGTATTATTATTATTATTTTTTTGCTGCTTTGGTTTTTTATGTTTGTGAGCTCCTTTCAGTTTTCTGCTTGGTTGACTGCCCGCGCGAGTTTCTTAGTCTTTGTTCTATGCTTCTTCTGCTTAGTTTTTTGCCACCCCCTCTACTGCTTCTCGTTTGCTATTTGTATTTGTCATGCAAACTATTTTTGTTCGGCTTTTGTTCATTCGAGTTTATTTATTTCTTTGTTCTTCGCTGTTTTTGTTGTTTGTGTTGTTGTTTGTGTTGTTGTTTCTGTTGCATTTTTTTCGCAGCTTGTTATTTTCCTTAGTCTGCCAGAGTAAACCAACGGCATTGATAATGTCGAATTTTGTCACATTTCAACGATTTCATTTTTTCTTCTTTTTTTGCGGTTTTGTCATTTTTTTCCTTTGCTTTTGGTTGCTTCTTCTTCCTCTATTCAAGCATTTTATTGTTGCTGTTGCTGTTGCCGTTGTTGTTGTCGCTCAGCTTACTTCATGTGCATGCCGGGCGTCTGTAATGAAAGTGCCAAAGAACAAGAAAGAAAGTAAGCGCAAGAAGAAGAAAATTGTGTTGATTATTTAGCTTTGATTGTGGAAATAAAAGTACAGTTATGTATTGCAACAAACACATTGCATGCTCATTATGTTTGAAGCTCTTCTTTCTTGCTGCTCATAACTTAAATCAAAATGCATCAAATGTCAAACACAGAGAGAAGACTTTGCCAAACTTTGCACAATTCTAATTGGACAATTGTCGTCGACATGTGTGTGTGCGTGTGTGTGTGTGTGTGTGTGTGTGTGAGAAAAACTTCTGTACAAGTCATCGAGATAATTGCAAGACAAATGATAAGCCAAAAACAGAGCTTAGCCAGAGATAAAATGCCAAACGAGAACTTCTTTAACTTCTCTAAAGTCAATTAAAAGGAAAGCAGCAAAGAAAAAATAGCAGTGGAAACTAAGCCGAAGCAAAGTGTTCCTGAAGTCATAAGCGAGGCCAAACAAAGTTCGGAGCGATGTGCCATGCTGAATCTGAATCGAGAACAATGAGTGTCAAATTGAGACAAAAGCCACAAAAAGGCAAATGTCCACAAATTGTGCTGAAAATAATTGGCTCACACACACTCACACACACACACACACACACAGGCACACGCACACAGAGGCATACATGAATTTAAGGTCATGCGAAAGCGTTCGACAGCTGCCAAAACTGTCGAAAATTGGCCAATTTGGCAGGCGAGCGACGCAGAGCACAACTTGAGGCGCAATGCGAAGGCATGTGAGTTGAGCCGACCAATTTGGCTTGCTGTTGTTGCTGTTGTTGTTGTGCGTACAAACATATCGATTGCCATGACATAAAACAAAATGCCAAAAACAAAAACATAAACAAAAAGTGAACAACAACAGGTGACGACAGCAACAGCAACAACAACAGCAGACACAGAGGCAGAGGTAGAAGCAGAGGCAGGAACAAAGACAGAGGCGTCGTCGACAATAACGGCAAACAATGAGTAAACATTGCCAAAGTTTAAACAACTTCAATTAAGCCAATAAAAGTGAAAGCAAGCAAATAAATAAATAAATAAACAAATAAACAAATAAACGAGTAAACAAATAAAGCTTCATACGCCCGACTTCGAGCTCTTGTTTAACCTCACTTTGTGCGGCAGTGGCGTAGGTCGAAAACCCAATTTTGCTCCCACCATTTTTCAGCTTCTTCTTCTCTAACACCTTTTCGTCAAGCAACTTCTTTGAGCGCCTTCTTTTGGCCATCTTCTGGTTCCGCCAACATGCTTGCCCCCATTTACCCCACGGTTTTAGCACGCTCCGCTTTTTGCCCAAATTTTTAAACAACTCTTTTTACTCTTTTGAATTCTTTTTGTTTAATTTTCCCATTTTCTTTGCTCAAATTTCGCTTTTACTTCTATGCCTCTTTTCGACTGCCTTCGCATTCTTCTTTCCAGCCCGCTAGGCTCCGTTTTGCCGTTTAAATATTCACCGTTAGCCAGAAAATTATTGAATGCATAAACTTTGTAGTCTCAGCAAATTTGCAACGCCTTGGACGACTGCTTCGGCACCGCTTTAGTACACTTTGTTTCGGGCCCGAGTCGTACGTTTTGGGTTGCGCCCACCGCCCACCGCCCACCAACTGCCAATAAGACGAGCGCCAGCGACAACACTTCTCACTTCCGCTTCCGGCCTGTACATACTTGCACAAATTCAGGCGCTCTAAGTGCAACATAAAAACCTCGCCCGCCCCCCGCGTGTGTCCGCCCTTCTTCGCACATGCTTGTTTCTTGCTGCCTCTTCTGGCCTGCCTCAAAAGTTTATGAACTCCTACGTTTTTTATGCCTTTCTGCAGGTTTTTCTACTTCTGCTGTTGTTGTTTTGCACATGCTTTGCATTCGTGCCTTACTCACTCGCTCACTCACTCACTCGCTCACTCACCCAGTTGCCTTTGCTTGTGTTCATGCTTTTTGGGTCAAATTAAGAATCCGATTGCGTGGTTAATCCCATTGTACGGCCGTGCAGACGTGTGGGCGTGGTCGAGCGCAAAGTGCTGACTGCGTATTCGGTACTGTGCGCGCCCTTCACGCCCCCGCCGAGATTCTTCCGCTTTCTTCTGCTTTCTTCGCCTTTTTGGTTGTTTTCTTATAAAACATAAATTTTTATGCAAATCAATTGCCAGCAAACGTATAAGTAACGTGCGATGTGTATGAGGCATGAGTTCCCTGCACATAGCATGGCCAACTGCTGCTCAAATACGCTTCTATGTAACTGCCGCTCCTTCTTTTGGGTGTTACATTGAATTATGAGAAATCGAAATTGTTTTGTGTGCCAAAAAAAGAAGCAAGAAATGTCAACGCAAACAAAATCTTATGCCTTCTAACATTTATCAAAGCGAGCGAGTCACTCAGCTCAGCTCAGCTCATGTTCATGCCACGCCACGCCACTCATCGCGTCGGCTCACGGCTTAAAGACGCCACAAGACTTCACTTCAATCAATTCAGCTCAGCGCAGCTCAGCCGAAAGCATAGATTTGTATTCCTCAACCAACAACGAATCGAATCGAATCGAATCGAAGGAATGAATGACTACTGAATGGCAAAAAGGTTTGGTTGTGTTGTGATTCCGATTCTGCTCTTGGTTCCATGCTTTTTTTGTAGGCGTTCATGGTTTTTGGGGCGTGAGACTTTTGTGTTAGCATATCGTATACGAGCATACAACAAATTGAACCGACCAGGCGAATGTTTATTTTATTTGTAACATAATAGTATGCATAAACCTTTTATTCAACACACTCGCTCGCTTACCTCCCCCTTTCGCTTTGTGCAACTCTTGTAATGTGCTCTCTTCATCATCGATGTTTTCCTTGATTCACTCATTCATGTCATGCAAGATAAACAAAATTTTATGCCATGCAAATACGAGCAAGTCTAACACACACACACATGCAAGCACACACACACACACACACACAGCCACACACATGTGTGCTTGTGTATTTAACAAACCATTTAGCAATTTTGTAATTTAACTTTCTTCTTGTCGTCTTCTCATAATGCCTTCTGTCCGTCCGTCGTCCGTCTGTTTTTCTCAATAACAACAACATTATTTTATATTTGCACATTTCGTTTGTCTCTTTGCCATTTGATACACAAGTAATATGATTTGCGCACATGTATTTTTGCTCCTGCGATGCATTTCGTGTTGCGTAACTTTGCACGTTCGAATGATTTTCGATTAAATGTTAATTTAATCACAATTCACAGTTATTTACAGTTATTCACTCTAGCAGTTGCTTTCACACATAACATTTGCTCACACACACACACACACACACACACAGACACACACACATGCCTATTGCATTGTTGACGCACATTTTGCTAACGATAAATGCCGATAAATGCCAAAAAGACTTATGCAAATTTCATTAGTTTGCTCATTTGCTGCATCAATAATAAATGCGAAAATTGTCTTTAATGCTCAGCAATTTGCATGGCAAACTGCAAAATTGCATTTAACAAAATTAAATACAATCAAATTGCAGATAATTTGCACAAAGGCCTTTGCATGTTTCATAATATAATAAGAATTGTCGGTAAACAAACACGAACGTGAAAATGCCAATAAATGTTTTACAATTTGGCGCTTTGTTTGCTTTGGCTTCGAAACATGATATCATTAATTTATATTAATTGAAGGTAAGCACTTGCAAAAGCACATGATCGACTTGTCTCAAGGCTGAAAGAACATTTCGAAGAACCCAAAGGACATTCTATGCTCAAACATACATCACTACGCATTACACATAAAGGGCGCACTGCCCTGCTTAAAAGAGCGGCTGCCCCATGGGAAAACCCCCTTAAATTATGTCAACTTTATTATAATCATTTTGGTATAAATTATTATGTTTTTATTTTTGTTTTTGTTTTTGAAAACAATCAAAAGTAACCTCGAAAAATTATCAGATTTTGTTGGCCTTCCGTTTTTATCTATGAAATTAAGGGCTCACATTTGCTGGTCAGGTGACAAGTTAACATTACATGTATTATCAAAAAATTACAATTACAATTCTTATTATTATTATTATTTCTCTTGTTTTTTGGTGGTTTTATTTTTTGACTTATGTGATTTACGTGTATGTCAACAGAACTTCATACAAAACATTTATGCCGATCAGATAAGCACATGTTGGGCAATGCACACACGCACACACACACACACACGCACACGCAGCTGTGTATAATATGTGTGTATACGTACACACATGGCTATAGAGGAGAACAATGAAATCCACTCGACCTAAAACAGTCTGTGGCCAAGTAAAAAGGGTCAAATACGCACGCATATCACAGCCACACCAAAAACGAGAAACATATCAAATACAACAGCAACAACAGCAACAACAACTGTACAGGTGTTAGCTATGGGTGTGGCCGGGGGGCTGCACAGTTGGGCGTAGCGGCGCACATACACTTTGTCAGCCTGGGTTAGACAGACAACATTCATACAAAATGAATGAGGAACTAATAGCCCAGAGGCTTTAGAACACATTCATATTTGATGTGATCAATAATGAACGTCGCCAGCGGACGAACGAGCGAACGAGCGAACGACTGAACGAGTAAACGAGCGAACCAACGAATGTTTGAACGAACCAACTAACGACTCAACGTGTGTGGTCGGTCGGTCGAAGGGGTTGTGCGAAGGGATGGCATGGTTGATTGTTCGACTGGTGGACTTAGTGTACGAAGCTGTTCGTCCATGTTGGGCGCAACCAACAGGGATTTGATGACTTCCTGCTGTGCTCTGTTTTGCCACTCGTTCGTTCGCTCATTCATTCGTACATGTTCGTATTCAAGTTTGACTTTTAGTTCAAGCCGACTCACTTGTGTGTGTGTGTGTGTGTGTGACCAAAATCTGTTGGTAAGCAACGAATGTATGTTAGTCATTTTCAACTTAATCGCTTACACATGTGAGATATTCGTTGGTTATAAAAGAGAAATGAAACCAAAGAAATTTCTGTGTTGGCATTTGTTAATTTTTGCATTTTTAAATCAAAATGGTTGACGATTTTCACCTTTGACACTTTGAATTTAACACGCTACCCTTCTCGCTCTCTCTCGCACACACTTTCACTCTCTGATTTGACATATTTGTGCTACGTTGGCAGCAATTCTCTTATCGAAGACACGCAACTGTTGTTACCTCAGTTGCCCCCAGTGCCCACAGTGCCCTCATTGCCGTTGCGTCGTTCTTTATGTCCTCTCACATGTGCGGAATTTATAATTAATGATGGTCGCAGTCTCAGCGCTTCTGCCATGCCCGCTGTGCTGTGCTGTGCTGTGATGTGACCGACTGTCATATGGTTTGAGCGTACGTGGCTTGGCCAAAATGTCATAGCCGCCTAAATAACAATAATAATGACAATGGCAACAACAACAACAACAGCAACAGCAACAAGAACAATTACAAAATACAAGAACAAGTTTTACTTTTACCTTCTGCGGTAATCGTTACTGTTGCCTATTTAGTTCATATATATATATATATATATACTTTTTTTTTTGGTTGCTTTTTATAGCATTTTATTTTGACGTAAGCTCATATTTCGTTGCCGTGCCATATGCTTGATGGGACAATCACATGCTGCCTGCTCGAGCGCACAGCGTGTTGCTTCCGCCGTCGTCACCTGGCCGCCGCCACCTGGCAACTCTCGCCGGGCAAACGACATAAGTTGTACGCCCCTGGGGCGTCATTTAATTCAGTTATTTTGGCATTGATTACAACAATTTTCGGCACACGACAACATAACAAAACCAACAACAAAAAAAAACTAATCGTAATAGCTTCCCCACCAAGCCCGCCGCCCCTGCCCTTTCTACACATCATTGTTGTATTCATTAGAAGAAATCACATTAAAATTAATTGCGTGGCACATTTTTTATTCATTTCTATTTTCTTCAACCAAAATGTATATGTATATGTATGTATGTGTGTGTGTGTGTGTGTGTACTTTTTATGTAACATTTATTTATTGCATACGCTACACGCAAAGCAGTTGTGTCGCTTGGCTTCGCTTAGCGCTTCATATGCGCTCAACGCAACATTGTAGCGTATGCCAATGTGCTGCAAGCCGCCATTAATATTGCCCCACCCCCAACAGTCTTGGCCTCAACGCATCAAGTGGCGTGTGTTTGATTTGGTGTTGAAAGGCGCCATGGCCCAAAAGTGCAACCGAAAATTACAACTCTGTGCGCCTTAATTGATATTTAATTCGTCATTTCAATTGAAGTGATTTATTTACGCATTCATCCAATCATTACATCGAACAGTTCTATATTAATTATTTTCTTTTTTTCTTTGTGCTGCCTTCTTCGTGCGTCGCTTAGCGGGAGCGGTCGCTTTGTGCTTTGATTGGGAAGCGTATAAATTCGAATTATTTGAACGTAGCAAAACAGTCGATGCCATGCGAAGGAATACAAAGAAGCCTCAAACTGTTACTTTAATACATCTTGAGGCAACTCCTTTTTGTGTGCGTTGCTGTCTCACTCGCACTTGTATACGCTCATGCATTAACGAATCAACACTTTCTTTGGCCTTCACAACTTTTTTGTGTCTTTTACTTGGGAAAGTTTTTGCCTTTTTTTACCTTTTCTTAATTATCTCTCAGCATCTTTTAAAAAGTTGCTTTTTTTGCATTTCTCGCGCCTTGCCATGATTTATTTCCGAGCAGAAAGTAAACCAAACAAGCAAAATGTAATATTTTTAATAAATTACATTTTTGCTTCACCTCACAAACATTATTCACTTTGCTGCGTCGCTTGCTCACTCCTTCTGTCTCTTTCTGTATCTTGAGTGGCATGCATGTTGTGTCCTTGTCTGCTTGCCGCATAAATGCCTCATTTTTCTGCTCGTCAATGTGTCAATGAGCTCATTTCCTTACTTTCTCGCCCGTTTGAATGTCATCATTTAAGTGTGTCAAACTGTCAATCAAAGTCAACACTGCAGGCATTCAATCACGTACCGACACTTTTTTATAATAACTCTCTTAACATCTCACTTGCTCTTGCTCCACCGTTTTGCCTGCTATCTCTTTCTCGCCATTTCTGTTTTAATCTCAGAAAAATGCTTTTAAAACTCAACTTTTGAGTGGAAAAGAAATTTGCTGTGAAATTTGAACAATTCAAATGTTAAAAGTATTAAAATATATTATTTAAAGATCATATGGAAAAAATGGTTTTCATAGCGTATGATTTTCTAAGCACATATGTAACTTTTGCACGTGTGCGTGTGTGTGTGTGTGTTGGTATTTGTATTTGTGTTACGTTTTTCTATGCAAAGTATTTTCGAAATGAAAAACCACTTTTGCTAATGTAGAAAATTTGTTGAGCGTCAGGCAAATATTGCTTTTATATCTTTAAGCTAGAAACGCAGAATGAGAATGAGAAAAATAGAAAAATAGGAAAATAGAAAAATAGCAAAAACAAAATGAGAAAAAATAACAACAACTGCAAAAGAAGAAGAGTAAAAAATAATAATAAATAAAATACATTACAGCGTAATGTGCATGAAACAAACTTGCATGTGTGTGTGTGTGGGTGTGTGTGTGTGTGTGTGTGTGTGCTTGTGGGTGTATGCATACAAATACAAAAGTAGCACAATGTTTGTTTGGTCGCTGAGCCTTGAACGAATTTCCAAGCAGCGAAAACAAGCAAACAAACAATTTTCCTGCTCGCCTGCAGTGGCTGAAGTCTCTGCATGTGTGTGTATGTGCATCTGCATGTGCATGAGCACGAGTAAAAGAGTCCATGTGTGTGTGTGTGTGTATGTGTGTGTAGAGAAAAAAGGCTTAAAAGATTGTAAAGGCGTTGCCTATGTCACCCGCACTGACATGTTTCTACGGCGCACGGTATGTGTGTGTGTGTGATAACATTAATGTGTCTCTACTGCTCTGCTCATGCGTATACATGTGTGTGTGTGTGTGTGTGTGTGTGTGACGCATTAAAGCCTCAACGATTTTCGACAGTTTAATGCACTTCCGGTTTATGTTGTTGCTGCTGCACTTGCCTTTGCTTTTGCCCCTGCTTCTTCTGCCGCTGCTCCTTCTGCCACTACTCTTTTTTTAATGGCATGCTGCATAACATTTTTCATGGCCCGTCCCCCGCTTCGCCAGCTAAGCTTTATTTCGTACTGCAACCGCAAACTATTTTCAGTGAAACATGCTCCGCGCCGCTCGTAAAACCCGGCATAGTCAATTTTATGCGCAAATACGCTTGAATATCATTTTGTTTCTTGCTTCTTTGCGATCATTTATTTTTTATTACACTTGTCACTATTGTTGCTGTTGTTGTTGTTGTTGTTGGTGTTGCATAATAAAGGATTTGCATTGTTGTTATTAAGTCGCGTGCCATGCATGAAAGAAATATTACATAAAAGTTATTATAACATAAAACCATAAAATAAAACCAGCAAACAAACGACTACAACAACAACAAGAACAGCAGCAACAACAACAACACATAATACTCGCATATAAATCCTTTTTATGCTCTTAAAAATTTCTCATAATTAAATTAAAGCTTTGCTTTGCTTTGCTTTTGTATTTTGCCTCTTAATGCGCTTTATTCACTTACATTTTGCATGCATTCAAGGTTAGACACGAATTACAACAAGAACAACAAGCCCCGAAGAAGAAGCAGAAGCAGAAGCTGCAGAAAGATAACAGAAGCATAAAAAGTGTGCGACAATAAGAGAGGGTTTACTGAGCCTTGAAAATGAAATGAAATGAAACAAAAACTTTGTTAAAAGCTTCATTAGCAAACAAACGTAGAAATGTCCGGAAAATTAAGAGTTGATTTCATTTCCGCAGTTTGGATTGCGTTCACAACTGAGCGAGAATTGTTGCCTAAGCACACACACACACGCGCGCACTAACGCACATTTCCGCAACATGAGCACGAGCCAGCGAAGGGGCGTGAGGCGCGTGAGGCGTGTGTGAGCAAACAGAGGCAGACATTTTTACAAGCCATTTCGCTGTTAGTGTCGCAATCAGCCACGTTGATATGCTGCCGAGCAAAGGCACACACACACACCACACACACACACAGACACAGACACTTCTCTTATCACTGCTTTTGCTCGGTTTTTCAGTTGTACTCTTAATTAACATGCACACTTTCAAGCATCGGCAAAAAAGCACGAAAGAAGGCAAACACGAAATGAGAAGCAGAAGATAAATCAGAAGCAGTTACATTATCAGCAGACAAATTGAATTTTGTTATGTGTGCCGCAAAGGAAGGCCAGGAAACAGTTGAGAGAGCGAAGTTGGGCCAAAAAAAGTTGAAGCTTGTTGGCAAATTGCACTCAGCTTGTGAGTTGTTGAAGAGATGAGATTTACGGCGTTGACGAAATTTGTGCAAATCGTAAATTGTTATTTGCCCTCACAAAGGCATTGCATTTGCCAAAAACATACAACAACAACAACAGAACTGTCAAATGGCACTTTAAGCAAGTGAGAGATTTAAGCGTTGGTCAACTCAAAGATTTCTCCAGAATGCCAAATGCCAAATTCGTTGAAAAGAGCCAACAAAACTGTAACTTTAGACAGAGCAGTCGAATCTGGCCAACCTTATAGTGGGACAGACGCACATGTGCTGACTTGACGAGCTGGTCAGTGAAATATATGCATTTTTCAAGTGCTTGTAGATCTTTTCAACACTTTGTTACAAGACTCAATTTAAAGATTACTCAGTCGCTTAAAGTATCTCTTTGTACGTGAATCTAAACATGACCTTGTGAAAAATGTCATGGCAAACAAAACTAAACAAATAAATTGCGCTTGGTCACTTTGAGGCGCCGTAAGACTGCCAAATTGTTAGCTCCACGTCGTGTAGACGTTTATTTCGCCATTAGAACTTAAGTGAAACTAGTCACAAATCAGATAAAAACAAAGCCGCCAATAAACTTTGAAAGTCTTTGGAGCAAACTGAAAAAAGGGACACCGAACACGAAAAATAGGAACTGCAGCGAAAATATGTATAAACGAAGTATTTCGAAGCAACATAAAGAAAAGCTGAAAAGAAGAAAGAGAGAAAATGTAACAAGCTTAATTGCCAACAACTTCAAATTAGAGTATGACACGGTTAATATCTGTAATTACTTTCAGCGTGCATGCAAAGTCCTCTCGCCTGAGCCTGAGCCAAGTCGGGCCAAGGCACGAGCCAGCGCACGAAGTGTGTTAGGCGAGGCGCTGGGCAATGTGATGAGTAAAGGTTGCCTTCAAGCACAGACTAGACGAGACGAGAGGAGACGAGGAGACGCAAGGAAACCGCATGAGAAAAGAAAAAGGTTAGTCAAAGAACTTCAAGTGTTCACCAAATGCCAAACGGCGGTTAATGAACGTGTGAGCGAGCGAGCGAGCGAAAGAACGAACGAACTAAATGACAACGTTACGCGGCCGACTTTAGTCGAGGCATGACAGCACATTTGACGCAATGCAGAACGAAGGCAACAGTGTCAGTTGTGAACACGAAGGACACGCGCCAACATTTCATGGCATGGCTAAATGCTGATAATGACGATGGCTGGGCTGGCGATGACGATGATGACGATGATGATGATGGAGATTATGACGTTGATGAGCCCACGTTGATAATAATTTGAGACACGCCCGACATAGTAAAAGCGCAGCCCAACCCAAATAGCAGAGGCGGCAACTGAAGCGAACCAACGTTGACAAGCCGAGTGGAATCACATCAATGTGCGCGCCGTTGGTCGCTCGTACGGCAAAGCGTTCGGGACACATGAGTCGCACGCTTCACGAAAATGGAGCCAAACGCTTTCAGTCGACACGCTTCGACCGCAAAAATGCCGCATGGAAATTTCTCAAACTCTTACAAAAAACGATGACAAAAAAAACTGCTGTGAAGCAAAATCGCTTGAAAAAAAGCTGAGAGCTCAAAAGAAGAAGCCAAAGCGCTCGCATGGCATTACAACGGACGCGCTTAGTTGCTGTGCATGGCAGTGTGCGGTGGGCGGCGGGCGGTGGGCGTGTTTCAAAGGCTTTGTCACGCAAAATAGCACAGTATTTATATATGTATTTTGTTTTTGCATTTTTGCAGTTTTCTGTATTGTCCTGAAACACAAAAAAACCAACAGAAACAAATTTAAAAAGCATAGTCAGCCAACGTTGACAACATATGAACATATGAGGCTTCAATTGCCACATCAAGTCTAAGCCAGAAGCGCAAAAAACACAACAATAACAACACAGAAATCAAAAATGCTGCAAAATGTTTGCAGTAACAACGAAAATATATAAATATTTGACAAAAATTTACTTCGCAAATTGGAAAAGCCAACTGAGCGTATACGTAATCATAGAATATCAATGAAAATTGCTGTGAATAGTTGGAAAAATCATTCAATGTATTGTTGTAAACAGACAAGCGACAAAAACCTATAAAAGATTATTAATACAAATTGCAAAAGTCTTCAGTAGAGCGACAGGCAGAGCGTGAGCAAGAACAATATTGAAAAAATGTGCTGAAGTTGCATAAAAAATGTACTTTAAAACAATTTGTTGAAAGTTTATAAATTGCCTTAAATTTTTGAAGACTTGTCTTGTATCGTCAACACAGGCGCCTTGTGTTGCGCTCTAAAGTGTCTAAACGCACAGCGGCAAGTTGTTGCTCAGGTCCTGACAGCTTTCAACGCCAATCAAGACAAAACCCAAAACAGCAAATCTCATGTGTATTCTCTTTTGACATTTACTTGAAAGTCAACGGCGCTCAACATGACTCGTAAAAAAACGAAGTTATTTGTTACAATTTGATGATTTTTTTTCGTTTTTGTAATTTGGCAATTTTGTTTTCATTTACAAGGAAGAACATTTTCATGAGACAGCCTAGAAGTATGCAACAAAAATTTTACAATTAGCAAATTGAATGGAGTTTCAAAGCAAAATTTCGCGAAATTTATACGTTTTGCTTAAATTATTAACAAATGAAGTGAAATGAAATGAAATTTTTATGAAAAATTAAAGCGAATAAATCATGAAAAGAATTTCAAATTTTGGTTTAATGTTTTTTATCATGCATAACTTTCATTTCGTTGAAGGAAAAACAACAACGAATTTTAAAACGTTTTCAGGCCTTAGCAAAATACAATGGGAAAGTTTGTTCAATATTGTTATTAAGCCTTTAAATTGAAGTGCCATATTGGATTGCATAGCATTTTATAAACTTTTGTTTTATTTTTTTATATTATATTTGCTTAATATGAAATCCAAGTGTTTAACATTGACTGAATAAATAAATAATTGACTCTAAGCGTGTCATGAACGAAGGTCGCAAGGACAATGCCAACAAAGGGAAAAAAGGACTGCAGATAAAAAGACAAGAGCGCTACACAAAATGGTGCTTGCTTTTTGTCATTGGCACGTACACAAAAATATCATAAACAAATAAAAAGCAAGGAACACACGCACTTACAAAAAGAGAGGACGAAAATACCCCAAACCAAACACTTAGCTTAACAAGCACACACAAAAAAGGGCAAATATTTCGATTTATATTAGAAGCAAATATGTTATATTTATCTGGTTTCCAAAAAAAAGCCAACAAAATGAAAAAAACTCACTTTTCTTTTGTATTCGTTTGTATTTTAATGCATTCGATTTTCTTTGCCAGTAATTTGCGATAATTTGTTGTTTTTGTTGCTGTTGCTGTTGCACTCGTGACACTTGACTAGCACGCGGCGCTCAGCTCGGCACAGTTTGACGCAAAGTCATGTAATGAGCCTTAAGCCTTTAGTAGAAAAAAAACAACCTTTTGAAAAAACAAAGAAGATAAATAAATGAATAAATTGACACAGAAACAATTGTTTTCGCACACTTTTGCACACACAAACACATGTATGTGTGAGTGAAAAAAAAACAGTGATATTTTATTTTTATGTTAAATTTATTTCTGTTTCTGTGATTTGTTTCGTTTGTTGGTTTTCGCATTTTTTTCTCATTTTTTTGCTGTTTTCTTTATGCCATTTTTGCAGTCTTGTAATTTCTTCGACACTTTTGCGGATTGCTTGCTTTTTTATGCTTTTTTTATGTGTTTCTCGTAAGCAGCAAACACACACGCACACACACGCACACACACGCACACTGACACAAACTCATAAACATCATAAGCACGAAACATATGCGTGTAATTACATTTGATGGCGCGCTGCAAACGGATGTGCCGCACACACACACACACACACACACACAGACACAGACACTTATGTGTCGTATACAAATGACAAACGTTAGCAAAAGATACTTAAGCCGCTTTTCGTTGTTGGTCAGAAATCAGCAAAGGGCGAAGATTTTTATTTGCGAACGTTTGGTTCTGTTTTTCTTTTTGTACTTCTTTTGTTGTTATTGTTGTTGTCATTGATTTTGTCATTTAAGTCTTTTAGCTAAAACACTTAACAATCGCATTGACGTTCACCTTTGACGTGTTGTCGTTGTTGTTGTCGCCGTTGTCGCTGTTGTTGTTGTTGGTGTTGGCCAAGAGTGACGGCAACTTGATGCAATAATGGTATCGATTACGTTTCACACTTGTCCGGCTGCTTTGAACGTTAGAATTTAAACAAGGTTACTGCCACGCTTCTTTCATTACGGCGTGAATATTTGGAAATCACGGCAAAGACATTTGCCAACGTGCACAAAAAAAGGACAAAAAAAAAACGAGAAAAAAACAATAAATACTTCAGCACAAACACTTATTTTTTAACACGAATTTCAGTTTAAACGCATTGCAATTCAAATTGTATTTTTTTGCTTAATACTTTCTGGTTTTTGCTTTTGTTTTTTGCTTTTGTTTTACATGAAACACGCACGCACGGACGCACTCACGTGAGTGACAAACAACGCGTTCAGCGATCGCTTTGCGTGTCTTGGCTTTTGTTTTTTTTTGTTTTTGAATTTTACTTTTCCGGTTTTCTTTTTTGCGCTTCTTTTGCCGCACGCTCGTTTACGATTGACTCAAACACGAAAACGTTCGTTGCTTTACGTTACGCTGGCGCTACGTTGCGTGACATTCCTGTTGCGTTGGCTTGCGTTGCGTTGCGTTGCGTTACATGACGTCGCACGAGCAAAAGTACGAACGAACGAGACGAGACGAGTTATGCATGCAGACTGCTTTGAACACGCGTTGGCCCACAACATTTATACATCGTTTCGCTTGTCGCTGTCTGCTAACAGCTAACAGCGCTGTTAACGCACAGCGCTCTTAATGTTGTCGATAACGCAGCGTTTGCGCCAACATGGACATTTCTCTCTTCTGCGCTTTCACTGTTAGCGAAAAATTGCCTGTGCGGTTGTCTTATTCGGCTTGGCTTGTTATTATTATTTCAGTTGTTGTTGTTGTTGTTTGTACTGTTGTTGTTGTTGCTGGTGAATTGAACTGCTTGCTGAAATGTGTGTCACTCTGTCAACGTAAGTTGGTCAAGTAATGCTCATTTACATACGCGGTACTTTGTTGGCTTGACTGATAGATGTGCCGTGCTGTGCCGTGCTTTAGGGCACACGCTTCGTATGAGTGTTTCTATTTTGTTTGTTTTTTTTTTTTGTGTTTTTTTTTTCATTTTTATTATATTTTTCGATTTTAACTTGAATGATTTGTGCTGATGTTTGATCGGATTTGTTATTTCAAAGACATATAATAATTACATTGTTTATTTAGCTCGATTTTCTTTTTCATAGAAATTGATTTAAAGATTTTTGTTACTGCCGAAATTATATGAAAATTTCAATTACTAAAAATATGAAAATAATTGAAATAATTTTCCATTCATTTTACATGTAATCTCTTTCCAAATCAGACGAGTTGTGCGTCCGTCCGACCGTCTGTCCTTTTGTCTTAATGAATATGCTTTGTTGCCTATTGAAGTCTGCTGATATAAAACAGTAAACAGATGAGTTGCGATAAATGAACCGCACTTGAAAATGTAACGAAAATAGATTTCATTTCAAACGAAATTCTGTTGAACTTCTCTTTGTTGATTGGCACGCTTGGCCAATGATAACTTCTTTATTACTTGAGCTACTGTGCAGTTTCCAAGCTTCACATGTGCCTTTTATAATCACTTATCCTTAAGAAAAGACCAACCAAACTATAAATAGAAGGCAGACTGAAATTTGTGCTTTAAACGGCGAAATTGTCATTTTCCAGGCGAAGCAAACAACGTGTAGAAGAAGGCTTTATAGCAACGTGCAGGCCAAAAGTGTATTTGTTAGCCATTAGTGCTTGTTATAGGCATTTGCATGTTAAGTACACCCTACACACAGAAGCAGCATTCAAGTCAAAGAAAAAATATGTACAATAAAATAAAAAAGTATAAAAGCAAAAATTGTTTTGAAATTCTTAGTTGAAATCAACATAGAAGCAGTCAAGGATACGTGCAGCAGCTTTCGACTCAAGTAACGCTGCCAGTATGTACATTTCCGCTTCGGTTCAAGAAGAGCAACAATAACAATAACAGCAACTTAAATGAAAACCAAACAAATATCAGAAAAAAAGAAAGAAGGTACAATAGAATCGAAATGAAATGAAAGCAACGAAACGAAACGAATCGAAAGAATGAAAAGCCAAGTTGAAAGCTACTCGAACAGGAAAATCCTACTTGTGCCTTTATGGCAAAACATAAAGGTTTATGCCGACTCACTTGCTTGGCAGAAATCACACGGTAAGCCAAAAAGAAGAAGAAAACCAACAAGAAAAAGAAAAAGAAAAAGCGAAGGCAAACAAAAAATTTAAAAACAAAAAATAATAAAAATAATAATAATAATGCACAAAATAATAATAATGCAAAGTGAAAAAGCTGCTAAAAAGAAACAAAAACTAAGACATAAAAAAGAAGCAGAAAATAATAAAAATAATAATGGCAACAATGAGTTTTCAATAAATGTATGAGAGCACATAAAAAGATGCAAATAAACGACCAAGAAACTAACAAAAACCCACAACTACAAACAAATTTGAATTGAAGAAACAACAAAAATGAACAGTAAAATCAAACATAAGAAAACTCACACACACACACATAAGTTAGGCAGCAGAATATGTGAGCAAGCAGCAACGCAGCAGCAGTCTTCACTTAGAGCACTTACACACAGGCTATTTTTGATATTGCGTACTCCTAAGTGACATTGGGCCATGTAACACATGAGACTGTTTAATGTTCACATTTGTTATGGGCGGCACAACGTAACATAGGCTTACTTAATGTTGAGCATAATGAAATATGCTATTGTACGGCACATACGATTACCATAGGATTACCAAATGTTGAGAATAATGTAATATGATATAGTACTATAGTATATTATATAGTAGTAGTAGTAGTAGGCACATACAAGTGCTAATACAATATTATATAAGAACGGCCATAAATGATTTAATGTTGATCTCTTCACGATCTAAAAAGCATGTTCTAATATATATATAAAACTTATCCGTGTGCCATAAAGTGGCGTGTTGTATATATGTATGTATGAAGAACGATTTCAAGTAAACGAAAATCAATGAAACAAACAAGGGCATTATTTTTTTATTACGCCTTTTGTTTTATGTTAATTTTTGTGGTTCTTTTTTCCTATTTTATTACATTATTTTAGCAGCATCCGCCGGTCTTCTTCTTCTAGTTCTTTTGCTGCTTTTGTTCATGCGCTCAGTCGTCCGAAGACTCCGTTTGTCATTTACATACACACAAACACATATATTAATGCATAATTATGCTTACTTGGTCGCACGCCCGCTTTCATTCTCTCCCCCTCACCCTCTCACCGTCTCACTTGTGCTCTTTCTTTGTAAATTCGTACTTGTTTTTGCGGTTTCTTTGTGCCTTCAATTTGTTGCTTGAGTGCAGCCGCAAATTAATGCGAATGCAACGCGTAAGATTTGTTTTTCCCATTTCTCTTTTGTGAAACGTGTTTTGTTCTTTTTTATTCTTGTTTTTTACCGAGCTCAAGAAAACAAAAGACAACCAAACGAGCGGCATCATTTCTTATTGCAGTTATTGCTAAACAACAACAACAACAAAACAACACTCGTTTTTTTCGTTTTGTTCTCTTCTGTTTGACTTTTGTATTAATTATTGGGTTATGAGGCCAATGAATTACTGCTTACTGCCAAAGCGCACACAAACACTTAACAATAAAGCCAAGCACAAGACAAGAAATGCATTTCATTCAAGCATGCCACACAATGATCAAAAAGAAAATCAAGCAAATCATGTTGGCCATGCCGAATATTGTGTGCGCTACGCAAGTGTAACGAGGAGACAAACTAGAACTGTAAATTCAACTTGGCGTAACTCTAGACTAAGGAAAAGTCACGCAAAGGACTCATCTGCGCTTCTCCTCTTAACTTATTCGATTGAAGGTTTCGCTTAGTCAGCAAAATGAAGCTGCAACTGAAATTCTCGTCTAATTTACTAAATGTTACATGAATGATATGACATGAGTGAAGAAGTTGAAAAATAGAACACAAATAAAGGACTCTTCTGTCTGCCAACTAAGAAACTACTGGCAAATTGTGCTGCCAGCAGGACTCTATCGCAAAAGGTGTAGCGCAGTTGTTTGCTATTTTCTTTTATTTATTTTTATGCCATGTCAGTTGCTGCAATGCTCAACTGAACTAAAAGCAACCTCAACTTAGACGCTTATAACAATAAAAATTGCAAGCAAACACAAAAACAAAAACAACAAGTTAAAGAAAAGAGAAGAAAGCAAAAGAAAATGACAACCGAAATGAAGACAATTAAGTTGTTGTTGTTGTGGTTCTGCTTGTTGTATTTGAGCTCAATGAGTCTTAATTGAAATGAGCAAACGAGCGCTGTTAAACTGTTGAGCAGCTTATTTGGCAATTAAAACGAACGTTTAAGGATAAAGTGTAAAATCAAAAGACAAATCGCATTAAAATGATTTCAAGTTACAATATTAAATACAAATGCTAAAAAGCACGAAAAAAATGAGTTCTGAATTGTTTTATGTTCAATACACAAGACAAGTGTTACTTTTGGCCAAAGCGAAAGCGTGAAGAAGCGCCTTAATTTATATAAAGTGTACACACACACACACACACATAGACCATGAGAAATAAATGAATTTACCAACACTATATTAGTGGCAAGCCAAGCCTGACACCGCAACAAGCAAAACGCATGGCACAAACAAGGGCGCCGAAAAGTAGACTACACAAAACGAAATGTTAACAAGCAAAAAGATTGCTTTGCATATATTTGGTTTGGTTTGGTTTGGTTTTTGGTGTTCTGTTCGCTCTGCTAATAATTTATCATTTGTTATTATAATTAAGGCATTCTTTGCTGTCTTAAGCACACAATTACAAACAAGCAAACAATGCCATGCAAATTGTTTGAATTATTTGTTTTTTCTTGTTTCAGCGTTTGTAAATCAAAGCGCAATGAAACGTATGAGTAACCAATTTAATTAAATATAAATTTTATGCCGCTTGAAGCGTTATTTTTATCATTTGGCATGCAATTGTGTACAAAGAAGCACAAGTCGAGTGACGTTGTTGTCCTTGCTGCTGCCGCCGATGTCCTTGCGACGACAGCAACATCAACAGCAACAACAACAACAACGACGACGAAGACGACGAAGACATTGTCTGTGTTTTTCTTCATTTCGTTTAATTAAAAGTGACCAAAGAACAATGAAAGTGTTTTAATACGCATATAAATATTTGATTAGATGCCGCAACAAATTCCATGTGCGGATACAAAACTGTGCAAGCAAATGTAAGAAGCAAACACGCAAATATGTTTCACTTCACGTCTGTGCGTGTGCGTGTGTGTGTGTGTGTGTGTGCATACGTAAGCTACAATGAAAATGGAATATTCAAACAAGGATTTTGCTGCTACTAAATTAAAGACCAACAAATACACACACACACATGCACAGCGTGCTTAAGTCTTCGTTTGTTTGCGATATATCATCCGGCCTGCTTCCGCCGTGTGTGCGCATGCATGTGTATGTGTGTGTGTATGTGTGTAATATGCTTCGCAATAAATTTGACAGTTGTACTTGATTAATAAAACTTTATTAATAAAGCCACACCAAAGTCAAAGTTACAAGTATTCGTGCACACACACACACACACACACACACACACACACACACTCAGACAGAGCCAGAGACACGTTAAAGTGCGCTTGAAGTATTATGTTAGACGTTTACCAACACTTTTCCTGTTCATGGCATACAAAATGCAAATTCGATTTGATTTCACAAAATTACCAACGCACAGAAAAAACAACAATACTAATTCAATAAATTAAAAGTAAATGCGCAATAAAAGCAACAAAATCATTACAACAATAACAATAACAACAACGCCAAGCAGAAAAACAACATGGCAAAACTTTTCGATAAACGAAACGGAAGAAGAGTAAAAATGACGAAAAAAAAACCGATGCTGCGATGCGCGCACATCACGTATTTAATTAGATTGTTTAACAAAAAAAATTAAAAAAACTCACACACACACACACAGAGAAAAGTAACGCGAAGAAAACTCATAGACAGCAAAGCGACAAATACATTTTCAAATCATAGCTCAGCATGGCAATTGCTACGATTGGGCTTAAGCGCCGAGGAGCGGTTGGGGGGCACGTGTCACAAAGTTGCCGCGTAGCGGTAACATCATTTTAATGATATTTAAGCGCGCGCATATTTTCAAAATCATGTTGAAGCGACTAATGAATACCAATAATTTTCAACATAGCAGACAACAAAATTTCAACGGCTGCGGACTGCAAAGCCCAACGCGCGCACACACACACACACACACACCCACAGACACACTCAGACACACACACAGACAGACAGACAGACGACAAAAAAAGCAGCGAAAACAATCTGTTTTGCATTTATTTGACAGTCAGGCAGACAGGCAGCGAGACATACACATAGACAGACAGACAGACATACGGACGGACAGACAGCTTGGCTGTGAGCAAAGCAGAGAAGCGCACAACATTTGCCAAACTAATCGAAATTTAATTAACGCCCACGCCTAATGACAAATTTTACAGCTGTGAACGTTATTAGATGCTCTGTTTTGTTATTCATTCCAACACACACACACACACACACACACGCATACACACATACACACCTGCGACAGATTCACTCATCTGCCGGCTTGTTATTATATTTTGTCCATTCTACTGAAAATTGGAAAAGTTTATACAAATTCACTTCGTAACAGCAAAAAAACCAACAAAAAGACAAAAAAAAAGAAAGAAAGCAAAGCAAAAAAGTTAACAATACAAAAAATGCCGCAAGAAAATGTTGTGCGCCTATTTAAGATAAACATGACAATGGCGTCAAAGCAACATTACCAACAACTTGACAAACCTTCTCTTCACACCACCGACGCAAACAAAGCACACCGCAGGTAAATAAAATGGTATTGGCATCTTAAAGGAACTCATTAAATTCAGATTAAGTTTATTTATACCGAACTGTTATTTATACAATAAGCGCACAAACAACACCAACGACCAACGACAACAGCAAGCAAGTTGAAGACGAAAACGAAGACCAACAACAGACAAAAAATCACAGTAAACGTAACAGAAGAAGAAACAAATCAGCTCTAATGAAAAATGATGCTTGCTTGGGATTTTATAATTGTAAATTAATTGATTTTGAGTTTTGTTCTTGACACCAACAACATTTATAATTATTGCAGCGCGATCATTAAGCTAAGATTAATAATACAGATACAGATACAAATACAAATACACAGATACACTGACACACAAAGACAGACACAGTTACAGTTATTAAACAAAGATAACCAAATCGCATTTTAAGTTTTTAATATTTTAAACCAAGTGAAGCTTCAAAGAAGATTACTAGCGGATTCACAGAAAGGAAAAAATATTGCGCACAAAAGTAGGCAACGATTTATGATCGCTTTTTAAATTGCTGCTTTTCGTTCTCATACAATCAAATTTATATTTAATTTGTTAAACTTTTGCACACAATGAGACATTTTACTATTTATTTAATACAAAAAAAATGTAAGTCAATAAACAAATATCGATGCTACGTATAATTTGCAATACTTTTTACAGTATTTACATTTGCGATAAAAAAATGATAAATTTTATTAGTTATATTGTTGAGTATTGAGTTCTAGTGACTTTACTGACCATTCCAATAGATCACATGACATTCTTAACCAGACTTAATCAACAAATTAGTAGGGTTAAGTAAAAAGAGCTCAAATTATAATTAAAAATACGCAGACGGATGAAAATTGGTTGAGTCGTCGAGGATATACTCAGTCAAATTCCCTATGTCTCTGAAAAGCATTCGAGCAAACATGGGAATTACACTTTATCATAAGCAGAACGACAATTTCTCTTCTTTTATTGACCGCAACTGTGCATACAACATGCTGCAGGCGTTTTGAATTAATTAAAACTGAAAATTATTGAGCGCCATAAATCGAAAAGCAAAAGCAGCAAAGAAGCGAAAAAAACGGAAAGCGAAACAAATATTAATCGTTTACAAGTGTATAAATAAATGCATGGAACGTTTTGCAATCGTTGTGAAAACAGTCGACCGAAATGCGCGACACTTATGGCAGCAGACAAGGACACCGAACAAAGCGCGAAGCGAGAAGCGAGCGGTGAACAATGAGCAATGAGCAACGAGCATAAAAAAGAATCAAATAAAATGAAAGTTAATGTGAAATGCCGAAAGAAAGAAAGAAAAATCAAAGAACCAAAAACAAAAAACAAAAAAGAAAAAACACAAAAAATTCAAAATAAAATCAAATAAAATAAATAAAAGTTGCTTGCGAATTGCCCAAGGGATTAATTTGGTGTTGGCTGAGCTTGTTTATATTCCTGTTGCTAATATTAAATATATACATATTGTATACAGACAAACACACACACACACACACACACACACACACACACATGACCATGCACACTCAGATAATCACTTCATTTGATTTCTTTTTTGCTTTATTCTTTACATTTCGACTTTTTGCGAACATTTCTTGGAATTTTTCATCTCTTCCTTTTATTTATTTATATATATAATTTTGGTTGTTGGCATATCTCTTTGCTTATGTTTTGCCAATGAAAATTCAAATATTTTCATGACACGAAATTCAAATTGTATAAAAATAGCTAAATTACTTTTAAAACATCTTTCGCACAATTTACAACTTCCCTCGAGACAATGGGCTGACTTGGCCGACTTGGCCGACACGCCTTTCTGCATTTGCGTTCGTCTGTGTGCCACCGCCTCGGGCCAGATGACCGCGCCAAAGACACCCACTCAAATGGACAAATAATAGCCCAACTGTCTGCACGAGCAACCGATGGCTTCGCAGCGCTGAAAATTTCAACAATGCGAAAAAAGTTGACAGTGATTTGCCTTCGTTTCTAATTTAAATGCTTTCTGCGAGCTGAGAGACAGATAAAACAACCTCCATAATCGATTTATTTATAGTTTAATTTGCACAAAGTTACATTTAATAAGTTTATTTCTACGGCGAAATTCCTCCTAACTGGACAGTGCCAATAACCGGATACATATATCATAAATAAATGAAAGTCCCAAATGTATATTTACTCGGCCACACATCATACAATTTGAACTGCAACTGCTTAGCAAAAGTGTTAAGCCTTTGACGTTCTGCTCTGCCCCACACACATTAAACAATCTCAATTTACGAACGTATACATAAATGAGCACATTTAAATAAACGGACATATGTCAGCCGGCATAATTAAAACTTTTTTCTGCACTGATGAGAAGAACAAAACTGCCAACAAAAGCAGCAATCACTATCACATGCACAATGAATTATTCAATTTATATTTTCGTTTTATTTTAATTGCGTTGTTAATTGAAGTAATATAAAAACAATTGAAGGAAATGGATTTCGCACGCTTCAGGAATGCCTTAAACGCAACGCTTTATAAATTATTTAAACAGTAATGCAAAACGCAACACAAAAATAACAGTAAACGCCCCCAACAACAACAACGACAACAGCAACAACAACGACAATAATAACAACAATGGCGCCAGTAATGCAGAAAAATACATAATAAAAAAATGAAAATGAAAATGAAAATAAAAATAGTGGAAAATAAAAACAAGTGGAAAAAAAGGAAGGATTTCTGTCTGATTCAATTCAACGGCAAGCAACTCATGTAGGCCGCTGTTTTTACACTGCACTGCTATGCTATGCTTTGCTATGCGCAGAGTTGTGTTGCGCTGTGTTGTGCTGTGCTGTGCGGTGCTGAGCTTGTTTGAGTAGCATCAGCAGCGACAGCAGCAGCGCCGTGAATTGGACATGTTTGCATTACATGATACTCGTTTTTATGCCGTTTTCTCGCACAGCATTTTATTAAAAAAACACATGTATATAAGTGCATGTGTGTGTGTGTGTGTGTGTGTGTGTGTGTGTGTGTGTGAAACAAGCTACGAAAAATAGCTGTTAACGAATTTACACAGCTACCAACTGAGATAAACCAAACAAGGAAATGCAATGCAATGCGACAGACTGCAATCCAAACCCAAAGTCCAAACGCAAAACCAAACCCAACCAAACCGAACCAAACCCAACGAAACCAAGCCAAGCCAAGCGGAGCGTGCAATGCAACCAAATGAACGCCTCAGCGTTTGGTTGACCATGTTTTTTGTCCCTTTCTCGCACGCTCACTCACTCATGCTCTCTCAATCGAATTTATTTATACAGTTTGTTTTTTTGTTTTTTTCTTTGCCACACACACACACACACACACATAACAAACACGAACACTCATCAGGACATAGTGAATACTTTGATCCTTGGCTGCTTGCTTGCATGCCCGCTTGCCCGCTTGCTCGCTGCTCACGTCGGTCCATTTGAGCTTTTATTGCCATTGGCCCTGTTGAAATGCCCACTTTGGCCATGGGTCAAGAGTTAATAAAATAAAATACATTTCGCCTGATTTCTGGTTTTAATCGTTAAAATTTATTTACACCTTTTTTTCTCACTCTCTGCACGCCACACGTTTTTTCCTTTGCATTTGAGTTTAAACTTATGCATGGCCGTGCTTACTTACTTACTTGCTTGCTTATATTGTAAACTATCTTTTATTTTACATATTTTTAAATATAAAAATCGTTTAAACAAATGGCCATGTGCAAAAGAAAGAAGGCAAGAAAACGACAATGATTGCAAAAGGGACAACGGCTAAGCTCAGACACACACACGCACACACATGGTGTTGCATGAAGCAAGTGAAAATTAGTGGTAAGTACAAGTAAGAAATCATAGATAGCGGCAAACAAATGAACGAACGAACCAAAGGATAGCAAGCCAAAGGGTTGCCGAGGAGCATGCAAGCCGAAAAGACAAAAGCAAAAAGTGCCGCAGGCATTTTGCAAAATTATGGCAAAGGAAATGGTGCTCAATAGAGGCGAACCCGAATGTGTATTGGCGAGCAGCAGATAGACGGACAGAGGAAGAAAGAACGACACGGCGGCGAAAGAACGCGAGAGAAAAACAAGTGTAGGCAAACCGAAGGCAAACGATGAAGTGAAGTGAACACAAAAGCAAAAAAAGGATAAAAATAACAACAAAAAACCAAACGAAATAAAGTGAAGTGAAATGAAATGAAAGCTAAGCAGAGTAAAGTAAAGCAAAACCAAAGCCAACCAAACCAAACCGAACCGAACCAAAACTGAAACTGAAACCAAATGAAACCATGAGAAACCAAAGCAAGTCGGCAATAAAGGACCCAAAGAGTCGAACCGCAATGTTTGTGGCATTTGACCAAGATGCGGGATACAACTAACTATGGTAGTTACCATATACATATATACTTCTAGCAGCAGCAGCAGCAGCAACAACAACAATAAGAACTAAATGGATTTAAAAGAGACACAAGGCACATGCAAAGGGTGGCAAAATTACACGCAAGTCAACGCAGAGCACAAAGACAGACACAAAGACAGACACAAAGACAGACACAAAGAGGGACACAAAGACACAGACAGAGGGAACCAGTCGGAGCCCAGTCAGAGTCACAGCAACTGTTTGGCAGCTGCTGTGAACTCATTTTGCGTTAGACAACTTTGCATATTTTTAATTATTTCTGGTATTCAAATAATGATGAAACGTTTAAACATAAAATGCTTTAATTATATTTCACTCAAACCTTCATGCCTCAAGGCGAACAACAAAAAAACACATGGGAGTGAAAATAAAGAACAAGTATAAATGAGAGCAAATAAACTTCTTTAAAAATAAACTAAAAAAAAATCACAAAAAAATATTCAATTTGTTTGCTCAAATCATTATTTTCACACATTATATTTCATATTTTTGGCGAAGACGCGTTCAGGGCGCCCTTCATCGTCGTCGTCGTCGTTGTCTCTTTTGAAACCATTTTTTTGTATTTCCTAAATTTAGTGGCTTTTTTTCTTGCTACTCACATTGCAAATGCAACGATTTGCCGGCACTGATATGAGCCATGAAAACCACAGTGAACTGTTTTTTTTTGTCCTCAACACTAACACACAGAGACACACACACACATGCAGAGGAAGTTATGTCTTCTTTTGGCATTGTTCGGTCGCTTGCATGCTTCGTTGCCTTACAGTCAACTCGGCATCTCTCATAGTTTTCGTTCTCCTAAAACGGTTACACTTTCTTCAAAAAAAAAAAAAACTTTACCCTTCCATAACTTGAAGACTAAAAGAGACACAAATCATATTATAATGTAGTTATTTTTCTTGACATCTAACATGATATAAATATTTGCACGATTTGGCTTTGGGAACATTGTAAATTCAAAGCGATCAAGTTAGTCTGAGTTGTCTGAGCCAATGATGAGCGCATGTGGCGTAGAATTGGGTTGGTTCGAGCAGTAAGCGATTCTCTCTCTTGGTCCTTCTTTATCTCAAACTCTCCTCGCCCGTTAGTCCAAACAACATAATTAAACATGCAAATATTATTCAACAATAAAAAAACCTCCCACGTTATTTTTTTTGACTTATGCGTTGGTTTTCGCTCTAAAACATGTTTTATTTTTATATATGTAAAACTGTTACAACAACAACAACAAAGCATAGCATACAGAACAACAACACCAACAACAGCATTTAGTTTTAGTCAACGTCTTTGATATGAAAACATATATGAATCTATGTTCCTGCGTATATATGTTTGTGCATGTGTGTGTGTGTTACATTGCCAGGCTTGATGTCAGCAGTCTTCATGTTAGTGCTTACTATCAACGACACACAACAACAACAACAACAAGAACAACAAACATTACTCACAAAAATACTAACTTACATTCATTATGAATATGTGTGCTCATTTTTTCGTGTCAAGGTTCGAAAATGCCGTAAAAATGAAGAAGCAACAACGGCCAACAGTGCAAGAAGCAGAAGAAGAAGATGTGGAAGGACAAGCAGGAGTAACACACACAACGAATATATTCTTAAATGAATAGTAAAAAAAATGCTTTCATATACATATATATTTTAACTAACATTAGTTCACATGCACAAAACACACACACACATGCACATATATCATGCAGTGGCATGAGCCCGCATGAGTTCATAATGTGCGAAACATACTTTAAAGCATTTTTTATCGACTTCTGCACAACACCTTCTCGCTAACTTATACTTCTTCTTCCTCGTAGCACGAATGCGAACAACACATGTGTGTCTGTGTGTGTCTGTGTGTGTGTGTGTGTGTGCTATTCAAAAAGCTTTAATTTTAATGGCTGTCAGCGACAAACCAAAACCGCATCAAGTCACTGCCGCCATCGAAGTTGATGTTCTCATTGCCGTTGCCATCGTTAGTATCATCATCATCATCATCATCCTAATCGTCATCATCTTCGTCATTATTTACTACTTTGGCTGCTGCAGTAAGGATTTATTTGACTTTAATGAACTTATATGCTGGCATGCATGCCAAATAGTGGCAAAAGTTAAGAAGAAGCAAACAAAGCAAAAAAATAATAGGAACAAAAATTTATCATGACCGCATCATGCAACGCACGGAAGTATGCAATACTTTTTAGTTAAAGTTCAGCATTTGCTACTTTTACAACTTAAATTGATCATTTGTGGTAAAATCGAAAATTTGCTGCCACAATTTAAGTTTTATTCTTTGTTTTTTTTTTTCGCTTTGTTAAATAGTTTAGTGAGTGTGCTTTTAATATTTTACATAACTTTCAGTATAACTTTTATAATTTATAAACCATTTAATGATATCAGAAAAATCAACTTGCAAACCAACATTATACACACTCACACATGCAAGTGTACACAATGCATGTGTTAACCTTGCAATTGTTTGCTCGAAGTGCCGCGCCACCCCCCTTAAACCGCCATGTAGTTTGTAATTGTTATAAACAACTTTGTATGCATGCAAACTAACTTAAAATGAAAATCGCTCGACCGACAAATGAGTATTTATGTGCGGCAACAAATAATACAAAAATTCAAGGTTTTTTCAGTGGTTGTTGTTGTTGTTGGTGGTGGTGTTGTTGTTTTTTTGTTGCAAATGCAACGTCATAAATGAAAGCCATAACGAAAGTAATTAAACTATTTTGCTGTGCTTTATCAAGACAAGATTAATTTGAATAATACTTACATGTGTGTCTCTCTGTCCGTGTGTGTGTGTGTGTGAAATGTGCCTTGTATATATTTGATTTTAATAATCAACAGTAACAACAATAACGACAACGCCATTATGGCATGCAAAATGATCTAACAACTTATACAACAACAACAACAACAACAACAACAATAAGAAAATGAAGAACTGCAAAGTACATTGTAAATAATTTGCAAGTTGCTTCAAGGTGCCGTACAGCAATTTATCAGAAATATATATACAAACACGCCTGTAAAACTCTTAACAATACTGCACATGTCCTTATGCAAATTTTATAAAATGCAAAAACAACACACACGCACACACACACACACACGCATAGCGACAAAGCCATCCATATGCAGGTACATATAAACACGCAACACGAGCTAAGCAAGCAAACGACTCACACACACACACACACACACACTCACACACACATACACTCAAACGACACTGGCGTTGGCTTAGCTTAACTCGTTGTCGACCATAAGAATGCTGTGCAAGTGTGTGTTTAGTTACATGGTGGTGTGAGTGTGTGTGTGTGTGTGAGTCGTAACTAAATGTGTCTACAAACGACTACAAGCATTGGTAAAAATACAACAACAACAACGTGTGGTTTTTTTTTGTTTTTCTATTTGTATGTGTTGTTGTTGTTGTTGCTGTTGTTGGTGTTGGTGTTTTTATTGTTTGTAGCATTTTACACAAGGATAACAATAATTACTGCTTTAATGCGGCTTTCGATATGCATCATGGCACATGCGGCACATTTGCTGCATATGTTCAGCTCAACCACAACACACGCCCACTACACACATAGCGCCCACAACCCCTTGCCCCCAAACGTCAACATTCACTTGCTTAAAGTCGCCACAATATTTACTTCATTTTACTTTGCTTACCGTCTCCCTCTCTCTCACTTTATGCCCCACTCTTTCTCTTTCTCCTTCTCTTTCACTTACTCGTTTGCATTCGCTGCCCTCTGTAAGCCAAGCTGGCCCAAAGGCGCCGCGACACACACAGACACATGCAACTACTGCGACTGATATGATCGCAAAAAACGCGACTAACAAATAGCAACAAAAAAACAAAAACAACAACAACGAAAATATTTATTGTAATCAGAATGTTTTCATTTATTTTTATACCCTGTACATACTGTACCAGGGTATATTGTGTTTGTTTGGCCGAAATGTATGTAACGCAGAGAAGGAGGGGAGGGGGACCCTATAAAGTATATATATTCTTGATCAGGACGACAAGACAAATTGATTAAGCCATGTCCGTCCGTCTGTCTGTCCGTCCGTCTGTCCGTCCGTCCGTCCGTCCGTCCGTCCTCACCAATGGTTCTCGGAAACTATAAAAGATAGAGACTTGAAATTTGGAGGATAGACTCGTGATGCTCGGCAGCAGATCAAGTTTGAACGGATTTGAGCCACGCCCACTCCTTCCCGCCCAACCAGCTACGCCCACTTTTTGGAAAGGCTATAACTTGAACATCAGAAACGCTAGAACTATGAAAGTTGGCATGTCGACTAAGTATGTAAAGACCTATACAACTGCATACCCCAATTTTCCCCCCAACCCATCATTACCCCTCAAAAAGTGTTTTTTTGTAAATTACTGTATCTTCAAAACTATAAAAGATACGGACCTGAAATTTTGTATGTAGACTCAGTAAATACATGTCCTTAAAACTGCATACCAGAAAATACCCAATTGTATTTTTGACTACCCCTCAAAGTCCACCAAACTTAAATTTTTTGTAAATTTCACTTTTTTTTTACAAAAATTTGTATATCTCCTCAACTATAACAGATACGAAATTGAAACTTTGTATGCAGACTTCATAGATATATGTCTTTAAAACTGCATACCAAATTTTTCCCCCTACCCTTAATAACCCCTCAAATAGTGTTTGCATGTCAAAGCCTACATCTCCGAAATTGTTGAAGGTACGGACCTGAAATTTTGTTCGTAGACAAAGTATATATAACTTCTTAAGACTGCATACCAGAAAATACCATTTTGTATTTGAACTACCCATTAGAGGTCGGCAAACTTAAATTTTGGGTAAATTCCAGTTTATTTTTATTAAAATATGTATATCTCCACAACTATGAAATATACATGTCTAAAAATTTGTATGCAGATTCAGTTAATATACGTCCTTTAAACTGCATACCGAAAAACACCCCTTTATTTCATGGCTTCCCCCTCAGAGATCATCAAACTCGAATTTTTCGAAAATTCCTCACTTTTGACTGATTTTTTATATTTGGAACACCATTTAAATGGGTGAGGGTATGTGCAGGGTATTATATGGTTGAGTATACTCAACTATACCGCCCTTACTAGTTTGTTTTTGCTTTTGGATTTTTTCTTTCTGCTCTTCACTTCATTTGGCATGTTTTAAGTCACCTTTAAGCCTTGCTAACGCCCGTTTTGTAACACCTGAGCTTGTTGTTGTTGTTGCTGTGGTTTTTGTTATTGTTATAGCACGTCGCTGGTGTGCACACATGGACAACAACAACAACAGCAACATTCAACAATAAAGAATGAAAACAATCAGAATAACAGAAAGTCAAACAAAACATAAAAGTGAAATATTATTGAAATGGAAATGAATTATTCGACAGAGAAAAAAGAAAATAAAAACACAACAACAACAACAACAACAAAAGTAATGCGACAGCTTTTCTTTGCTTTGCCTTCTTCTGCTCTGCTCTGGTTTGCTTTGGTTTGGCTAATAAAGGCGGTCTTGCATACATACATATGTGTACATGTCTTGACTTTGTGTGCGTGTGTGTACTTGAGGTTTATGTGTATGTCATGCTAATGACCTTTGGCAACACAGCACGGTTGCTTTTTCAAGGGCTACACTTGCATTAGCGACGCTTTTTTCCATTAAATATATTTTCTTATTTATATTTTCTTTAATTTGCTTTTTGTGCATTAATTTTACGTGTGACAACTTTTTAATTTTTATGCATATTAACGCATTTGATTAGCGTTTGCGACAATGATGGCAATGAATTACAATTTAAGCGAATCTTATTGCATTTATAAAAATATTCTTTGGAATTTTCAAACACACCAAAACACTCAAAAAGCTATAATAAAATTGCGCTCTAAAGTATACTACAGTATTTTTTTTTAAAGTAATTTGCCATCCCAGCTCATCAGTTTACCTTACTAGCACAGAACTAAGGTTTGAACTAGTTCAAATGTAAGCAATACTAGTGCCAGCGCAATCTACTCTCCATGCTTTCAACTGTAGAGTTTTACTAGGGGATGTCATAGGCAGGGATCAATTGTCACAAATCGACCACCTTTGATTAGTTACCGTACTAGTCGTGCTGTACTAGTTTATATTTATTACCAATTTAGCTAATTTTTGCATATAATAGTTAATTTAAAAACGTTATTTTTTATTACTAATAATTTCCTCTGACTAGATCAAATACTATACTATTCGCTAGTTGAAAACGAGTTTCCATCTTACGAAAATGGGTCAAACCGACATTTTGTTTTTTAGACTCGTGAGGTAAAGCGCCACCTTTGACTAGTTCTTATATTAGCTTCAAATGCGACAGTTGGGTACGAGTTTGCAGCTGGAGATATTCTATACAATATGATTAGACAGTTGAGAAGTAGTCCTAAACTATCAAAAATGGGACAATTCACACAAAGAGAAATGCTGGGTTGTTAACAAAAACGTTGACTATTTTGAAGACTATTCTGCTAACTGTTACGAAAACGTCGCAAAAGACAACAACAACTAAAACAACACAAACATCAACAAAGCACACAAGAAACTTGAAGAAGATGCCAAGCAACTCTTAAGCAATTTTAAAGAATGAAGTAAAAAGTATAAGAAAACGAAATGTAGGGTTTTCGAAGAAAGGTGGCAAAAAACAAAAGGAAACATTTTGACAGCAAAAGTGTTAACCGACTTGTTTATAACTGACAAAACAACTGCTGTGCGCACTTGTTTCACTTTGTTAATTACGCTGATTATTTTATTTTGCATTTCTTACTTCATATTTCTTTTTTTCGACGCCCTTTCTTTCTCTTTTGCGCTTTTCGGTCTCGGAAAATAATGACAGCAAAAGTAAAAGCAAAATTTTTTGGTAGTTAAAATGTCGCGAAAGAGAAATGAATGTTTTAAGCAAAAAAAAAAAAAAAAAAAATAAACAAAAACAAATTAAGAAAAAAAACAACAAAAAAAGAAGAAAAGAATGAAATAAATAAATAATCCGCATGCGGCACTTTTGTTTCTTTCATATATCATAGACAGCCGTTGGCGGCGCTTCATAAAGTTGGCCCAATTACTCTAAAGGTAGGCGCATAGAGCCCTCTCACTCACTGCGTGTGTGTGTGTGTGTGTGTGTGTTGAAAGTGAAAGACTGCAAACGCCATTGACAAATTATGAAGCAAAGCGCGAAATTAAAAGTGAAAATAAATCTACAACTCACACAAAGCATAAAAAAACAACAAAACAAGAAAATGAAATTAAAATGAAAAAAAAACACACTCACACACACACATAAAACAGACTGCGAAAAGACTTAACGAAGCTAACAACATGCGTTGGGCGTCGGGGGGTGGCACACACACACACACACACACACGCACATGTGTGACAACAAGCGAAAGCGTAAATGTCATGAAAAGGCGCAACAGTCAAAGGTGTAAAGTAAATGTGAAGGTGAGTAAAATTAAAGTGTTACTAAAAAAAAACAAAAGCAAAAAATGTGTGAAAAATAGAAGCGGCAGCAGAAGCCTAGTAGAATATGCTGATGTTATTAAAAATGTAAAGGCAGAATGCTTAAAGTTGTCAACTGCAATTAAAATGCAACTCATGCGTCAACCAACGCGCGGAGAGAGCGACTCATGGGCCGTCAGGCGTTACAAAATGCCGCTAAGCTGAAAGCATGCATGTTGTTTCTGTAAAAAAAATGCTGTTTTAGGCGCTTGAGCTTGTTAAGCACTTTTATCAATCATTACATTTCAGAGAGAAGCAAATTTGTTTAAATTTGAATTTCATTTTCGTTCAACAATTTTTATAGTTAATTTTTATTCGGTCAAGAACATGCGATAAATGTTTGACTTCATCTCGTTAATTATATGAGAAACACGCAAGAATTCCACTTGAAATTCCGTGGTTTGTAACATGGCACAAGAGGAGAAATAAACAAAAAAAAAGCAGGCAACAAGCAGCAGGACATTTAAATGCCGCGCGTAAGTCCTGTAATTTGTTGGATGTGCGCAAGGACAGCGCGGTGGCGAAAGGTAGTTGAGCATAGGAAACAAGCCATCCATTCATCTCTACACAAACAATGTCACTGTGTACGCCAAAGTCATCACTCACTCACACACACAAACAAACACACACACACACACACACACTTACCATTCATAGAGCGCTCATTCGCACGCTCAGTTACTTAGACACTTACAGACATGCATGCTCACTTTGTCAGTGTGTCAGTGAGTCAGTTAGCCAGCCAGTGAGTCAGCCAGTCAGTCATTCGCTTGTTGTCACACTAAGTCAGTCAGTTAGTCAATTTCACAAGTGACATTTCCAACGGGCATGGCTCGTTTCGTTTCGTTTCGGTTTGGTTTGTCTTCACTTGACTTGATCGCCGACGCCGACGCCTCCGTGACATTGTCGATGTTGTCGCTGTCGCTGTCGCTGTTGTTGCAGGCGTGGTTAGACCGACAGTTTGTTGCTACAATTTTCATATAATAGTATTAAACAAACCCAAATAGTCAGCTTGAACTCATGTGGTTGTTGGCTGCTTTGCTGCCATCATCAACGTCACCATTGCCATTGTCATTGAGGTCGCTGTCACCATCACCATCACCGTCACCATCACCATCGCAATCACCGTTGCCGTCGCCGTTGCCGTTGCCGTTGCCACCGTCATCATCAGCATTGTCGACGTCATTGCTTATCGTCATTTTTCAAACGGAAAAAGTTAATAAAATGTGACGAACACTTCTTGCTTCATTTCCGCCCACAACATCCGGTCGCGATAATGGGGTGTGGGGTGTGGTGTGTGGGAAAAAGTGTTGGGGTAAACACTTTAAATTTTTCATGCCATGACCCCTGTGAGTATATTTGCCCCTTACTTTTACTCACACACACACACACACACATTCACTTAGTTTCTTCGCTTCGCTTCCGCTATATGTTTGTTTGTATGTGTGGTTGAGATTTCATGCGACTGTTTGTGCTTGTGTTGGTGTGCGTGTGCGTTTGCTTTTTTTGTATCTGTGTGTACTCAATTTGTTCATTGAATATTCTTAGTTTTGAACATTGCCAACACATTTTATTTTCATAAAAAAAATGTCAATGCCTTCTTTTTTATTTTTTCATTGGTTTGCTTTTTTTTATTTTTGACAAACTTTTCATTGTCGTTTCTTATTTTTACTTATTCTTTTAACTTTTCCCTACACAAGTCTATGAAGAAACAAGGCAGAAAGTCTCTTCTGTTTCTCTGCTTCTTGTCTTCTACTTCACAGTCTGTCTGTGCGTCTCTCTGTGTGTGTGTGTGTGTGTGTGTGTGTGTGTGTGCTGTGTGGCGTGCGTCGTGCTCGTCATCGTGCTTGGCACCGTCGTAGTTTTGCTGATGGCGTTCATGGTTACTAAAGTGCAATTTAGATAAAAGTGTGAAATCATTATTGAATTTCTTTTTCGTCGTTTTGAGTTTTGAGTTTGCTTATTTTATTATAAATACATTTATAAATATATATATACATATTTTTTTTCTTTTTCATTTCTTTGATTTTTCTTTTACATTTCTTTTTATCTTCACAAGTTGCGCCAAAACGTTTAACTATTCGCCTTTGTAGATACACAAGCTTTACCAGCGGCATTTCAATATGAATATATGTCAACACAAAGGTTACTTTTATATGATATTTAAAATTTATATGCTTGATGGAAAGCGCGATTAGCATATCGACTGACAAATGTGCGATCGTATTTTATTTAAACGCATTTATTATTTAAACCAATCAAGGTTAATTTTTTATTTATTACAAATGATTACATGTTTTTTTTTTATAAGTATTAATAGATTAACAATTTTTTAATGATTTTTTTTTTTGACGCACTGGCGTGGAAATTTTAATAATGGGCTTTCATGCAACGTAGAAGTGAAAAACAAACGAGGTAATCGAATTTTTCAATCACGAAATTTTAAGCTTCACACACACACACACACACACACACGAAAGCAAATATAATTTTATTCAAAATAGCTATTTCCTTTCACTTGCCTTGACTCTGCTTCAGTTACAGCGTCAGCTTCACACCGATACAGACCAACACACACACACAAGCATTTATATGACACATTGATTTGCAGAAATGCCCAAAGCCAAACACTCGAAAGCTTATTAGGCATGCTGACCCATAACTGCGCTGTCAATCAATCAACCAAGTGTAATTCAAATGAAAGAAACGAAAAGAAGCGAAGAGAAGAGAGACGAAAAGAGAAATCGAAGATAAGCAATGAAAAAAATGCACGAACGAAAGAAAAGAATGTTTGAGGGAATAGCAAAATGTAAAAACAAAATGATACTTGACAAGTATTTCGAAAATGACTATCAATTGTGTGTCGATGTATGAGTGTATGTGTGTGTGTGTGTGTGTGTGCGTGTGTATTTTATGTCCTGTTTTCACTGTCCTT
This sequence comes from Phortica magna, assembly GCA_037044515.1. NCBI lineage: Eukaryota > Metazoa > Arthropoda > Insecta > Diptera > Drosophilidae > Phortica > Phortica magna. Next base: position 151,237 of record JBAMBP010001001.1, on the reverse strand, counting down.
GGCAATTATTCGAGCATTATCAAGAAATCCAGAATAAAACTGTCAATCTCAATCATAAATTTCCGCATTACATGAGCGAAAGTAATGAAAATGACTCAACGCAAATCAAATCGCACGAATGCAGATAAAAGTAATAAAATAAAATCAAATCAAAATGAGCGAACAAGCCAAAGTTCGCAGCAGTAAGAAAACCAACCAAGTTAAACGACTTTGAAATATCCTATAACATCAACGGTTTTCAAGGCCGAAACATTTGCCGTGCACAAGAAATAAATCAAAAAATAAGCACACTTTTAGGCACTTTACAAACATTTCGAAACCGTGCAGTAAAACAAGTGACATTTGACATGACATGCGACTGGAACTACTTACGGAAGTGGTTCAAGCAGCACTGTCATGTTGGCATTCATGCAGCGAGATACAAGTATTATTGCAGATGGGCAGAGAACTCAAAGGAACTCGCTTTCAATGCTTGGCTAGAACTAACATGCTCCTGGCGCAAAAAAGAAGGGGCAAAGAAGTTAATAAAACGAAAATGCGAACGCAAAAACAAAGTAATGCAGCACTTTTTTTGTTCTTTCAATTTTCCATGTCATTTTCAATTTTGCTTTCTTCCTTTTTGTTTGTTTGTGTTGGTTTTATTATTTTCTTTTTTTTTTTGTTTTTTCTTCTCAGCTAAATTGAAATTAATTCAGAATTTATTCGCAATCATTTTTATCGAATCGATTGCAATTACTTGCAATTATTTTGCCACCCTGGCCGCCACGCCCACCACATTTCAACAGCGATTTGTACGCATTACACTTGATGCTGGGTCAGTGTGAAGGAGTCGAGGCCATTTGCATTTTTTGCATCTCCTCGATTCGTAACATGAAACATGCCAAAGCGGGGTGAGTGAGTAAGTGTGCGAGTGAGTGAGTGAGTGAGTGAGAGGAAGTAATAACTTGCCGCAAGGCAATTTGAGGTGCTGAGAAGGTGTTGAGGCCAATTATTCCAATGGAGCGCAAAAGTGCAAGCGTAAAATTTGTAATTAGCACCGAAATGATGCAACGACGATGAGCGATGAGCGATGAGTTGCGTTGCATTGAACGACTCAAGGTCGAAGAATTTATAATTATCATTAATAAAGTTGACCATGTGTTTGTGTCTCTTTAAAATATTGAGAAATTTAATTTCTATTGTTCAACACTCAACTAAGCCAAGGAACGCAAATGTCTCTTAAACAATAAGCAAACGAACAAGAAAAAACAATAATAATATTTTTTTGTTGTCGTCATTTTTAACAAATTAATTTTTGCGAACAAATAACATGAGATTTGAACATGTCAAATGATATAATCGAGCAGATGAAAAGATACACAGGACTGCACATGTTCTTTGCTTGTGCTATGCTTCTGCTGTGTGTGTGTGTGTATGTGTTTATGGCGCTGTCCAATTTTGTTGCCACAATCCAAGCGAATGCAATAAATCTTTGAAGTTCACTTCGGAACGCCTTAAGTAATAACTCAAGCAATGAAATCAGAAACAGTCAACATGCGAGAAGGAGTGAGGGAGATGGAGAGAGAGAGAGAGATGTATATATGATAATAAGAGATAGTGAGAAAGACAAATCGAACAATGTGGGCGACAATAAGTGACTGAGCACAGATCAAGTTGAATTGCTGTTGTAGCAGTAAAATAGAAATGAAACACGCACACACACACACACACAGATAAGTGTAAACCCACACAAATACACACGTTTGTACAATTTTGAGAAGCGATTGGGCGTCGCCTTCGCCTTCACAATCGCCTTCATCATCGCCGTCATCATCACCGACTTCGACTGTGGCTTTTGTGCGCAGTGGTCGGCCAAAGACTTTAGTCAGCTTGCCGGCATGCTAAGGAACATGACAAGAGCAGCTTAAGTTACTGATGTACACATATTTTCCTTCACTCAACTCCTTACATTTTTTGCATTCTGTTTTTCTTTGTCATTTTCTTATCTACAATTGCCGCGACACTATGATAACTAAACGAATGAGCACACAAGCAGTCTAAAGGACAACAACACCGACAATGCAAAAGAACATCATCATTATCAGCAACATCAGCATCATCATGAGCATTGGAGCTTTGCCATTGTCCTGTTGCTGGCAACGCCTTCACCATCAGCATCATCACCATCAGCAGCAACAACATCATCGTTGTCGTCGTCTTCGTCGTCGGTGTTGCTGTTGCTGTCTTAATATGTTGATTTCCTACATTTCCGAAGGCTGTTTGCATTTATCATGTGCCAAACGCTCAAGCAAACACAACGCTCGGCTCAACTTCATTGAACTCAACTCAACTCAACTCCAGCCGCTCCGAAAAAAGGAGACGTCTCTCTGGGTTGAGCACACGATGTGCGCGTTCATGTGTAAGCAAACGCCTGTGAAATGCATTCGCCTTTTTCCCATTTTCACTCATTTTCACTCATTTCACTCATTTGTCGGTTGAACGCGTGAAGGCGAAATAATTATTTCTGGTGCGATTCAAATTAAAACGGATATTTTATTTTATTTTCTGTCGTTTTACATTTTTGCCATTTTGCTTTTAATTTGTTTTATATTTTTTGCTCAAATTGTAAATAAATTGAAAATGTTTACCGTCGTTTATGAAGTCATCAAGTTTTCTTTATGCCGGTGGAAGTCGCTTTTTTAGCACTTGTCTCTCGTTACAAACTCAACTGAAACACTTGAAGCAACTTTTTACTGCATTGTGCGTCAAATGTCAAGCAATTTTAAGCTTCTCAACAGATTATTTTCAAATCCGTTGCGCAAAAATATGCAACTCAAATAACTGTCAACGCCGAAACAGAAAAAAGTATGTGAAAAACATGCACTTATATCACCAACACAAATGAAATGTAACGTGAGTTTAATAAGAGCCGCTCAGCACATGTGTGTGTGTGTGTGTGTGTGTGTGTGAGTTTGTTGTTCGGCCACTGACTGTCCTGATTGTCCTGACTTGTCGCGCTTGTAAAAAAAGGGGCCAACACACACACAACACACAACACACTTGAAAGTGACAAAACAAAGGACTCTGCATAAGCAGACATGAAGTGAATAGCAAGTCAGCAACAGCAACAGCACCATCAGCACCATCAGCATCATCAGCATCATCAACTGGCAACAAACACTTGAAAGTCATTTGCATACCAAATAAATTTGTTTACAAGCGTCATTGACTACAACAGCTGAAAGGTTGACGAGTTGACAGGTGACTCAAAGCGCGCGCAGTCAGGCCGTGAGCCTAACAAGTGGCATTAAATACGCACACACATGTTCACAGCAAATTAGTCGAATACGAAATTAAACCGACAAAATCAAAAAGCGAACAAAATAAAAATTAAACAACAAATTTTCAATGCATTTTTTTTTTGCGGCAAAGTCTAACTTTGTGCGTGCCCTTTTTGATTGTACTTTCAGTAATAATGCCATTTTATTTATGCGCCTACACGTAATCACACACACACACACAGACACACGCACTCGTAGACAATCACAATGAGGCTGTAAGCGCGAGAGGCGCATTTGAAAAGTGCCATGTAATAAAAGCGCAGCAGTTGCATTGAGTGGCATAGTTCAAGTGATTTCAAAAGTGCCTACAATCAAGTCACTGCACAATGCCCCACGCCCCCCACAGCAACAGCAGCAACGGCAGCAACAACAACGAGCAGCGTACAGCCTATTGACACCCCATTGCCTTCGCAGCCACTTGAACAACATTCAACGGCATTTCTTGCACGAAAAATTAGTTACAGTTTATGCTCTATCAGCACCATGTGCGAAATCTCCACTTTGGCACGTTTCCAAAAAAAAAGAAAAACCAAATGAAAATTCAAAAAAAATACCACAGAAACAAATTAAAAGAAAAATAGCAAATAAAAAATAAAAAAACCTCCCCCGTCACGACTTTGGCATAAAAATAGAAATTCGAATGAAATTATCATCAAAAGAAGATTATGCCGAGAGTGAAAAACTGAAGATGTGCAAAAAAAAAGGAGAAGAAAAAACTGAAAACCACAAAACAAAAATAAAAGAAAGCGTAATAAAAAGGGGGAGAAAGGGCAAAGCTCAACTTTCAAATTAAAACGTGAGGCAAAAATAATAAAAAATAAAAAATAAAATAAAGAAGTCCAAAAAGGAACAAAAATTATGATGAGAGTTGACAGCGAAAATAGCAAATTATGCAAGCATGCACACAAATAAACACCCACACACACATGCGCACATGCACACATATGCATAGCCACACACAGATGGAAAATATTCAGAGTATTTCATGCGCAAATTCTTTTTTAATTAACAAATGTTGACTGCTTTCCAAAACAGCTTCACTCGCGCTGTTGTTGTTGTTGCTGTTGTTGTTGTTGTGAGTCAACGGCTTTTGGTTTGGTTTAGTCTTGTGTTGTTGTTGTTTGTTTGTACGTATTTAATGCTGTTGCTGCTGCCGCCTTTGTTACTCCGCTGCTTTCTTCAGTCGCATAGATTCATTCGTGCATGGCCAGAGTTGCCAATAAATAATCAACATGCAATACTCAAAGCACTCTTTCATGGCATTTGGCTTTGCCTTGCCTCGTTTGTTGTCCTTCCTTCTGCTACCGCCATGACTCTTTGTTCGTGTTGTTGTTGCTATTGTTGTTGTTGCAGTTTTGCTGCCACGAATGTTGTTATATTTTTGTTTTTTGTTCATAAGCTGCTTATGAATGATGTCGAGTCTATCATTTGCTCACTTTATGCCGTCTTTGCTACTCAATTTTTCAACAATGCACCCTACGCACAGCACATGCAACGGCCTTTGAAGCACACAAAGCGGCAAACAAACCTAAGTAAGTTAAGTGTAATTAAATGCAAAAAAATCTACTTACAATTTCACAATATTCACAGACAATGCTGATGATTCAATGATCTAAGTAGTAATGTAAGCATTTTATCGCTCAAGTATTAAATACACATGTTAAGTAGAGTACGCTTGGTGCGAAAGGGTCACGCTGCGTTAGCAGCTGTTCGAAACTAACAGAGAAGGTAACAGAAGTAAAACAGCAACCTAACAGCTGACGTGGAAGAAGCAGAGTGAGTGCAGCAGCCGATCGTGAGTCGTTCAAAGAAGAAGTTAAGCTTTGAGAGTTCACGCCGAAACGGCGAAACTATTTTAACGGATAGAACTATGATTATCAAATATATCCTATCAACATATTACCTTACATTACTTAATAAAATATAATCACATTTTACACACATTTATAGGGTAATTTGAAGAATGTGCAAACCGATTTTTTATAGCAAATATTATAAGTATATTTTTGTCTTGACTTTTAAACTCGCTGTGTGTGAGTGTGTGTGTGTGTGTGTCTTTTTCTGTTGAAATATGTTTATGAAAAAATAATCATAAAATAGCCACAAAAATTTATGTTTATGAGACAAAATTGCGTTGCAATAAATTTTGCTAAAATTAGAAAATAAATTTGCATACAAACACAACAACAACAGCAGCAAATACAAAGCACAAATACACAAATATATGTATTGTGTGATACACACACACACACACACACGCATACACACACATAGAACAAAAGATAATAAGGAAAATTTTCAACGCGGCACTGAGCTGAGCCAAGCTGAAGTGAGACTGAAGTGCGCCAAGCGCAATGAAGTTAAGTTGGTAGGCAAGTCGCCTTCCCTAATGCCTAACCGAACAGACTTTCAGCGAGTTCATGCAATATGCGCGTAAATAAGAAACAATGAACCATAAAATAATGTACGCAGCAAACAGCAAACCGACAGAAGCAACAACAGCGGGGCAGCGGCGGCGGGGCGGCGGGGCGGCGGCCGTGGCAGCAACAGACAAGACAAGTTGAGTTGACGCTGATTTTGACTTCGACACCAACACCGACACCGACACCAGCAGCAACACAAACACCGACACCAATAGCGACGACTTGAGACGATTCGTGCATAGCAGCCAAGGCACAAGAAGAAGCAGTAGAAGAAGAAGAACAAGCGAAGCCAAAAGTGCAAACAACTTAATGTTCTGGGCCGTCTCGCTCGCTTGCCAAGTATCTTAGGATTAAGATTTGAGCAGGTCGAGCATAGCCAAGTCTTAGCCGCAGTCTCAGTCGCAGTCACAGTCTCAGACTTGGTCTTAGTTTTAGACTCGGTGTCGCATAGTCGACCCATGCCGGTCCGGGCCGTGCCTTGACGTGCCGGGCCGGGCCGGGCCTGACTTGGTTGGCAGCCAACAGAGCGCGGCATGCCTTTGCCACCACTTAACTCAACTTGACTTAAGTTGAGTTCAAGTGGCAGTGGAACAAGTTGACTACAGTCAGGGCGGGGGGAAAAGCGGGCAGCGGGGCAAAAAAAAGGGGCCGCGCGTAAAGTTTATTGTTGCGACATTTTCTCATTATGCCAAAGAGTGTGAGTGGGCGTGTGATTCAGTAAGTGTATGTGTGTGTGTGTGTGTGTATGTGTGTGTGTGCGTGTGTGTGTGGTAAGTTAGCACTCTCGCAGGACTCAACAAAGTAAAAGGTGCAGCAAGTACAATAATTTTTCTTCGTTGTTTGTTGAGTTTGGTTTGTTTGGGTTGCGTTTCTTTTTTTCACTCTCTCTTCTGTTTCTGCTTCCTCTTCTGCTTACATTTTTCTTCTCGATTTGTGTGTGTGTGTGTGTTTTTGTTTTTTTTTTTTGTATTTTATAGCCACATTTTTTTTCCGCTTCCATTCAAGTTGTCCAAGTGTTGAGTTGCTAGCGTTGAGTTTGCATATCAATGCCGCAACGCCATGCCTCACCGCGTCCCAACGCGCCCCGCCGCACGTTGATCTGCTCGGCTACACTTCACGCCAGCTGAAAATGTAAATAAAATTCGCTTTTTAAATGCACTCAAGCGACATAAACAAATTAAAATGGTGGTAAAATTGTACGTTCACAAACATCCACACACACAAACACACACATACGCATAAAAACTCGCACGCATAACTCACACTCAGGAACTGTTGTTATTATTGTTGTAGTTGTTGTTGTTGCTGCTGCTGGTCTCGCTCGCCGTTGACTTCATTCAGAGCCTTTATCCTTATTCACCATGTTTACGTCGCTGCATAAAATATTTAAATTAACGTCAAAATAAATTCAGCTACTTGAATGCGTCAATTTCAATCGCCGCCGCGCCATTCGCTTCGCTTCATTGCGCTTCTAGTCTGGTTTCCTTTATTCTTCCTCTCTCTATTTAAAAATGCGATGACCGACAAGCAAGCGACCAAAATGTTTGACCGCTGTCACAGGATATGCACGCGAATGCAACAGGACGTGATAGCGTATCATTTTTGCTAAGCAACTTTCCACTGAATTTGCTCTGATTTTTTAACAGATTTGTTAATAGATTTTTTAATAGAAAAACGTACATTTCCTGAATAAACTTTAATTTAATTACAACTAAATTTAAAACTACAACTCTCATGCTAATCACTTTACTCATAAGCAAATAAAACACCTCAGGCAGAATGCCCCAACAGCCATGGCCTCCTAAGCTCTTATGTAGTTCCTTAACTTTAAGTTAACTTTAAATAAATAAATACTTACAAATTCTTTTAAATAAATATTAGCTTACCTGAATTGCGAAAACAATGAGATTATTTTAATGCATGTGACCACTGCACGTATGAGTAATGTTATATATATATTTTTAAAATTACTCATACAAGAATGGTTGTTGAAAAAGCACTATGCTTAAAGCAATATTATAAGATGAGAGTTATCTCATGAAAGATCTTAGCTTAACTAACCATATAGGCGGAAACAACGGATTTGAAACAAGCGAATTATTTAAAAAAAAATGTAACCAAACACTCTTCATATATTCATTCATTCATAGCTGCCTTCCTTCCTTCCTTTCTTCATTTATTCATTTGCCGAACGTCATGAATTGAGAAAAAATAACATGCAACGAGTACTTAGTAATTTACACGTCCCAAAAAACAATGTCAACATCAGAATATGTAAGCTTTTTTTTCCTTCATCTTTTTTACTTCATTTTCTTCCTTTTTGGGTTTTGGTTGTATTTATTTATTATTTATTTATTTCATTTTTTTTTTTTGTTACTTCTTTTTTGTTGTTGGTTATCTGCGTAGCATATAACAACATACAAGCCATGTACACATATGTATGTACAGTAATATAATATTGGATTTATGCATGTTTTTGGCTACATTCGTTTTTTGACACTCTTCTTGGCAGTTTCTCTGCCTCTGCCTCAGGCACGGCCTCCGTCGCCATCTCCGTCCCTCTCGCTCTCTATTTGTTTCTCTCTCTATCTCTCTCTGGCACACTCTTGTACTCGACAATTTCGACATCAATATGTTATTTTATACAAGGCTGCCACAGCTGATGTCATGCAACATAAAGTTTTATATATGTGACAAAATTTTGCTGTCAACAAACTCGAATATTTATTGCAATAATTTCGAAGCAATCGCTGTCATGTAGACCTAAAGTAAGTGTGTGTGTGTGTGTGCGTGCAACAGTGAGTTTGACTACTTTTAAAGTCAAAAGAAAATACAGTATTTTTTTTTGTTTGGTTTCTGCATAAAAATCCATTCAGACTTCGTTACTCTTCAATATGTCTAAACTGAAATTTGTCACCAACTTTCCTTTTAGCCATTTTTGTTTTTGATTTTTAATATTTATTAAGATTTATTATTTATCTGCCAAACCTTCGTTTAATTATGTAGTTGGGTGAAGGTGTACGAAACGAACAGCATACAATCTAAATTAGAAGTTTTCTTCGAGATTCTTTTGTATTCAAAATAAAAAATAAATGTTTTTGAAGGTTTTTTTTGGTGATTTTCACCTAAAAAAATAATAAAAAATTATATTTAAAATTTATAAATTAAAAAAAATCGATTAATATTATAAAGCTTAAAAATAACCGATTTTTTTTAAAATTAAATTTAAAAATAAAAGTCTTTGAATGGTTTTTATTGCTGAATTTTACTTAAAAAAAATTATAATTAAAAATTATAAGATAAAAAATCGATTAATATTATGAAACTCAAAAATAACCAATTTTTTTTTATAGGATTTAAAATTTTTTTTTTATTTTTTGATAAAAACTACAAAGAGCGTATTTGCACAGACGGAGTATTAGCACCTTATTTAGTGTCCTCTATATTATTATAGCTCATATCCTTAGTTCTGGTTTGTTACTCACATACATACCCATTATTTTCGGTCTCTACTAAACCTTTCTAACTCATAAATTGAAAGCATATTAAAAGATGCACTGCAGAGACAAATTGGCAAATGAATAAATCTTTATAGAACGCAGTATTGATACGTTTTTAGAGCAGCATTCTTGTACGCTCCAATGCCGTAACGATGAATGCAAGAACATCTCATTATGAACGTCATCAGCTGCCGCTGCTGTTGCTGCCGTTGATGCTGCTGAATTTTAACTAATATTCTCGTATATTAAGCTGCAACTTGACCCAGAGTCAATGAACGTTTAATGTGTTGGTTGCCAGACGACACAACTGACGCAACGTCTGACGTCTGTGGGGCTGAGCGGGGGCGTTGGGCGTGGCTATCAGGTCTGTCGAGCACCACAGGCAATGACAGCACTAAGATGGCGTGTGTTTGTCGCGGCGGCTGCTGCTTGGCACTTTGGCAACCACTTGAGTGCGGCCACGGACAACCTTACTTACGGCAGCAACAACAACAGCAACAACAGCAACAACAACAACAAAAGCAACAACAACAACAACAATGACTCTTTAGGCTACACTCTCGTACACAAGCTGCACCGTGCTCACTTGACGGACCGTGTAGTTACGCGGGGTCGTGTCGTGCCGTGTCGCGTCGTGTCGTTCTCGTCTTTGTCGCTGTCGTTGCTGTCGTCATTGTCGACGGTCGCTGGCATTTTAAGAGCGACTGCCATTTCCTTTTCCACTTTAACGTTCGCAGGACCACAGATGCTGCTGCTTTTGTTGTTGTTGCTGTTGTTGTTGTTGCTGGTTTTTCTAGCTCGTTATTGCAACTGTCCTTTGGCTGTGTTGAGTGGTCCAAGAAAAAAGAAAAAACTACCAAATGAATGAATGAAGAGCCTGCGCTGTTGTCCGCGTCCTGTCGTCCCGTCGTCCTGACGACCCATCGTCCTGTCGACCCGTCGTCCTGTGCTGCAGTGCATTGTGCTTGGTTTTTTGCTTGCACTAGAAATGAAGTGATTTGAAATTAGAAACAGCTTTTGCCATTGTGTGTCTATGTATGTATGTGTGTATGTACGTGTGTGTGTGTGAGTGTGTGTGTGAATGGCTGTGCGAACGGAAACATGAAAAATGGTAGCGGAAAAAATTATAATGCTTACATTTTTTCGCCGGCTGACTTTTCTATTATACGCACCAACACACACACACACACGCACACACACACACATATTTACACACACTCAGAAACCATGCAATTTTGCTCTCCAAAGCAAAAGTAATGCGGGCCCCGCCTGCCACCGAACCCAGCGCTGCTCAACATGTTGTCGTCAATGCAACGCAATTCAACGCAAAGGAAGGACATAATTTAATGAGCCGCAAAATAAGTGAAACTCTTAATAATGCTCACATTTCAACACTCAAGGACACTTTCATATAAGCGTTCACACTTACTCACTGCAGTCATTGCTGCTGACGTCGACGCTGACGTCGACGCTGGCGCTGTGCTCTGCTCTGCTCTGCTGTATGTGTGTGTGCATTTAATTATATAAAAGTTTGTTCTCTTGTGAAATTCAATGACAATGATGATGTTTCATGATAGTTTCAATGATACTGATGATGATAATAATGATGATAGTGATTATCATAGAAACGATAGTCAAAGTGAAATGTCGCGACGTTAACATTATTATTATTATACTTTTGATGAAGTGAGCGTGTTTTTTTTTCAAGTCAACTTGAACATTTTAATGAGCAACGAGCGAAAGTAAATGCAACATGATAGAAAGATACTTTTCAATGTCCAAAAAGCATTTGCTTGATTTATACGCATGTGTGTGTGTGTTTCAATCTGTTCATGTATGCGTGCGTGTGACCTTCCAAAACGAGCAGAAGCCATATGCCAAATGAGTTGGTGAAACAAGAGCTTGAGTGCGAATATATGCAAATGTGCGTGTGCGTGTGTTTGTGCATGTGTGTGTGTGTGTGTGTGAGTTTGTCAACTAAAGCAAGAAAAAAGAGAAAATAAAATCAAAGATTGAATTGCAAGAAATGAAGACAAAGCAGATGCAAAAGCAGAAGTAGAAGTAGAAGCAAAAACGACAAATGCAACGAAAGAACGAATGAACGAACGAATGAACCAACGGCAATGCCGAAAGTAGAAAGTAATCTGCGTTTGAATGAAATTTTAATTTCACTGATATTGTTATTACAATCCCAATGGCATTTGTAAGCTGAGTACGCGCAATAACAACAACAACAACAACAACAGCACAAACAACAACACAAACAAAAGCAACAACAAGTAATGCTAAGAAACGTCGTAATCCAATCGTTTGCCAGCAACGCGACTGTCGACATTTGCTGAATGGTTGACGACGACGACGAAGATGATGTTGATGTTGATGATGAAGATGATGATGACGATGCCGATCACGACGATGCCGCCTTTCATATTGTCGCCTTGCTGCTTTTATGTCGCGCGTCCAGCCCACCGCCCTCTGGCCGCCCTCCTGCTCAGCCGGCAACAATAGAGTAACATCAAACAGGACGACGACGACGAATCGACTTGATTTTGTGTTGCATTATTTTGCTGTTGTTATTGTTGTTGTTGTTTTTTTTTCGCCCACGGTCGCTTTCGACCAAACTTAACTTAATTCACTCAACTTCAACCGAGTCACGTGATGGCCATGGCGACGAAATGTTACTTCACTTTGTATCTTCTTTTGCACACTTAGTAAGACTCGCTCGCTCTGGCTCTCACTCACACCCACGCCCTCTCTTTCTCGTTCACAGCGCCCTTTTTTACGCTACGGCTCTGTGTTGTTTTTTGTGCTTTGATCACAACGAGAAAATTGCATTTATATTAAATTTCTTTGCATTCAAAATAAGCAAAATGGTAGAAAACGATGAGGATGATGATGAGCACAATGACAATTGCAACGACAATGTGCCCGATGATAATCAGCATGATGATAATGACGATGGTGTTTCAAATGAAAGAAGCATTCTGCATTTTGCCAAGTGCATTGCATTGCTTGAAATCACGCGCAAATTCCTTCGTCCGCCATTTCAACAAAACTCTTGTTGTGCGACTATTAAAGTGACATCATTGTCTGATTTCACAATTTGTTTATTTATTTATTTATTTATTTTTGTATTTAATTTAATACCTTTTTAAAAGTTTAACACAAACGAATTAAGCATGATTTTTCTTTATAACAAAACAAAATGACAAAAAAAAAACAGAAAGGACTATTTTCGGCTTTGACGAAAATTTTATACTCTTGCAAACGTTTTTCCAATTATTCTTATTGGGAAATTCTTTTTATCGACTTTCCAATAAGAGTCATGTGCGTAGCCACGCCCATTTTCTAATTTGTCTTAAAGAAAGCAATGTAGTTAAACTTCACTGCATTTTGCAATCTTCTATCTTTTCAGCTTGCAGAGAAAGCCCATTTTAAAATTTTTCGCTTAATTGCAAAGTCTGGTCTGTTTTCATGCAAAAACAAAAAAGTTTTTCCAAAAAAAACATTATTTTTGACCAATCGTTCCCATGGGAGCTAAATGCTATGTCTAGGAAACTCTAGAAGGAGTTTGCACTGAAACAGACAGATGGACAGACGGACATGAACTCGTATCGCTCAACTGATCAAGAATATATGTACTTTATATAGTCGTAGATTCATCCTTCTCTGCCTTACAAACTTCATGAGAAAGTTGATATACTCCTTTCTGCAAGAGTATAAAAAATGAAAGAGAAAATGTAATAATAAACGAAACGAATGTAAATGAAAAATACAAATAGTATGAGAGATACAATGGCAGACAATTTTCAAATTGCCCTCGTTCTACGAGTAATTCCTTTTCGCTTCTTCTGTCCCGCTTCTGCCTCTGCCTTTGCCATTGCTTCGTCTTCAACATCTTCTATTTTGGCACAAATTGCAAGTGAAGAAAATTTGAATAAATTTCACTTTTTTATGGCAAATGTTACAAACGCAATCATTGCAACAAAAAGAGAGCAGTAAATGAAAACAAAAAGTGAAAACTTTACTGCACTAAGAATCGTCGGCTTGGCTTTGGCTTCGGCTTTAGAAACTATCTTATTAAAAAAAAAAAAAGCGAATACAAAAAATAAGGCCAAACAAAAACAAAAGCCACAAATGTATAAGTGTGGAAGAAGCAGAAGAAATACAGAAAAAAAGAGGCGAAAAAAGGTGTGTTCACCATATTTTCAGGTGGTTAAAAGTAAATGCCACAAGTTGGCCAGCGAAACTTTTTTAATACTTCCGGTATTACTTAATAATTTGACTTGAGAGCCAAGATTTAGTTAAGGCCAACGATGAAACCAACTTGGACGCAACTGCTGCCATATTAAAGGCAAAACAAAAAGCACAAAAACAACAACAACAACAACAGCAAAAACAAATATCAAACTCAAACGAAGCAAAAGTGTTGGCCAAAATGTTCGGAACAAATATAAGTATAAGTCTGAAGTGTGGAAAATACAGTTGAGCAAGAAAAGTAATATGCAAAGGGCACGGGCGGGGGCAGCAGCAGCAGCAGCGAAGTAACCTAACCTGTCATTAAGCGAACATTAGTTGACTTCATTAGGGCGAACGTCCTTGATGGCCGCAATGAGAATATGGTGGAAAATGGTGGACAAGGCGAACGACGATGACGACGACGATGACGAGGACGACGACAACATCGACAATGACGACAATGACGACAAACTACAATTTTCAGCAATGTGCAAAAATATATGAAAAGGTCAAATCTGAGCGTGCAATGAATGAGGGGTTTTAAGGGGCACTTTGATAGGCCTCAAACCATGTTCATTCACAATGTCACTAAACGTCTTCTACATTTAGACTAACTCGTTTGTACTTTACTTGAGTGAGTGTGTGTGTATGAGTGTGTGTGTGTGTGTGTGTGTGTGTGTGGGCGTGTCCCTTAATAACCAAACAACAAACAACCATCATGTAATGTTCAAACGCGCGCTCTTGAAGCTTTTAATAAAACTTTCTCACTTGCGTCGTAATTAGGCTTTGATCGATAAGATGCACGGCTGGACACGTGCCTCATTTACATGTATGTGTGTGTGTGTATGTGTGAGTGTGTGTAATTGTACATGCAACAGAAATTAACAAAACAACATTTTTCTCGTTTTTTGTTGTTCGACACTGAAATGTACAAATATACATAAGTAAGTATCTTAATCTGTGTCGTGCGTGAGTGAATTGCGTGGCAAAATTTGCTTAGTGTTAAAAAGCCAACAACTACAACACCAACATCAACAACAACAACAGCAATTACAGCAACAACATTCGAAAGCATTAAAACTCATTAATACTTATGTAAATGTGCGCGAGGCATGAGATACATGTATGTGTGTGTGTGTGTGTGTGTAAGTTTGTAATTAAAATAAATATTGTACGAATAAATCAATAGCAAGCACGTATGAGATACATTGTATATGTATAATTTTTTTTTATTTTTATATTTATTTGAATTTTTTTTTACAATTTTTCGCACTTTTTACAATTTTTATATTCAATATAATTTTTGTTTTTCCTTTTTAATGAAAAAATGTTGTGTCGTGCGGCGCGTGAATTTGACAAATTGCCGTGCTGCACGGCGGCAACGCAAAATTGCCAACAGCGTCAGCAACGACAACAACAACAACAACAGCAACATTTAGAAATTACAAAAATTTTTCAATAAACAACCTTTTTTTTCACATGAAGCTATAAAAGTTTTACACCTCTGAACATTTTTTTCAACGTACCGTGCATTGGTATGCATGTATGTGTGCGTGCGTGTGTGTGTGTGTGTGGTTGTATGATTTTATCTGTTATGTGGCGTACGGCATGTTGTGCACAATGAAACCATTATTTAGATCGAAACGCAAATATTTGTCAATACTTTTATAGCGGCAGTGAAAGCACAAGCCGACAGAGGGCCAGTGTGAGAGAGAGGAGAAGAGGTTGTGATGTTTAGATGAAGACAACGTTAGAATAAAAAAATATACAGAATATATTATGGCATTCATTTATCTTTATATACATACATATATATATATATACATATATATAAATATATATAAATTTTTGTTGGTTTTTTATAAGAGCGTTGAGCATTTCACGCCGAAAGCAATTTGTAGCAACCAAAGCCCACCCACATGGCCTATCATGATGAGACACCTGAGTTTGTAACGCAACAACAACGCAACAACAGCGATGCAAACGATAAACAAACAAGCCAAGCAACAACAACAGCAACAGCAACAACCAAGGCGTTCTGCTAATGAAAGATATCACTTATGCCATTGCCAAAAATGAAGATGTTGCGTTGAGGCCATAAGCGCAGCCGGCAATGATGATAATCGCGTCGACGTCGCTGCCTTTGTTGCTGTCGCTGTTGTTGTTGTTGTTTTTGTTGCTATTACTTATAAGATACAATGCATAATATTCATCACAAGCAAAGCAAAAAAAAATAATACTAAAAGAAAATAAGAAAAAATTGAATAAGAAAAAGAAATGTAAAAAAAACGCGAAAAGTTTTCATCTTTGCTACAAGAAAAGCAAAAAAAAAAGCAAAAAACCAAAGCTATTGCCCAAGACACGGCCAAGGATGTTGTTGGCCTCCTTACTCATTTTGCTTTGCTCACTTAATTTCTGTAATTTATACTTATGTACTCACCGCCGCCGCCGCCGTCCCCGCCGCCCACAAGCCAAGCAATCACAACGCAACTTCTTGGCCAAGTCGCGCTCGAAGTCGGTCCGTCGGGTTGGTCCCTGCTGCCCCTCATCCGCCATTAGCCACTATCGACATGGTCCTTGATGGTGCTTCTTTCATTATTTGCTGATTATTTTCTGCTTTGCTACGATTGCCATACTTTTTTTCTGCCCTTTCTTTTTTACCGTTGTTACTTATTTTCCTTTAGTCACTACTTAGTTCGCCATTTTGAGGCATGAATGAGCATTAATCGATGTATTTGTATATATGTATGTGTGTGTGTACATTTATAAGTTCGTCTGTATGAGAAAATGTAATTAAAAGTTTAGTCGTATTTGCATTCAAAGTGCATTTTGCAGTTGCTCTGTCGCCGTTGCCGTCGCCGTCGCCAACATCGTCTTAAAAAGTTTGCCCAAAATCAATTGTGCGCTTAATTCAATAAGTAAGTAGTAAAATAATAATAAAAGAAAAGTTTTCTTGCACACAAATTATTGCCTTGTGCATTGCGTCTGTTTCCCTTTTGTTACTTTTCACAGTTACTTTTTACTTTTGGTTGCAAATTGCAAGAATTATTCGGCGGCATGGAAATATTCATCAATTCCATCTTCCACGTGACCCAAAGAATAAACAGCAAGGTAATACAGTGGCTCAAAGCTCAGTGTCGTCACAAGAAATGGCAACATGACGCGACCGTTTCATTTTGCCGTATGTGTCTATGTAAACTATGCACACTTGAAGCAAACTAAATTGATATTGCAATTTAGTTGCTATTTTTACGATATTTAAATATTCAATAAGCAAAAATTGTTGCAAATAACAAATCAAATATGCATACAGACTTGAAGCAATAAGAATTGAACGCATTTCATACACACACCGCCTGTAAATTTGCCATTCACATTGTCAACTGTGCCATTGCCATCGTTCCGCTTCAGGGCACGCTTCCATCAAGTTTTATTTTTTAAGGATTTAATTGTTGAAAATGTCGCAATATTTCAATAAAAGTGTGCAAGCAACAAACCAAGCGCGTCAATTCTCATTAAACGATGCTGAAGGCCTCTTTCCATTGGCCTCTGACTGCTATAAAGATCAACGTATTGGTAAATTTGAACGGCCGAATACTGGCAAAACTGCCAAGTTACTTGTCACCGGTCTAAATCGCAACAACTTCGATTGCAACAACTTGGTCACAGTTTTCGGGCGTATCGGCGTACTTGAGAATATTTCTTTGTCCTATTGCATGCATCCGACACATGGACGCGGCTGCGCCTACATAACGTACAAGGAGCCGGCGGATGCGGAGTGCGCGATGAGAGAACTCAATGGCATCATGTTCGACGGAGCTCCCTTGCATGTGTCGCCGATTTTTGGCAATGCCAATGCATTCGGCAGTTTTCCAAAACACATAAAACCTTATATTCGCAACATAACTAAGCCGAAAATCGCTAGGAAACGATCGTACAAGCGCTCATTGTTGAATTGTTGTTCTAAGCAATCGAAGCGCCCTAGTGGCCCAACATGTGCCAGTAAGCGTTCGGAAACAACAGCACCAGACTCACCCAAGGTAAGCCATAACGCGTTGACGTCCTTAGAAATAAACTTTCATAAATTATCTTTGTGCCAGCAAATTCCTGTGGTAACGCCAATTACGCGTGTAAGAATCCTTGAGCCAAAAATACCGCGCGAACTCATGTATTCCGCATTGACACGGTGCGATCATAATGGAAATATATAAGTTCCAATGATGACACCGCCACATTTGTCACATAAAACCGGCAAACAACAGCTTGCATGCCTTTGCTGATCAAATCTCAAACCTAACCCAAGCCATCATGCTCGAAACAAGCATCGTCAATGATGTGCACCAACTGAAAACTGACCTTTGTGTCTTCTATTTATATTATTACTCTAAAATCTTTCTTTAAAACAAAAAAACCTTCAAGAGCTTCTTCAGTAGCCTTAACGCGTTATACACATCATTTATTTCTAAAAAAAGGATGTAATTTTTAACTGATATTTATTTTTTCAAAATTTATTAGTCTATAACAAAAATTTATATCTTAACAATTATTTTTTTATTATTTTGTTCTCTTATATATTAAAAATATCAAGTCAACGTTTGTGCATCTGTTTGTTGCTTTTGTTTTAACTTTTGGTTAACATACTTTTATGCCTTAATAATTTACATAAATTTAAATTTATTGATACATTGTCTTTACCGCAAACGCACACACACACACACACACACACACACACACACACACACACACACACTCAGATGAACATAAACAGCGACATTAACATAAACTGGCAACAACAGCAGCCAAAAACAGAAAACGCAAAAAAGAAACTACAAGCGCAACAACAACAACAGCAACAACAAGAGCAACAATAGCAACAACAGTACTAACAACACGGACATGAACACAAATCATACGTATTATCGGCGTAAAACGTTGTTTGCATGACTTGAGCGGATTACAAGCGCGAACATACACAAATTCCGCTCCGGATAACAACAAACACACACGCACACACACACACACAGACACAGGGAACGTCGTATGTGTCGTTGTGGAGACACGTTTCGGCAAACGCCACTAAAGCGCCTATAACACATGCCTCCGAAACCGTACTTTGATGGTTGTTGCTATCAAAGCGGGGCGTGTCATGACAGACAGTGAAATGGCGAGAAGTGGCAGACAAGTAGGCGTGTGTAACAGCTGCTCAGCGGGCGGCGGCGGGTATGAGGTGCGGTCCGGCACGACCCGACCCGACCACCTACTGTAACTATTACCGCAACATATAATACACGCACACGTACATACAAACACATGTACATACGATTAACTGAGTCTTGAACGTCAACATGTTTGTATGGGTTGGGCAAAACCGTTGCTGGGTGCGTTGAGGTGTGGTGTTGTGGGGCAACCTGCCGAATTGAGGTCACACATAGTCTTGTCGGCAATGCGTGCGCATACAAGTTCACGGCGTTAGTTGACTTTTGCTTAAACTACATTCAAGTGCTGCTGGCCGAGATTTAAAGGTTTTATTACCGACAAGCCATACAGTGACACCAACAACAACAACGACAACGATTTACTTTTTGCAAACGCATAAACACGCACGGTGTTTCTCGCTTTCATGTTGCTACAAATACATGTGTATGTATGTGTGTGTGTGTGTGTGTGTGTGTGTGTGTAGTTGCCACATGCCACATACACGCCCACAGCCGCGACAAGCGCCCAAAGACATCTGAGCCGTGGCAATATTGTCACCATGTCGAACATGGATTTGAATTTCAATGCAAAATAATCTTCTCTCTCATTGGTCTGAGGCATGGCAACTGTCATGCGGAAACGGCTTTTTTGGCATTATCATTTCGGGCATTTAATAGTGCAGCATGTGTCTGTGTGTGTGTACGTGTGTGTGTGTCTGTGTGTGAGCGCGGCCTGTTGGTTTTTTTGTGCTGCAATTAGTTCTAGTTTTGTTTGTGCAACAAATAGACATTGTTTTTCTTGTTGCATGCAACAGAATCACAACAACATGTCCCTTGCAATTGTAATTGCTCCTTTGTTAATAAGATCCTTTTTTGTCTCCTTTATACAAAGCGTGAAGAATTGATGACGCCGCGCCGCTTGGTCAACGTTGAGTCGTGCAAGTCCTTTTGCATCGTCATCATCATCATGGCAATGCCGTCAACAACTATGACGTTGATCATGTTAATGATGATGGTGATGCTGATGCTGGTGCTGATGACACGCTTGGTGGCAACATTTTGTGTTGTCAAAAGCAGGCGTGTCCATCATTATTTGTTGCATCATTAATGCAGGCAGGCATCCGTGCTTTAGTCACAACGATGACAGACACCGTTGTGAAATGACAGAGTGCGCACATCGGCCGCTGAGCGTTAAGTCGAGCCCAGCTACTTAATGGCAACGGCAACAGCAACAACAACAACAACGACGGCAACAACAATGGCAGTGACAACGTTGCACACGACATTAAGAATGAAAACGATGATGAGCGGCGGGCAAGTGCTGGTGAAAGGGGCACAGCACATAAATTGTCATGATGGTACAACATTTTGGTTTGCGGCATTACTGACAGCAGCATCAATTGGGCGTATCACACACACACACAGACAGACACACAGATTGTCCGAACATTGTCAGCAGCATGCGGTCATGCGAAAGGACAAGAGCTAACGAGCCAACTGATAAGCTTATCAATATGCAACTGATATCATTTCAGCAAATTCATACAACTTGGCTCAATTGACGGCTTTGCTAAGTTGGCTAACAATTAAGCTAAAAACTCCTTCTTTTCTTACTCTCCCTCGTTCTTAAGCCTGTAAAAGTATCTTTCCGCTGCTTTGCTTCTCTGCTTATCAGTTGAATTTGTCAGAATTTCGCAATTAATTTTCGTGCAAATTCAAAATTATGAAAATCTCCTTAGTGGTTTTCCCTTTTGTTTTCTCATGTATGAAAAGCAAATCTCGCTTGCGGCAAATTCGGATTCTGATTACTAACAGATTCACTGATTCCGTATAATACTTCATTTCAGGTAAGCCACAAAAAATGCGCATGAAAGGAAAAACTAAGCTTTTTTTCGTTTGCTTTTTAATCCGTTGGCTGCTGCAATGCATCCTTGATTAGAATGTTTGAACAGGCAAGGCAGTTTATTAAAAAAAAGAAGAAAAATGTAATAATTAAAGAGAAATATTACACAAGTTGCGAACATGTTGAAAGTTGTTTGCTTCTATTTTCTTTGTTGCACATCGCAACGATCGCCAAAGCACACAAGTCTTATGGAAGGGAGCACTAAGCAAAAACCTATTTTAGTTCTGTAGTCAATATACACACATGCTTTTCATACACTTATGTACATGGTATATAGAAAAAAAGAAGATATGTAACCACGTCAGTCAAAAGAGCATCAATGACAATAGCCCCAAATAAAGAGGCTTCTGCCTGGAAATGAATTCTATAGCGGCAAATGTGCAACAACATGCCTTATATGTAAGCACAAAAGTGCTTTCTAAGCCGTACGATTCAAATGGAGTTTGCCATATGAGTAGTCGCTCTTTCCATTTTAGTTCCCTTAAGGGGAACGCCCTTTGATGTAAAAAAAAAAATTTCTTTTCTAGTTTTATATTTAAGAGTTCATATTCAAAAATGTGTTTAAAAAATTTCAGATCAAAGTTCCGAAAATTGGCTGAGTAATAGCCATTTTAGTGTCAGGAAGTTCACATGATTTCATACTAACAAACACGGTCTCAAAACTTTCAATGCGTTTTACTCAAAACGACTTTTTCCAAACTGGTCGCATCGGAAACTCGTACAATTATTATCCGATCTTAGTTTTGTATTATTTGTATTGAGAATGGCTATCGTTAAGCTTAGGGGTTGTTTAAATTTTTGATTTAAACTATTTTTTATGCAATTTAAAAACAAAAAAAAGTAAATGTTAATACGAACTAAACAAAACTTATTTAATTAAAATCGCTTAATAATTACCCCAGTTATCGATGCGACCATGGAGGTGGTTTTTTTTAAGGTTCTACGAGAACGCTCATATCTTTGGAACTACTCAATATTTTTTAATGCAAATTTGTGTCAATAATCTTGGATGCACACTTAATAAGACATAAAAACAAATAACTTGATATTGTTTTATTTTCCCGGTCAAAAAAATCACAAAAATCGCAGTCACAGTGGCGATCCCCTTAAACGCTACAAAAAAGCCGCAGAATAAGGGTAACACGAAGTTGTTTACGAAGTTCTATGACAACATGTTGCACGACTATCAAAATGAGCCAAGATCTATAAAATTTTTTTCTTTTAATAAGCATATTACAACTTCAGTGAAAGAGCGCTGAAACTTGAAACCATTTAATTAGAAGGTGCACAGCTCATCTTGAGAGATCTTGAAAAATGTCAAATTGTTATTACTTACAATAACAAATTGTTTCCAAAGTCACACACACACGGAAAATTGCACTGAGTGCAGACGCATTAATTCAATTAAAGGACTTCCTATAATAATCATAGATACATGAGAGTCTCCGACAACAATTAAATGTTTGTCTGTCTATTGAAACATTGTTAAAAGAACAACATGCATGCATGCAAAGCAATTAATGACAATTTAACCTATAATTACGTTTAAATTACTTTTAACCACAACACACACACACACACACACACAACCAAACGTATACACACTGCATGTAGATACAACACACACATTAGTCGGATGTGTGGGTGAGTGAGTGTGGTTTGTTTTGGTTTTGGTTTGGCTTCGTCTTTGGTGTTAATTGCCAGTATGATATATGCTGATGATGAGGTCTGAAGTACTCAATATACACGCACACATATATACGAAGAAAAAGCTTTTAAGCACACCTTCACACACACACACATACACACATGTCTTAGTTGGCAGAATTGTTATTTTTTTTTTGGTTTTGCTTTTGGTTTCTATCACCTTTTTTTGAGTTCGTGCACGCAAAGGTGCAATCATCAAACACTTTCACAATTCAAACGTCGTTTATTTACGGAAAATTTATTGCTCTTTTCATGCCCCAACCAACAATAATCTACAAACGCAATTACAACAATAACAGCAACAACAACAATTCACACATTCATTTGTTCGGTTTCATTTGATTGCGGCAAGTTGCTTGAGCTATTTAATTGCCTGCCGCTCTGCCATTTGCCAGTCAAGTAGCGCCGTCTGTCTGCCTGTCCGCCTGTCCAACTAACTGGCCAACTGACAGGCATACAAGTATATTCGATTTTTCAATTAGTTTTCCGGCCAGAAGCTTTTCTTAATTTCAACGTTGTCGTGTGAGTTTCGATTTGTACAAGCCAAGATTCATGCAGCGAAGCCACTTTGAAAGGCAACGCATTCAAATGCCAATTCAACACAAATTATCGAAGCGTTTTGCTTTCTTTTTTACGCTCTAATGGCTTCTTGCTATGTACTTTATTGCCGGTTTCGGCTTACGGTCGCCGGTTAAGTTACACGCTGAGCCGTGTGCTCAGTCGCAGACTACAAGAAGCTTAGCCGTTGGTAAGCCAACAACATATGCGAATTACAATTCACAAATACCGCTTTAAATTTGCCAAAAAAATATCGAGTTGCCGTTGGGCGCAGAGCAAGAGCATCTTCACGTTGCTCATGTGTTGTTGTTGACTGCCACATGCAAATCCCTTTGGCTCACATAAACAAGCATGGGTGCGCCCGCACAGTCAACAGGTAATAAACGCAGATCCTGTCATATGTGCGGGCGTATTAAGCAGGAGCGTGGTGCGCAGGAGAGAGCGGGTTTGCTTGATTGGACGTTGGTTTTTGAGATTTTATGCCGCCATTTCAAAAGCGGCGCAGCAATGGCACAAAGCTACTTTGATACAGTGACACAATAAGCCATGACGTCGGTGGCATTAGAGAGCACACACACGAACACACATGAAGCGCATGATGGTGTTTGCGAGCGACAGACAAACAGACAGACAGACCTGACAGACTAATGGACGAACGTTCGTTGATGCCACGCAAAGTAACTTGTAAAAGCGCGTAGCAATACAAATAAATCTTCAAGGCTCATGCCGACGACATGAAGCCAACTGAGTAATATGTTTGTATCTATGTGCATATGTATATGTATGTATGTATGTGTTTTCGTTGGCGAACGTAAATTTTGCACAGAGCTTTGCTGTCGTTGATGTTGTAAAAAGAAACCCGTTTAGCTTCAATTTCATTTCAAAGCTCAACGCAAACGCGAACGCATTTAATATTTTACCAATACAATATGATGTCCTTAGCGGCCTGCCAACATTTCGTTCAACGTTAGTCTCTGTCCCTCATCAGACGCCCAAGTCTGTGCTAAGTTCATAAGCAGCGCAATGACAGCGCCCAAAAGTGGTAAATTGAGCTTGTCTAAGTTGGTATTGCATTACCAAAATGAACTGACGACGTAATCAACGACATATATCCAAAGACGCACACACACACACACGCACAGCTTGAGTTTGGCTTTGTTGTTGGTTTCAGGTGTGCTGAAAAATTCAATAAATTATGTTTGATTGTGGCTTCTCGACTAATTATTGATGCTACTTAACTTTATATATCTTTTATGTCTTAACAGCCATAATGTTTGGATTATGTTGCCATGTTCTGTGCTTCTGTCCCTTGCCCGTCAAGTTGTTACGCATCGAGGCATTTATTAGTGTCCTTCAGTGTCGTAAATCTAAGAAGAAATACAATTTATCTTCGAATAAAATTATCTGCTTAAAATTTATTTTCATTGAATTTGATGGCTGAATTAATGTGCTGTGCCAACGGTACAAATATGCGGCAAAGTCTAACTGACATGTTGATAACTCAGCAGTCGTTAACGAATATGCATATATGTATGTATATTTGTATGCATGATTGTGTAAGTACATATAAATTACACTCTTCGCGCGCACGGTTCGTGACAAATATTGCATATAAAAAGTGAATACTAATATTATAATAAAAAAATGCGTCATATATGCGTTCAATATCTGTCTGAGTATTCACAAAAGAAAACCAGCATCATATACTCCTATGTCACACAGCGCCATAGCGCACATGCGGCAACTTAGCACTCGTTCAAATTGTTTTTACAAAAACTATTAAGTGTTGATCGAACACGTCGCTAATGAGAAACTTGCATACTTGCAACAACATACACATATATATTCATTGGTTTTGAGATTTTATATTCCAATTTGTGACATATCGAAAGTGTTGAAGCACTCAAAAAGAAGAGTTAACAAACAACAGTTAAATAAAATGCATAAATGAATATTAATATATACTTTTTTTCAAACAGAAGCATGCAAATACTTTGCATTCTAAGCACAAATACATACGCAATTCCTTAGTCAGTCAGTCAGTCTTGATTGTTAAGCATTTTGTCATCAAATAAATAAACTAATACAGAAGAAGTTTGCTGCGCACGTGCGCCACAGTCTTTGGCCTTGATTGTGCCACATCGACACATACGACAAGTGCAGCCGGTGACCTCAGAGCCAACGTGAATCGTCAACATGCGCGCTGCTTTCCTTGCTTTACATTGTCAATCTTATAATCGTAACCACAAAACGTGCTCATTTGGTTTGACGCCACAAATAAGTTTCTTCATGCATATATGTAAATACGTTATAGATACATTTGTATCTGGCTATGTATGTGTGTCAGTTGTAATTTGCGTATAATAAGACACAAGTCACATAGACTGCAATCTGATTATGTTATTAATTTTTTCCGGTCACATTTGGACAAACGTAGAAAATGACTGTGCTTGCAGAAGCGCTCAAAGTTATATTGAAAATAATTACCAAATAATATGACTGCTAATTAATTATTAATTAATATGTATTACAGTAACATAGCGGCGCACACAATCGCATTCTAATGAATGAAGCTAATGCGAAGCGATGTTGTTGTACGCTCGCTGGCGCTCAGACGCTCAGACACTCTGACTCGAAGCACAGTCAGTCGAGCGATTGATGGGTTTGTCGGTTGGTTGGTTGGTTGTTTGGTTGGGTTGGTCGGCTTAATAGTTCACTTTCCTTTGTTCGTTCGTACGTTTGTTTCGCTTAGTCCTTATGGGGCTTTGGCGCATACTAAGAGGACAATCTCTTTTTCTTTCGCTGTTTTTGTTTCAACATCGACTTGTGCGTACTTCATCAATTTGCGGTCACTTGGTTGGTTTCTTATGATAGTCACATTCTTGGGCATAATTGATGGTTATAAGATGATGATATTGAAATTAAAAGATGATTCAACATCTGCCGTACGTCGTGCGCGGACCAAGTGTGATTGATAGATACGACTGCCTGATTGGTCGATTGATTGATTGATTGACTGATTGATTATTCATGGAACATGCACAAAGGTCAATTATGTGGAAAATATGAATCATTGTTGTTGCAAACTTCATACTTGCCCTTCCTTTTTGCCACAATCTAATGAAAGTGTTTCATATTAACTTGTTCATAACTTGTCTTGCCCAACTCTCATACTATTTATTTGCAGCTGTTGCCTCCTCAATATAGTTCAAAGCCATGTTTAAGTTAGCGAAAAAAAAAAGGAAAACTATACAAAATATAATAACAATTTTTTATTATTTAATTTCATTTATTTTACACAAATTTTTTGCACTCACGTATATCAACTAAAACTAAAAATTATTTTTTACATGAATTTGCATTTTTTATTTAAACTTTTTTGCCTTTTTTTAACGTTTAGTAGTTTATCTGTTTGTCAAATGTAATATTTGTTTTTTTACTTTCTTGAGAGTGCGAGCTCTCATGCGCTCTGTCGCTCCGTCGCTCTGTCGCGCATACACTTTGTCACTATTTGTGCGCTTACATAATTTGTGAAATCAAATATGAAAAGTTGACACTTTTTGACTCTTGCAGTTGCCATTTTTATTCATTTTTATTTAATTTATCGCACAGAGGCAAAGCAAATCAGCCGTATAAAGTGCGCTCCGAAAACTTTGCGAAAAGAAGTTGCAAAAAACGAAGAAACAAAATATGTAAAAGAAAAAAACGTAACTAAAAGTTGCAGAAAGTTTGTCATAATACGTAAAAGGAGCAAGCCGAAGTCAGTCAGTCAGTCAGTCAGTTCGTCAGTCAGTCAGGCGACACTAAAGTAGCGAAAAGTACGATAAGACATCATTAAAAATGGAAAAACGAAATCTTTTTGCCGTATTAAGTTTGTTGTTGTTGTTGTTGTTGGCAGCGAAAAAAATAAGCTATAATCAAAAAAGGAATGAATGCTTGAAACAAGCATTGTTTGACAGCAAAGTCTTGTAATAAATTTGCTTATTTTTAACGTTAAAACGTAAAAAGAAAAATAGTAAAACAGATTTATTGACAACTTGTTATATCACTTGTCACTTTAATTAATTGCTGCATTATGTGATGCATGTGTTTTGTTTGTGCGTTTTTCTGTTGTTTTTGGTTCACTGCAATTAAATATTAATTGTGCATGAACTTAAGCAAACAACAATTAAAAACAACTCAAATAAATTGTCGTCAAACATGCATGACCAAATTGCGCGACATGTCAATGCGCTACAAATACCAATCATAATTATCACTTGTACAAACACACACAAACACACACACACTATATATATAACAACGCCTACGCCTTAGCACTTTTATGACTTTCGAAACTTTCTTTTACTTTTACAAAGTAAAATGTTACTAATTAATGTCGAAAACCAACAAATCATTAATTCATAACCTACAAAATGTATAAAGTTGAACACGCCTAAGTTCAGCATAAATGCATAGTGACATAAGGCAACTGGCAAGTCAATTGAAAATATACATGAAAATACGTATGTTTCTTTTGAAAATCGTATCTATTGACTGCATACCAATGCTATAAGTAAATATGTTATATAAAATTATAGCGCATTGTAATTAACAAATTGCATTGTAAATGTTTCAATTTGGCTCAAGGCGTCATCAGATTAACTTTCAACATTAACAGTTATCAGTAATTGCAAATTGTAACATTTAATATTATTATTATTTTATTTATTTATTTTTTTAACTCTTTTGTTCTTAACAATAATTGTGCGTGTTAAATACTTTTAAAGTCCTTAAATCAGACTTTCTTTTTTTATTTTAATTACTTGTTTTTTGTTACTATTTAAGCAAATCGCGTGTTGCTCATTTTTACTCCCTTGAGAAATTATTGTTTTCATTTGTCGTTGGTTTTTTTTCTGGTTTTTTATTCATGCAATTTTAACATGTAAAAGGCTTGAGCTTGTTTAATTGGCTTAAAGGATAATCCAGGCATCATATTGTTAGAATGTACTTTGCCATTTGTTTTGCCTTTTTTTGTGTGTAGTATCTTCTGTTGTTGTTGTTGGTGCTGTTGGTGGTGTTTTGTTTGTGTAAGTGTTAAAACGCGGCATTACGAACGCATTTGAATGTTTAATAAATGTCTGTATGACTTCAACACTTAACGCTTTTTGAAGCAACAACTTAAAAGCAACTCAGTTCAGTCTGAAAATTAAAAGAAAATTAATTTTTAATTACCCTCTCCAACAACCGAAAAACGAAGCACAAAACAGCAGCACAAGTATAAAAATAACCGAAAGGATAAAGGTGAACACGTGTCGAGGTTAACACAACGGCAAGAAATGTGAAAATTAAATTGATGTGAAATGAAATCAAATTATGTTTTTCGTTATTTTTTTATACTTATTACTTATTTAAGCTTCTTTACTTGTTTAATTGTTTTCACTTGAATGCTTTCTGCAAATTGTTAAACATAATTTATAATACATTATTGCATGTTGACAAAAACACGAGTAAATTATTTCGAAAAACATGCATAAGAACGCTGAAGATGCTTTAAGAGAGAAGAAGGCACGAACGCGAGTGAAGGCGAGTTTGCAATGCAGCAAACACAATTCTTTCCACGCAATTTCCGCCATTAAAAAACAGAGACCAACAAAACCAACTTTACTTTGCGAACAAAAAAATTATACACACATACATACATATATATATATGTATATATAAAAAGGCGTTAGGAAGGTGGTGCAAAATACAACAGCAACAACAACACGAGCGATGTAAAGAAGATGCTGAACAAGAGCCATAATAGTAAAAATGTTAAGAACACAACTGTGGCAGCGACTGAGGCAGCGACAGCGACAACGACAGCGTCGTCATCATTAACAGCAGCAGTTGCACTTGCGGATAAGTTGTCTTGCCTTTGAGCGAGGCAGACTAGTGATGACGATGACGATGATAATGTTGGCGTTGGCGTTGGTGGCAACTTCAGACAGACAATGAAGGCGACCGCAAGAAAATGTCACTTGCAGTCGCCGCCGCCGCCGCTGTCGCCTTCATCGTTCGCGTTCGCGTACACGGTCTCATTGTCGCAGGATGTGTATGTGAAAGACCAAGCACAATAAAAAACGGATATACTGCATTCCATACTTCATGATCTTTCGCATACTTGTTCGCTTGTATGTTCGTTGGTTTGTTCACTCGTTCGTTCATTTGTTCGTTGCTTCGTTCGTTTGTTCGTTCGTTCGTTGGTTCGTTTGTTAGTTCATTCGTTAGTTTCTTCTTACGTTCGTTGAAGTTTCCAAGTGGAATAAGTGGCAAAGTTTACTTTTTAAAAGCGACATTCCAGCACATTAGCAATGTGCGCGCCCGAGCCGTGCCGGGCATGGCATGATGTTGGCTGCGGCGGCTGCATTGGCAACGCTGGCATGAGCACACGAGTGCCGTGACTTGACTGGGCGCCCAGTCAACTTGTAGCAACTATAACAACATATCGCATCGCATTTGCCCGTCCTACTTCTCATGAGAAACTATTGTATATTAAGCTTGATGTAAGCCATCTCATTCTCATAAAATCACGATGCCACCGACATGACTGACACACCCACAATGGCAAGCGACGTGAAGCCAAGCCAAGCCAAGCCTGCCTTCTTGCGCCATTTAAGTAAGGCTGCGAGTGCGCGGATACATCATGGACCAGAACAGCGTCATGAATGCTACAATGCCGGCAACTGAAAGTGGAGCCAACGCCATGGTCGGTGGGACGGACAACATTGCGGCAAGTTCATAAGTTTTACAAGTTTTGTGTGCGAAAGAATATCCTGTGCGGCAGTAGAAAGTAACTCGGCCACCATATTTTCATTCGAGTGCACAACACTTAACGATGGCAGCGAGCAACTTAAATGAACGTTCGACTGACTTTAGTTGCGGCATAAGAATGCAAACGTCAAATGGCGGTCGTCAGACGAAGCAACCGACGCTGCGACAAATGTAAAGTACACGATTTCTTCAAGCACACACACACACACACACAAATTCATAAGTAAGAAACCAGTAAGATAGCTACTTTCGGCCTTGCCAAAGACTTAATGCGCTTCACGCCTTTTTTTGCGCCACGCCCCTTTATTATTTGGTTGGAGTCTTATTTCTCACACACCAATTTTCATTGTTAAAGCTCATTGGGTTCCTGAGATATGAAAATTATTGGTTTTGACTATGAGTGGGCGGAACCATGCCCATTTTTTCATTAAAATAGTTTTTACGCTGCTTTATAAACATATGTTGTATGAAATTTCAAGTTAATTACTTACGGAACAAAACAGTTCTTCTTATAAGGACTTAAGGGGTTAAGCCTATTTAGAATTAAAAAAAAAAATAATTTTTAGGTTTCATTTTCTGAGACTAAAATATCATGAGAATTTTCTCTGAAAACTTCAAAACGATCCGACGAATACTTTCGAGTTATTAAACAATGAATGATAGCCTCTCTGACGCACGCCACTAGATAGGAAAAACTTCAAACGCGAAACCAGTTCTCGAAATCAGTGATCTCTGTGACTTAAGAATGGTTTTACCGATCGGTTTAAATTTTTCAACACATTATTGTCCTTCGGTTGAACGAAGGATTTTTTTGATAATTATTTTTATAGCCGAAAATGTGAGTAAAATGTTTTTAAAAGATTTAAGTTTGAGCATCCGCCATTTTGTCAAAACCGAAAATTTTGTCTTCTAATTTTTTCAAATCCCTTCATCCAACCAGAGCATTATGGATTACTCTATCGATCTTTTTTTTATTCTTTGAATTCCGATGATTCATGTAGACCCCTACGAGAATTGTTGTAGCACACTCATTTTTAAATATATTGAAATGGAAATACATTTAATTTTCAGGAAAAAAATCTTAAAAATGAGCTTTTTTTGCATGTTCCAACTATCCCCTTAAATTTGCTTCTGCTTCTCTTATTATCCTGTAATCTGATAACGTTTATGTCACAAGCAGCTCAAGAATCCGAAAATGTCTCCTTCGATGTGTGATAAACTTCAGGCCAAAATTAAAATACTGTGTGAAGCGTATAAAAATATGAAGTAAAGAAAAATTTATATATTTTATTTATGCAATATTACAAACAAATACTTATGTAAGCACACATGTATGTGTGCAGCAACATTGTTGTTAATTTGCCAGAAGCACTTAACCCAGAGAAATGAAGTGTTCGAGCAATTTCTTTGTATCTGTTAAACAGATTACGCCAATGAAGGTTTTAACAAGTTCGGAACGTTATTTACATACAACTTGAATGCTTATTAATAATCAACTAATTGCCGGTACGGAGAAGTGTTTGCACCTTTGTTGGCTAATCTTCAGCTGTAGAATATCTTCTTCTGCAACGAGGCAAGCGAACAATCGCCCGACCGTCGGAGCGTCAGATTATTTACCAAAATTAGCTGCCATAAGTTGTTGTCTGTGTAAACGAATATTTATGGTAAAAGCCGTGATAACAAAGTATCTCTTGCATGCAAAGTGAAGTTCGTTAGTTGCATGTATGCACGAGAAGGAATTCTTTATAATTTCATACACGAACGCATACAATTTTCAATGCTATTCATCAAGGCAATGAAGTGTGCTGTGAATTTTGTTGCATAGCATTTGCTGCTGCAGCATCAGTCTGCCTGTGTGTGTATGCGTGTGTGTGTGAGTGTGGCAACAAGAAGCTGTTCAACGTAATTTGAAATAATCCGTTTTCATTTCAAAATAGCATTCAAGCGCAAATGCACATATATGTATGTACATGCATGGAGTCAATGGTGGCAGGAGGAACACCTTTGGTCGGTCGACTGACTTAACCAACTTACTGACTGATGACGGCAACACAAATCAGAGGTTATGGCGATTATGCTGCACACGTAAGCACAACCGAGAGTTGACGGCGTTGTTGTCCGATTTGTTACGCTTTGTTGTTGTTGTTTTTTTTTCCGTGCATGTGTGCATGTGTGTGTGTGTGTGTGTTGCGGCATGACGTGACAGTGCATAATACCAAAAAGCCACTTGCAAATTGCAACTATTCGTGTAAGTCTAATAAATCTGCATAAACACACACACACACACACACACACACAGGCACTCATCCATGCACGCATATCTGATGTGCTTTGGCATTGCAAAAAAAAGACGGGCAAAATACGAAAATAAAAATTGTATAAAAGAAAGCAAAAAGTACAAATAAGCACAACTCAGACAGTTGAGTTGACGCTGAGGCCATGCTGAGTTATCTGTGGATACATAAAGCAGCCAAGCAGGCAAGTCGGATGCCGCAATCTGCTTCTAACCGAACTTTACAACATTACCACACCGCCACTAACAATTCAGACAACCGCTCGCGCGAAAGTTCATCAAGTGCCACAGATCCGATTTACGCCAAAGCCGTTGCCTCTGTCGCTGCCGCTACCGCTGCCTCTGCCGCCGCCAACAAATGTGGCTTTGTTGGTGACGCTGGTGACGGTTATGGTGTTGGCGTTGGCGGTGGCGTTGGGTTGGCAGTGGCGTTGATGTCGACGTCGACGTTGCCGTGGCCGTTGAGAAAATTAAAAAGAAAGGAGGAAAGCAAAAAAGTATGAGCACAAAAACTTCTACGTGCGTCGCTGCCAACTCGCCTTGTGTGTGTGTGTGTGTGGTGTTGTTGCGCCACTGAAAAAAGAGCGGAAAAGTTCAATAACTGAATTTTAATTTTAACTTTTTTCATACGACATTTTTATGCCGCATTTTCATTCTTCATTTTCTACGCGGAACAATGCGCATGAAATCAAAACTTTTTTCATACACATACACACACAAGCATGCCACATATATACATATATTTTGCTTCTACTGGCATGGGTTGTTTTGTTTTGTTCTCAGCATTTTTGTCTTGATTAATTTTCAGCGATTTTCGGTCAAAGTTTAAACGTTTCATGATTAAAACGACTATAAGTTTAAACAAACGAACGAACATACATACATATATATGTATAAATATAAGCTTTTTAATCAAGTAATCAGGCAGCGGGCGGCTCTGCTGTGAAGACATTTCGTGGCCACGTTGTGAAGGACACTTTGGAGAAAATTTTGCGCATATTTAATTTCGGTTTGCAAGCGTTCAATATTTGTCAACGCCGACTTGATGATGTAAAGCAAAGCGCCGCAATACAATATGAATTACAGGTACAGCAGGACAGACAGGAATTATGTCGTATCCTTTGCTGCGTTGATAAACTTATTTTGAATGAGCACACACACAGACAGACAGACGGACAGCCGGGCACAGTGTGACAAGGCTGCTGTATTAAATGAGCACACAGCAGAGGCGGAGGCAGAAGAAAGCGAAGAGGCGAAGGAAACAAAAAATAAATCCCCATAAGGCGTAAGCGCTTTGCAGCGGTCACAGTCACAGTGATTCCTTTGGTCAGACAATGGCCATAGAGCAAAGAAGAGCATGGTAGAAGAAAAATGTCGCTGGCATGCGGAATTCAACGCTTAAGCCTATTAAAGAAATGACAAAGAGAACGATCGCCAGCAACGCGACAGACGGTGACAGCACGGCCGTCCGTCTGCCCATCTGTCTGTCTGTCAGTCAGCATGTCTGACAGGCTGCACGGCACAAACGGCACAAACGGACTGCACACGACAGCAAAATAACTCATCAGCGATTGCAGACGCAGCACTGCCGCCCTTGCCGCTGCTGCCATGCCCGCAATGCTAGCAACGCTGCCGCCGAATGTGGCATACAGCAGTGCATAGTTGCGCCTGGCAGTTGGCAGTTGGCGGCTGTTACTGTCCTCTTGGCAATCCTGCAGGATACGTTGCGTTGAAAATTATGTATTCTTCGTTCTTCGCTTTCCGCTTTTTTTTGGTTAACAATGCTCTAAAGAGTGCCAGTGTGCGAGGGGTGGGGGTTGAGGCGAGCAGAAAAAGGAAAACTACGCAACGGATGTTGACCAGACGGAAGCGGAAAAACGGGCATCGTATAATTTATCGCAAACGAAATGAAAACCGAAAATGCGAATTGTTGAAAATTTATAATGCCATAAAAAAAAACCAACAACAACAACAAAACAAGCAAGTCGGCAATTCAGCAGTGGGCGTAAGAATGAAGAATAAAAAAAAAAAAAACAAAAAATAAAAAAACAGAAAAATAAAAGTGCCAACGGAATGTTTTCGTTTGCCGGCACACAATTGTGTGATGACTTCAAATGCTGACGTTGACGCTCACACCGACTCAGACTCCGACCCCGAGCCCGACCCCGAGCCGAACCGAAGGCCCAATGGGCTTTTGTCATTAAATTTCCTTAAAATGCTATTTAAATTTTAAGTGAATTGTCAACAGGCAAATTGCCGCACAACACACACACACACCGACACACACACACTGGCAAATAACGGCACTGCAAAGCATAGAGCATCATAGAATCCTGATGACTTGAAGCTGCCAAGTTTGCGGCACGATAAATTGTTTGAAGCTTTTTTGTGTGCTTCGTTAAAAGTGAAACGCTTCGTTTTGCGTTCACTCTAATTGCCAACGATGCTGCTCTTGCTGCTGCTGCTGCTGCTGCTGCTGCTGCTATCAGATACACACGCACACATAACAGCCATGCCATGCCATGCCGTATACATATTTATACACATATATATACATTTCAAATACCTGAAGCCTGAGCTCATTAGTGAAAAGCGCATAAAAATTGCTTAAAATCAGTTGGTTCTGTTCTATACATGACAGTCAGCGGGTTGCTCTGAAACGGCGCGTTGCCTAAAGTCGATCCGCTTACAAAACAACAACAGCAACAACAACAACACGAACGTTACCTATTTTTGTGTTATTTTAATGCGTTGCTCTCCTTTGAATTGGTTAGATGAATGGCTGTGGATGATTGGCTCACTGACTTTTAGTTAGTTAGTTGGTTGCTGGGTTGGTCTTTCCTTCGGTCGGTCGGTCGTTCGGTAGGTCGTTTGGTCTGTTGGTTGTGTGTTATGTGTTGCGTTTAGTGATGGTTGCAAGTTCAACACAACGAAATTCAATTACATGTGCGCTCCTAACTATGGAAATCAACTGAAAACTTTGCACAGATGTTTTCAACGCCAACTGCATCATTTAGCCATTAATGCGCGAAACTGCAACAACACACCATCACATTACTATCTAATTACACACTACAGATATAAAACTGAAGCCAGGCAATGTTGTTGTTATATAAACTCATTCATTTTGATTACATATATTAAAATCGTTTGGAAACAAGCAATATTTAAACAACGCTTGCAACAACAGCAACAACAACAACATCACACTGTCTGACAATCTGACGAATGCGAAACAGACAAGTGGATATGAATATGTCATGTACATTTCGTCACTGTCAACTTCATTTAAAATCAGAAAATAAATAAGCCAAAAGGAAAAATACATCTATCAATTTGTTTGGCATTCTTAGCACATTTGTGTTGTTGTTGTTGTTGTCGTTGTTGTGCTTGTTGTATTTGTATTGCCAATTGTTAAATTTTACTGTCAAAGTTATTATTAACAACAATGCAAACATGTAAAGCCTTTATTATGAGAACAGCGGAGGGTTTGGCGAAGCAAGCCTGGCATTGTGACTGGACCAATAATACGCGTCTTCCGCAACTTCACTTTGACGGCTTGCGGCTTCTGTATACACATGTATGTATGTATAGCATAAAGATATAATCAAAATGTCAATCTCAATGAAATTGGTTTTATGTCGAGCACAAGAAAAAAGAAAGAAACAATAAGGAGTCTGATTGCGATTGCGACATTGACGAGGAAAAGGGATGTGAAGAGGCAAGCAGAACTTTGTGTGGCGACATCAAAGGCTCAAAATGTAAATAAAATGAAATTGTTTTGGATTTAAGTTCACAAAATGATTGACTGTTAAATACAGCGAATGTGTCGTTTGCTTAGACGAGTCAAGTCGGGCCAGTCCGGTTAGTCACTCGGGCGATGACGGTAAGGCGAGTGTCATTTAGTTTGGCAAGTGAATCGAATCAATTCAGTTGAAGTTGGTTAGCACAATTTGTGGTTTAAAGCCGATGACAACGACGACGACAACGACGATGTCGACGACGATGACAGTTGACCCGCGGCAATGCAGTCTGTACATAACTTAATTAAAATGTCAATGGTGTATTACGCTGAGTAATCGTCATTTACTGATGATGACAACAACGACAGCAACGACAACGACAACGACGACGACCTCTTCACTATTGACATTGTTGCCGGCCGTCGTCAAGCGGCTGCGGTGACGTCCACTTGGGCAAAGGCGCATGCCTTGCATAGCCTTTGACTTGAACGCATGTACCGAAGGGACTGTCGATCTGCCTGCCGACTGATTGAGCGACACTGGGCGACTGTGGGGCCTTGGCTTTCTGCTGCTGCTGCTGATGATGCTGTTGACAGTGACATGCTAAGTACATCAAAATGGCGCACAATGCGTGTGGACTGCAGAAGACAACAACAGCGATTGTTTTCTTTCCTTATTATACTCATGAAGCAATGAAAAATGTTATAATTTCTTCATGAAATTTCCACTAAACAGAAGAAGGCATGTCCTTTAAAGTAGACGACAAAAAGAAAAGACTATATAAATCCATTTTTCGGTAACAATGGGCTTGAAACAGTAGACTTATGCTACTAGTGAGCCATCAGAACTATTTTGATCAATAAATGAGCTGTTATTTTCATAGCGGATTTCAAGAAGGTCTCTGGAACCCAACGAGTTACAACAATGAGCCAATAGTATATTTTCAAAACAATGGTAAACAAGACTCCAACGAAAAATTTGGTTGGCACTGCAAAAAGGGTGTGAAGAGTTATTAATCTTGGGTCTTGTATAATTTATTTTTCTGTTAAAAAAATCTCGCTAAAAAATAATTAAATTAAACAATTTAAAATAAACGAAAAGACTTTTAATGCTTTAATTAAAATTTCTAAATTATACGCAGTTCAACAACAGCGACGAGCAAAAGACCTTAACAGCGAACAGTGAGAGAAAATTTCCCTCAGCACTGTTACGAAAATGTAACAGCAACAGTTGTTTCTGTTGTCTTCTGGCCAAAGCCAATGGGACACTTTGCGAGGATATTTTTACACACAGCACAGCATTGACGCTTTGCCAGCAGCATGTCGAACTCGCTTTGCCAACTTGGTCGACTGCCAAATTTTGCTTATTTTAAAGAATGTACATTTTTTTTCTTTTTTCGTTATTTCGTTATTTAACACTTTCTAAAGCAGCTCAAAAAACAGCACACAATATTATATTACAAAAAGAAAAGTGTGAACAAAAATATTACAAACATTTTCAATTTAATTTACAAAATTACACATAACATTTTGAAATACAACCAATCAAAGGCAAAAAGAAATACAATCGAACAAGCGCAAGAACAACAAAACAAAACATTGGCCACAAGCGACAAAGCAAAATCAATAGGAGTGCCAATGTAGACCAAATCAGAGACCAAAGCCAGTGGAAGTTGAAAGCTGTCTGCATGGTTTGCTAAAAGCCTTCAGCAGCAAACCGACAGCGTCTGCAGCAGCAGCGATAACAGTCCAGTCAGCCAGCCAGCCAGTCAGTCAGTCAGTCAGTCAATTCTCAGTGGATAGTTTGTTCCGCAATTGTGCGCTAAATTCTAATAAACGTACGTCTACATTTATGCCACTTTGCCGACACTAACACACAACACACAAGACGCAACACACAAGACACAACACACAAAACAACATGGTTGAAAAATTACTGCCGCAGACGGTTGAGGCGCATCAGCATCAGCGTCAGCATGGGCATGAGCATCAGCATCAGTCGACAGTCTCTTAATCGGGCAAAAATTGTTGCGGCCTGTGACCTTTTTTGTTTTTTCTCTGTTTGCTTTTATTACTTTCCATGAAAATGTACGAGTTTGAGTTCTTTTTTGGCAATATTTGTTGTTTCTGCCTTTTCGGGGCGGTCGCGCATATTATTGCGAGCATTGAGCGTGTTCGAGCAAATACACGAATGAAGTCGAAGGCAGGCGACAGGCGGCATAGCTCGAAAGTCGGTGATGCCAACAGCATGAGATCGACCTACGACAGCAGCAACGGTGTTGGTGGGCAACGTCGCCATGCAAGTCGTTGAGGCATGTTGCTGCCGTGCTTAGCGCATGGGTGGGCTCACTTAACTAGGCTGGCGTTACTAGAGATTTGCTTTCTTTCTTGTTGCTTGTTGGTTGTTTTTGTTGTTGTTGTTTTTCTGCCATTTTTACTATGTCTGCTGTATTCTGTGCTTTGCCTAGTACATTCATATACATAAGTATCTTTTATTTTATTTTATTTTTGTTTTTTATTTATTTATTTATTTTTCACTTTTTATTTTTTTGTTATTACGATGAGCATAATATTTATTATTTTTATGGTTATATCTAACGATAGTGTGCGCAAGAGTAGTCGTAGTCGTCGTCATAGTCGTCGTCGTCGTCGTCGTCGTCGCAGGCCTTCTGATACCAACTGAGCGTAGAGACGCGCTCTGCCGATTTCGTGTCTCTGTGCGTGTGCTTTCAGGCTTATTTTATGTTGTCTGTTGTCTGTTTTCTGCCTTAGTCCTTTTTGCCAACGCTCATAGTTGTTGGACGGCGTCGTCGTTGGCTTTGACGGTTGTATCGCGTGTTATCGGGCCGGCAAAGGATGCCCAACAGCTTGCGGGGAGTAGTGCCGCGGCAAGTGTTTAGCGTAGGCTGGCCAATGCCAAGTAGGCTTCATGCAAAAGGGTTCCACATTAGGCCTAATGGCGCGCAATCTGTTTTTTGCGTTTTTCGTTGGTTTACATTTTAATTTTCCTAATGAGAAAAATGAAAAGGCTTAAGTGAAACGTGTTTTATATTTGTATATTGCTTATATTTTTCTATTATTCTTTCATATTTCTCTCCTTTTTTTCACATTTTATTTATGTATTTTTTTATTGCAATAAAGTGAGTGGAAAACAGTAAGCTTAGCATGGCAGTGAGTCAGGTCGCGTCGCAACGTGCCGAGAGTGTTGGTATGTATAGCAACAGTTTAACAAGTAAATCTCTTCTTGCAAAAGTCATTCTGAAAATTGAATGAGCATTTTAATAATTATTATTGTTACTTATGGAAAAAGGAAAAACCATTTATTTCATTTCTTTTCTTTTCATTATGTTTAATTGTCTGAAGGCGCTTGTACAATAGAATATGAGTGCTGTACAGTTCATTTGCGTCATGACCTTAGACAAGCCTAAGCATCGCTAATGGCACGCATACAAACAAAGCTCAGCCAATATTATAGTTTAGCCGGGCATATCTTAATTGGACGCATTTTAAGTTCACGCGCAGTTAAGATTAACAGAAGCACAAAACAAAAAGACAGAAATAACAAATGACTTTC
The DNA here is from genome assembly GCA_037044515.1 of Phortica magna. Taxonomy (NCBI): domain Eukaryota; kingdom Metazoa; phylum Arthropoda; class Insecta; order Diptera; family Drosophilidae; genus Phortica; species Phortica magna. The sequence goes on along the minus strand of JBAMBP010001001.1, from coordinate 111,988 downwards.
ATAAGCAATATAGAAATTAATGGGCGAAGATTATTTGGCCTTTGCAACATGGCAAATTAAATAAAAGTGCGACAAAAGAATATGTATATACAATACAAACATATTTCAATCTATACTGACGTACATATGTATGTGTGTGTGTGTGTGTGTGTGTGAGTGTATGTTTGCATGTATAAAATAATTATGTGTGCTAATAAATGTTTAATGATTGTCTGAAGTGATTTTTGTGCTTGTTGTATTTAGTTAACAAAATTTCAGTATTATCAACAAGAACAAATCATGTTATCTGATGCGAATGAACAGATTCAAATTAAGCTGAGGTTTGACCTTGACTGCTATGCAATGCGTTAATGATTCGTTTGCGCCAAGTTGGTAAGAGAGAAGTACAACAACAACAACAACAGCAATAAAAGTCAGGAAAAGAAATTAATAAACAGAAACAAAAAACCACAAAACCAGAAAACAACAAATTTGGCATTGTCAGACTGACAGCTGCGCCAGCATGGCCTGACATTGAGCCAGAACGACAAACATCAGGTCGCTCGGTTGTTCAGTCGGTCGTTCAGTTGGTCAGTCAGTCTGACCAAAAGGGATAATACAATGCTTATTCATAATGAATGAACCACTAATGGTCACAAGTTTGAAAATACACATTCATTTTTGATGTGATCAATAACATTATGAGACCAATGCACGCACGCACGCACGGGCAGCGTAGATACATGGCTACGATTCGATTAAACGAATGACTGCGTGGATGAGTGAATGTTTTGTTGCTCGATTGATATAAATGTCAGTATGACTGACTGGCCGGTCGACTGGCCGACTGAGAAACACAGCGCGCAAATGTATGGCAAGCCTCACTTGCCAATCTCGCAATGATAAATGTATAAAAACATATAATGTATATATGCATGTCAAGGTACAACACGCGAGCCAAAAAAAAAGAATAAAATAATAAGAAAAAATATGCTTTTGAACTTTTTGTAACACAGAATTTGTTAAAGTTGAATTTATATGTTATAAAGCAAATTAAAGATATTATTAACAAAGCGACTGAAGAAAGGAAAATATTGGGAAAAGCATTGTCTGCCAGCTTGTGATTTGAGTGCGAGAACAATGGCCATAAGAACAATCATCGAGAATCGTGCGCTGACAAGGCCAACATAAAGTGCTTGATGCCATTGGCAGATTCGCCGTGCTATTTTTACAACTTTCTCTTGCTTTCTTTTCGTTTCGTTTCGTTTCGTTTCGCTTTCTTTATTTTATTTTTGTGTGCGTTCAACATTTTGTCTGATTTAGTTGTCTGCTTTGGTCTGTTGCCGCTGTCATTCAACTGCAAAACAGACAAATTTACTTATGTTGCACGTACACAGACATAAGACACAAAGGCACATACACACACAGACACAGACATACTTACATGGAGATAATGTTTATGTTCGAGAAAAAAAATAAATAAATGTAATGTAAAAGGATTTCTTAAACAATTTCACTCGTTCGCTTTCGATTATAGCTTATTTATTTTCGTGCTGCCACTGAAGCTTCGTACATGCACAGATACATTCATGTATGTGTTGTTGGACGTGTTTGTGTTGCTTTGAGCTTACTCATTGCGCTCGTATGTGCAAACCTCTGCCGTCAATCCATGTCAGTTGCATGTCATTACACGTTTATTTATGCGTTTATTAATTAACGTTCAAATGCTCATTAAAAATGAATAAAATCGAACAGAATACAATAAAATAGAAGGTATTAAGCCAACAACAACAAGCAGATTAAGTGCAATGTTCCGTCGAATTGGCAACTTTATTGTTGATTTTTAATGCTATTAAGGCACATCTGAGGCGACTTCAAACTTGTTTACTCAGTTGATATAATTGATTTCAAATTGTTAAAAATGCCAGCAAGAATAAGATGAGAAAACACGATGCATGTCTGCAATAAAGAGCATCGACAGACTTACGAAATCAGTTGCTATCGAACGATAAGCATGCAATTAAGCAACGAGAACAAGTGTGAGTACAAGAGGCAATAAACATAAGCCGGAAACTTAAAAATGTATACTCGAACTGATAAATAGTTGGACCATCTTGTCTCCATTAATACTTCATTCCTATTTGTGCTGCAAAGGGTTTTACTGCTCTCCTTCGATGGGTAACATATTATTTATTTATTTCTTTAATTCTTGAAAAACAAATGACTGTCATAAAGTAGGATAATTTGATAATAATATAAAGCAACAACTATAATATGCTATAATATAGTGAGCTTTATGTAATATAATTTAATATATTTTTAAAAAATAAATATAGTAATTATATGAAAAAAAAAATAATATAAAAAAATACGAAATAATTTAATTGATAAAAAAAGAAAAATTCATTGATATTGAATACTGAAAAGTCTCTGACCCACTGGGGGAAATTAATTTGCACTATGCCAGCTACGCCTCTACTCACAGCTGTGTGTGGTCAGAGACATAAATTCTGTGTCTTATTAAAACTTATAATAACTCTGTTAAACAAACTATGCAATGTCAAATGAAACAATATCACATCAGGCGTATACTTAATATTGCGAACTGTTTATATTACGTATACGTCGGTCAAGCAGTAGTTGCACGAATTTGCGTTTAACACTCTTAAACATTTTCTTTGTCTGAAAGTTTGCTACCCGTTGATGACTGTTTTGCATTGTTTGGAAAACTGTCCATGATCAAATCGTCACAAAGCAACTGATATTGTGCCAAATGAAAAAAAAACAATACTTTTAGGCGTATATAAGTTCAAGCAAAGTCGAAAATAATATAATATTTTGCTTATTAATTTATTTTTTCTATTAATATTAATCGCTTCCTCAACATGAGCACAAACGTACTTTGGAGTTAATTAGTATCTCCAGTTATTTTATACGCTTCACTGATTGTGCAGTACTATGAGAACGGCATGCCTTTTGTCACATAGCGAGCGAGATATATGTTATACGATCACTTCTTGTGTACTTGATCAACACGAAGTGATGAGTCAATGTTCGAAAATATGATATTTTATTCAATAGATGACACTTGAAGGGCATCAATTGTTGGTCTCAGCTTGTTTCATTTGTATTTGTCATTTAAGGCAGCCTTACGATTCTATATGGCAAGAGCTTATAATATGCTGCTTAATAAACGATTATCCTGCAAATTTCTTACTTTTGTCGACATGATGAGCACGCGTTCACATGAAAGTCACATTTGTTGCTGTAAGTGCATTTATTTTTGTGTTCATTCGTACGTTCGTTCATTACTTCGTTCATTGGACCGATACGAAGTAATGAATTGTAAATTAGCATGCAAAGCGGCGCCTCAATAATCCTATATACTCACACAAATACACACACACACATACAGGCACATAAACACACACTCAGTGCCAAGAGAAAAACTACACGTTTGACGCTCATTGAGGCAAAAACGGAAATGTCGAATTCAATTTTGTATGTTGGCCATGTAAAACAAAGCCAAAGTTAGAATGGTGATGATGGTGGCATAACGTAACGCAATGTGACGTAACGTAACGTAACGTGACGTGACTTGACGCCCTGCCATAACATCAGATAAGGTGAAATGAGTTGGGTTGCGGTGCGGTGCGGTGCGGTGAGGTAAAGCAGCAAGCCAATCTAATTTCCATATGTTTGCATTCGCATTAATTTGCCATCGATTTATACTTGTGTTACTATGATGAATCAATGCTAGCTGACCAGCAGCAGCAGCAAGACCACCAGAGGACCAGCACTAACACCATACAACAACAACAAGGACAGCAAGATGTTGATGATGACGATACATGGCACTGAAATTTGGTTTCGTATCGAATCGGATCGAATTGAGTCGATTCAACTCAACTCAGCTCGACTCGACTCGACTCGGTGGCTAAGTGTTGGCATTTGGTTTCAATCAAGCGTTGATGAAATTCAACAACTGCGGCAAGTATTATATACATACAAACATATGTTCATATATACATACATCTATAAATGTATCTATGTATGTTTAAATGTGTGCATGCACATTCAAATATATGTGTGTGTGTCTACATTCATACACGCATGCAATAGTTTAATAGTTGCGAGTAAATGAAGGACAAAGTTTTTATGTCACCCATGAGAACAGATGAACGTACCAACGAACGAACGAACGAACGAAAGCATACGGAAAACTTTATTTGTTACACACAAATGACGCCTTGTGAAACGCATAACTGAAACTGAAAATATGTTGAAATATCTTTGCTGCTGTCTCTGTCTCTATCTCTATTTGTATCTGTGTGTGTGTGTGTGTGTGTGTGTGTGTGTGTGTATCTAACTACTGTAACTGCGGTTATGTGGCATCGAAATTGGTAACACAAAGGCAATGAGCAACAGAGTACGCAAAGAAAAGCGAAAGCGACATAGCGACAGAGTAATGTGTCTGTCTGTCTGTGTGCTACTGCATGTGTGTGTGAGTGAAATAGCGTATGTGCGAATGAGTGCATGAGCAAGCGACGAGATCAATTAAGATTCAGCCTGAGGCGTTGTGCCGAAATCGAAATCATGTCATTTTGTGTGTTGTTATCTTTCCTGCATACACAAATATTGTCATACATATGTGTGTGTGTGTGTGTGTGTGTGTGCCTGTAATGGCACGCCTGTGTGTCTGTATTTGTTATATTTTAGTTTAGTTGTGGTCGGTTGGTTAAATGGTGCGATAATAAAAGGTTTATTTTGTCCCAAATGCTTTGCGCACGAATGATTTTCAACACTTTCCGCATTCTGATAGCGAATTCTTTTTGTTTTTGCTACATTTTTTGCCCTTTATGTGCGGCGAGTGGTGGGGCAGCGCGCAAGCGATTGTTACGTTACGTTATGTGTTACATTACGCTACGTGCAATTTCGTTGCGTTGCTGATGCTGTTGTTGTTGTTGTTGCTGTGCGAGTGCGATGTCAGTTTCGCTTGTCCGCCTCAATAATTATTGGCCGCTGTTGCCACAATTCAATTGCCATGCCGTGACGTATATCGTCATGCCTCCAACTACTCACAAATCCAGCAGAAATGACACATATATCTTTTGGCTTTGATTGGTTTCTTTTCTTTCCTTTTCTTTGTCTTGTTTTTGTCGCTTTGTTTTAGTTGTAACTTTCTAACTGAGCGGGGGCGGGTTAGGGTTGGCATAGAGCGAATCTGACTTGGCATTCGTATCCGATTAAGTTGCGCAACTTGTTGCGTGTGTACATATGTGGCATGGGCATGGGCATGGGCATGGGCATGGCTTATAAATGTATGTATGCATGCAGAACGGCTTCGATTTTATCTGCGCCTTGTTGCTAACGAGCATGGGGAGCGACAGCTTGACGGCTATTGAGCGTATTTTGGGCGTAACGGTTCACTTGTAGTCACACTTGCTGCGTGTGTCGTTGCGTGTATATTTGGGTATGCGTAGCGTATTTTGGGGGTTTTGCTCGAATTGCTTTGCGTTAAAGTGTTCAATTTGCACTTTGGTGTTACAACGAATGCGACGCTTTGATTTTTTGTTTCCCCCTTTACTTTACTTTTACCGCCACAGACCAGACTCCCCTGGCCATTTTATTATGCGTGCGCAACAAAAAAACGGTCATTTTAATTCAATCGCACGCAAGAAAAGCAAAATCATCGGCAACCCTAAGCGTTTTTATATTTCAAAATCAATGAAACTTACGCTCTGCTCGGTTAGTTGGCAAGTGTGGGGTGTATTATGCGCATTTAATGTCCATAACGGTTAATGCCATTTAAGTGAAATTACTTCAAGTTTAGCCACACATTAGTTTGCTATCATTTAATTGACAAACATGCTTTCGATGCTCGGCGCTTCGCTTCGCATTGCCATGGCACTGCTGCGCAACGAGCCACAATGCATGTGCACGGCGCTGCAGCGGTGGGGCGTGGCAGGCATGGGAGCGCCATGACAGCAAAGTGATCCCGGCGCATTTATTTCGTTGCAAGAAGTCTTCTTTTGTGTTGTTGACGACGGCGACGGCAACGGCGACTGTGACTGTGATGGGTAACGCTGAGTTTCTGCATGAAGTTTAAAGCGAATGTCAGAGTAGTTGTTCTTGTGCTTGTTTTTGTTTCCTTTCTGACATTGTCGGAAACCTCCTGTGACTGACATCAACTATGCAAGTGCGTATACCATTATTGCCTGCGATACTCTTTGCACTCTCGCTCGCTGTATCTGTCTATCTTTTTCTGTTTCGCCTGTCGACAGTTTTCAAAGTACAGTGCGCTTTTGTTGCTGCTGATGTTGTTGTTGTTGTTGTCGCTGTTGCCTCCGTTGCTGCTGCAATTCAATTTTTGGTGCTTTAAGTTAACATTTTCTTTTTGGTTGTTGAACATATTTGTTTTTTTTTCATAAGCAGAAGAACAAAATGTTTCGCTTGCAATTTCCACGAAGCGTGCATAATGCAACTTCTGTTTGACAGTATTTTTTTCATGTACTTGCTTGTGCAAACGAGCATATTAACTCACTGATGAAGTTCGCAACGCACGCATGAAAGTATCTTTGATATGACAAACCAAACAAATTAATATGAGAAAAAAAGTTCATTTATTTTTAATAAACATTTTTTTTTTTAGATAAGAAAAAACAGGCTCGAGGTCAGTTTTGGTTACAAGTTTTAGTAACCAAAATGTTGGCGATTTTTAACGATTTTTTTTTTTTATATTAAATACAAAAATATACAAATGTCAAAAAATAATTCCTGCCGATTTTTATTTTTTCTTTATTTTTCTAGGCCAAAGGTTTCTTCGCCTTCTAAAGAATTCTAAAAGGGAACATAAAATAAAAAAAATAAATATAAAAAAAATAAGTAAATGCAAAAAAGCAATGAGAGTACACCAAAATGGGGTAAAATGCATTTGTAAAATGTTGTCAACGACACATGTTGCAATGTCATTTTCCCTGTTAACAATAAGCATGCCAAAGGCAGACAGAGCCAAACGACCGAATGAAAGAGCGTGAGTGAGAAAGAGAGAGAGAAGAAGCATGGTTATAAAGGAGGACAAAAAGTGCTGCAAATTATGTAATGACGACCAAAATCGAGAATAGTGTAACCAACAACAACAACAACCAGTAAGAAATAGTAGTCGAGAGTCCCCGACTTCGACATACCCTGAGCCTTGAATTTTTGAAGACTGTTTGAGGCCGATGCCCCGCCTACCTTTCAATTGAAAAAGATTTAATTTCCGTTCAATATTATATACCAATTTTCACTCTTATAGATCAATTGGTTTCAGAGATTCAAAGTTTTTCTATTTTAGCTACATATATGTAGGCGTAACCACGCCCATTTTTTGATTGAATCTTATTGCTCTTTATCCCAATAACATACACGCTTGAACTATATATAGGCGTGGCCACGCCCAATTTTTTATTCTATCTTCTTGGGCTTCAAGTCAGCTATATGTGATGTTTCTGTCTCAAAAGACAACCGAGAAAATATTTTGCATATTTTTACCCGAGGTAGCTATTTGCCCCTCATCGTAAAACTGAGCCCCGGAGGGGAACCAAAAAAATAAGCAGAATCGACGTGTGAAGTTATTTTGATTCTACATATTATAGTTTCCGAAATCGACGCGTTCATACAGACAGACGGACGGACAGAACTAAATCGACTTTATCGATATTGATCAAGAATAAATATACTTTGAATAGTTGGAGATATCTCCTTCTAGGTGTTGCATACATTTTCGACGTCCACAAAACCAAGGGTATACCCTTGAATAATCTCTTGCCACAGTTTTGAAGCTATCGCCTGAAATTTTGCAGGGAGTCCTCTTTCATGTATGGTCAAATCATTGGTCGGCAACAGTATGATTTTCTATTTTTCGTGTTGTGGTAAGCAAAAGTTGTGCAACAACCAATTAGTTTAGTAAAACAAATATTAATTTTTTAATTCGTTTCCTTCCTTTCCCAATGGAGCGTAAATGACATTTTAAGTTTGCTCAGCACTTGAGACTGAAACTTTTCATTGACAGCAACACAAAAGACTAGCAACAGAAACAAAACTTCTGCAGCGACTATTAATTGCTAAGCTTGTAACATGTTACAGCAAATGAACCAAAAAAAGAATTCAATACGAAAAGGAACAGCAAATTAATACCCTTTGGCATTTGGTGTTTTTTCATGACGATTCTATTTTTGCGGATGCTTTGGAAACTTAGTTGTTCTTAACACCTTAAAATGCCCTTCAAAGATAAGAAAAATAATAATCAAACAAAAGCACAAAACCTGAGTTTACAAGTCAAATTATATATTTTCGAGTGTCCGTGAAACAGTATTTTAGTAAGCTACATCTTAGTAAGAGGTGGGTGGAGTAGCATTTAAAAATGTTTACTTCACGTGAAACGAAGATTATAAGCACTTCCTTTTGCTTAATTATGATTTCTAATAAACTTTGAGGGACAACGCGAAAATGAAAATTATGCAATAGAATAAAAATAATCAACTTGACGTTATTTGAGGCCACACACAAACAAAAACTCACTCTATAATTAATTAATTTCTTTTTGTTGTTTTTTATTTTTATTTATATAATTTTTTTTTGTGTTAAAATTTACAGCAAAGCGAAGAGAAGAAGCTTAAAATTGCTGCGCCTTCAAGGGTAGCAAAATGAAATGATCAAACGCCAACGAGAAGCGGCAAAACAGACGACGACGACGTCGACGACGACAGGAAAAAGTGCTCTTAGTGTAAGGCAAAGGCAAAAACAACAACAAAAAGTATATGTATTTATATGAAAGTCAAACACAATTAAAGTAATAACTTCGCTGTTCAACAAGAATTCATGTCTTTTTTTGTTTTTTAGTCCTTCGTACATTTCTGTGTTTTTGCTGCTGTCCTTTTTTTCTTGCTTGGCGGAAACACACTACAATACGCCGACTGAGCATATCAGTGCTGCCACTGTGCTCTCAGCGGCGGCGACATAATAAATTTGGTAATTAATTCTCACTGCAATTGTTGAAAATGAAAATGTTTTTATGTCAGTTTTACTTTTGCCTTCTTTCTGACTTTTTGTTTGCTCGTTTTGCTCGGTTTTTTTGGAGTAATTTTTATTTGTGCGACATTCTTTGAGTAATTTTGTATGTGTTTTTGCGGTCGAAACGCCATGAAAACGCGGCGAAACAATAACAACGACGACGGCAACAACGGCGAAGGTGAAGGTGACGACGGCGATAGGGATGAGGATGCGAGCACAGCGCTCCTCCACACGGACCCAGCATAGAATACAAACAGCGACGGCTGTTAGTCGCTCGGGTCGCCCGGCATCGAGTGAAGTGGAGTCGTTGTTTTGGTTCGGTCAAGCGTCTGTCGCACTGAAGCCAACCGCAAAACTCATAGTCAGGACCAACTGGTCGGCCGGCTGGCTGGACGGACGGACGGACAGCCGGCATGCCATCAACACTACGAATAATAATAATACATAACAACGAAAAAGTTGAACAAATGTGTGAAGTTATAAATTACATTGTGTCAGCATAATTATGACATTAATCACAAGCGTTGTTGGATGACCAAATGACGACGAGGGCGACGAACAAATGAATGAATGAGGGCAGGCGTGGGCGTGGGCGGAGGGCTAGTGGGACATAAATACACACACAGACACAGGAACGAACAAGTGTGCGAGTGTTTGAGTGAGCAAGTGAATCACTCCGACTCAGAACGGAAACGAGCTGATAAGAACGTCACTTCCCTGTTGTTGTTGTTGTTGCTGTTGTTGTTTTACACTTGAGCCCAGCTGTGTGGATATTGTGTGTCGTATTGGCCATAATTGGCCTGGCCTAAAGTCATTTCATACAATGGCAATAACGACTTCATGATATTTGACGGGCGACGCAAATGTTTGGCAAATAATGCAATTAAAACTTTTAACAAAAAATTCAATACTAGTTTTAAGAGTAACTTATTTGTTAAAAAAATGTTGATTTTTTTGCTAAAAATATTTTTAAAAATTGCCTTTTAGACTCTGAAAAATTATATGACAAAAGACTGATTGAATAAGCGAATTCGAATGTTTTGCTTTTGCATGAAGGACGCAGCTAAGCGTGCATTTGCGTCTATAATGGCAACGCGGCACTGTAAGAGAGACAATTGCAACGTGTTCGAGTGTCTTGTAGCTGTCACGTGCCTGCTGTCTGCTACAGGCGGGCGCCCACACACATGGGCTTGTTTGTGCAACCCAAGTTTGGCAAGAACAACAAGTGTTGCCAATAACAATGCTCAACGTGCGCCTCATTTCATTTCGAACTGTCATTCGCTTAACCGCTGACGTTGGCATGGCATAAAAAGCAACAACACAGACAGACGGACCGAGAGAAACCGTCAGTGAATCACAGTGTCGCTGCAAATGCCAACGTACACCGACTCTTAGAAAAACAATAACAACAACAACAACAATAACAATAGCAAAAAACAGTCCTCGTGTGACGCATGCCAGTCAACTTGTCAGGCGACAACATTTCGCTCCACTTCCGGCTTAGCGCCGTCCGATTCGCTGCCGCCTCCCCGCCCGCGCTTACCAACATGTCAGTGTCGCTGTTGTTGCCACACGGGCCGAGCCGGGCCGCCTTCATCACGTTGCACGTTTGAAAATCGTTGTCAACGCAACTGCGACAAGATCCTTTTTAAGCCGTGTCATCATCATCATCGCCGCCGACATCGCCGTCGCCGTCGTCGTCATTGTCATGTGAGTTATTGTTGCGCTTTTGTTGATGACTTGCGTCCTTTTGCCTTTTGTGTAAACATGGCCAACAGGCATACAACAACACATACATTCACACACACACACACACATGTGTGAAAATTCGCGTTGGCTTGAATTCACTAAAAATTCCACAAATAAATTACAACAAGAAACTAACAACAACAAATACTAAAAAATGATTGAAAGCGCATTTATTTTTTTTTGCAAGTTTTACTTTTATTTTTTATTTATTTAATCTTTTCATTTATTTTTTTTTTCATTAAACAAGTGCATTGTTATGAATGAATTTGAAAAGTGTTTTATAAAAATTGTATAACGAAATTTCCTGTGGAAAAATGATAATTTAAAGTTTTTATACTCTTGCAAAAAAAAGTATGCTAACTTTGTCATGAAGTTTGCAATGCAGAGAAGGAGACATCTCCGGCTATTTAAGTATATTGATCAGCACGATGCGGCTAGCTTATATAGCCAAGTCCGTCTGTCTGTCTGTCTGTTTCAGTGCAAGCTCATCCTAGAGTTTTAAGCATATCGAAAAAATGTAACCACTCTAGCATATAGCTCCCATAGGAATGATCGCTCAAAAAGAAGGTTTTCTCTTAAAAAATAGTTTGATTTTGGAGCTATCGACATAACATTTCGGACAAAAATACTCCGACATAAACGAAGATATAGTGCAGAAATGGTCAAGATCGGGATACGTCGGGAGAAGATTTTTGTTAGAAAAACTTTTTTGTTCTTGAATATAAACAAACCAAACTTAGCAAATACGTGTTCTTATTAATGCTTGACTATATTCCGAAGTTTTATAATCATCGGACAGAAGGGCGTGGCACCGCACATACAGAGAAGAACTTTAAAATGGGCTGTCTCTATAAGGAGACGAGTTAGAAGATTGCAAAATGTAGTGAAGTATAACTGCATTGCTTTCTTTAAGATGAATTCAAAAATGGGCTTGGCGACGTATGTAATTCTTATTGGAAAATTTATAAAAAAGGATTTTCCAATAAGAATAATTGGAAAACGTTTTGAAGTGTCTATAAGTTTCGGCAATACCGAAAATAGTTTCCCTTCTGGTTTTTTTAACATTTGGTTAAACTTTCCTTTAAAAGCCAATTTTCATTAATGATGCTTTTAAGGTTGCAAAATGAACAGTTATGTGCTCGAATTTGGTTTCGTTTACCAAAAGTTCTTATTGCAATTGTGTCATGTTGAGAGTCGAAGCTTCATTTTGATAATATGCTAATTTTAGACTAACAAAAGAAGTTAACGCAAGAACGTCTAACAATTATACACATACGTGTCTGTGTGTGTGTGTCAGTGCAATTACAATAAAGTGTTGTTAAACGAACTAAAATCGCATAGTGAGACAATTGAATATATCATGTTACAAACATCCATGCATATTTGCAATGCACAAATAATTAACAGAAATGAATGTAAAATTGATTGAATTTGTTTTCGCATTATAATTGATATTTATTTCGTGTTAAGTGTGTGCAATTAAATTACAAACACACAAAGCATAATTAAATTGGCGTTCAACCAACCGAACCAATCGACAAGCGACCTGTCGATGATTCCTGTCATGTCTCAATGCCGCAACGACCCACTTCCTATACGGATGGTTAGCCGCTACATTTGAACATTGGCTATTGACGAATGACGTACGACGCACGACGTCCGTTGTCCGTTGTCCAATTTCCGACACATTTGTTTAATGCGACTCAGTACGCACGAACAGCAACAACAATATTGAAAATCATGTCAGTCGCTCTCTCTCTCTATCTCTCTCTCCCTTGATTTCTGTCTAGCTCACTAATAGTATTTAACCACTTAGGCCACAATTCACATATGGTATGTATGTATGTATGTATGTATGCACATGTGTATCTATATCTCATACTTTAGGCTTAGCATTTTACGACACGGCGCACAAAAGCGACGGCAACTCGAGCAAAGCAACCTTACATGGCACTCACCTCAAATGCACCCCAGAGAGTAAATTTACGCATAGTTTGCGTTCCAAGTGCCAATTATGTCAATATAGACTGACTGACTGTCTGACTGAATGGCAAACAGACGGACGGACGGACGGAGGGACGGATGATGGTAGGAGTGCGTTTGGCGTCGCTAACGAAATTCGCGTATTCGCGTTCATTGCTCAAACAATTTAACTGTCTCATTATTGTTGTTGTTACTGGCGCTGCTTAATGAAAATTTATTGATTATGTTGGCGCTTTCAGCAATTTTTTTTGTGTTTTATCAGTCGTCGTACTTGAAGGCATTTTCTTTCTCTTTTTCTCGATTTTATGACCGAAATTATGGTATTGTTGTTGGCTAATTGAAGTCAGGTTAATAATTCAGATTTAATGATGTCATAGTGGAACATGTTGAACGTTCTACTTTGTACACCGAACCACCTTTTTGGCAATTTGTGTGCTGTTGCTGTTGTTGTTGGTGGTGTTGTTATGCGCATAATTTTCACTTAACAAGAAGTACGCATAGAGATCTTCGACTCGCTGAGCTAACATGGCAAATGGAAGTGTTTTTTTGCCATGCCAAAAATAGAAAAGACCAAAGACCAAAAGAAAAATCGCTATTTTATTGCCATTTTCATTTTCATTTTTTCGCGTTACTTTTTATTTTTATTAATTTATTTTATATATAAGTAATTTTTAGTTGGTTTGTGCCAACATAAATATTTGCTACTAATTTCTTTATAAAGTAAGGCAAGGAAAAAAGTATATGGATTTTTTTTTAATGCTGCATTAGTGTAATGTATATGGAAATGAAGTTAAGCGTGGAAAAGTTCTTTAGTTCTTCGGTTCGTTCGTTCATTTGCTCGTTCGCTCGCTTGTTCGTTCACTAATTGCTTTTGCAAAATTTTCGCGTGGTATTTTTTTGGTTTTCTTGAATTTTTTCTTTTTGCTTTTGAAGTAGAAATGCTGTGAAAGCGTTGCCCGCCAGCAAAGTAACTTTATAGCTGAGAAAAGAGAGGAGCAAAATGGGTAAAGGAAAAAAAACTTACAGCAAAACATTTTTTTGCAAAAGATGAGCAAACATTACATTATATGAGCGAAACTTGAAAATTGTAAAAAGTAAAAAGAAAAAATTTAATAATTAAAAATTAAAAGAAAAAAAAAACAAAAAGCCGCAACGACTTCGAAATATGCAATGTGGCCAAGTCAGAAATAAATATATTTTTATAATTACACACGTTATTGTAAACTACATTTTTAGTTTAAGTCTCAGAAGAGAGCATTTTAGCTTTGTCATTAAGTTTGCAAAGCCTGCAAGAATTTATGCCATAATCGTCTCGATCGTATTCTATAACTGTCATTGGAACGATCGACAAAACTTTGTTACTACAAGTTTTTACAATAATTTATTAAGTTTTATAAGAATTGAGCTTAGGAGAGGATTATATGGTACAAACTTACAAGAGTATTAAAGTTTCCACAGACCCGAAAATATTCTACTTTATATTAAAAAAAATTTTGATTTGCTAATGTCTGTTTGGCAAGGCGCCATATTGTTGTTGTTAATTTGTTGAAAAATAATTAATAAACACATAATAAACAAACATATTTGAGGATATATGTAAGTGTATTTGTTGTACAAAATAACTAAATTCTAATTACAATAATTAAAGCTGAAGCGACTGGGGTCTTCAGCTGATATATGCACCACATGACATACATACACATGCACATACATGATATAATTTTGCTTGTTTTTCAAGTTGAAAGGGTTTGGCTGCGGTCTGAAAGCGTTATTTGCGCAGCTGTTGTTGTGTTGACAGCAACACCTTTTTAACTCGCATAAAAATCACAGGGAATCTGTTACTTTGCCTTTCACGTATGTGTGTGTGTGTGTGTGCATACATGTATTGCATAGAGCAACATGCAACAATTTGCGGTCGCGTTGCTTTAGTTTATGCACTTCAGTGACTTTTGAGGTTATTATCACTTGCAGCGACACCGACACCAACACCAACAGCAACACCAATAGCAACAGCAACAGCAGCAGCAGGAGTCAAAGTCATAAGTAAAAGTGTTGCCGCTGTCATCTATGTAGCGAGCATTGGCATAAAACTTTCTCATTTATTTCACTTGAATCCACTTCACTGAGATAAACTTGTTTGTGCACGCACCACAGCCCCAGTCGCGCACACGTTTGTCCTTGCCAGCGTCAACCTCATCGCCAACACTAACAACAACGACAACGACAACAACAACATCAACAGTATCATTGCCGATGTTGTTTGCTTGTATTTTTTTGTTTTCGTTGCCATCACCGTCACCATCAAATGTATCGTCACTGTTGGTGGCAGGCGTGTCTGCCTTCAATTGCCTTTGCCTTGTCATCATAAACGTACGTCCTTTCCTTTCCTTTCCTTTCCCATTCATTTCCATGCCTTTGCTTTCCTTTCCATTCCCTTCCATGCCATTCCATGCCATTCATTCTCTCAATTCAGTTGGCGGTTCTTGTTGATGTTAATAATAATGTTTGTTATTTACTTTATGATACTCTGATATGTCGTTTTGAGCGCAGAGCTTACCACATACACCAGCAACAACAACAACACCAGCAACAGCAACAACAACACAAGCATGCTGTGAACCTTTATAGAGATTTACAAAGTCTTACGTATAGAGTTGTCCTTTGGCTCTTATTTATTTTGTTGTTGTTGCTCGTCGCATCGTTATTCAAATTTACTCTACTACCGTGTTAATGCTGAAAACAATCAGCTTTAAATCACTCCATAATACGCACACACACACACACACACACACACACAGTTGTCTACATAAATAATATTGTATGTGCGCAATTTTGCATAATGTTGACACTTAAAGAAAATATTCTTCTGCTGCTTTGCTTCGTTTGCCTTGGTCTTGGTCAATAACTGTTAGTTTGTATGTGTGTATGTGTGTAAATGTGTGCATTAACAAAGCAATAACAAACACAACTTGTATCTTTGAGTGACACAGAATTGTGCATTATTCTTAACACTTCATTTAACTGTTTCATAAATTAAGTATTTCCCACCGCAATTTCCGCTTTTGCTTTGCACTACAAAAGTATCTTTTCTTTGAAACTCACAACTTTTCTGCAATTGCCATTTCTTCTCTATTGGCAGTTTTTCTTATTTGTATTTCAAAGGTCATTTGCATCGTTTTTACGCTTAACTTTTGTACAATTTTCGCAAACGATGTCCTTGCTGTGCTCAAGGCAAAACCAATTGCACGAATTTTGACGCATATTTTGTTGCTTACAACAACAACAACAACGCATATAACAACAATGAACATAAACAAATAAATAAATAAAGGCGCTAAAGGACATGAACATCGATGCGCTTTTGCCATGCTAAATTTGTATTTGATGTTGGTTCGTTGTTTGTTTGTTTGTTTGTTTTGTTGTTTTGACTGCAACGCGTTGCATACAAATTGCGGCATGCAAAAATAAAAATAAAAAAAACGAAAATTTATTTAAAAACAAATCAACAAAGCAAAAAACAAAAAACAAAAAAAAACACACTTGATTGCGCTTAAATCAACTTGCTTGTGATATTCCTTTAGTCAACATACTTGTCTATCGGCAATGCTCAGCTGAGCTGCGCGGAGCTGCCAACCGCTTCCATTTGCCAATCGCATGTTCAGCGCTGTTGTGTTGTTTGTTTCGTTAGACGGCATGGAACATACGTGTGTGTCTGTTAGTTTGTTTGTTTTACTTCATTCGTTATGTTATTTTGTTTTTATTCTCCTTTTTTTTTTGCACGCCAACTAAGTGTGCGTTTCTCTGTCCGTCCGTCCACCCTTTATGGCAATTATCGGCGTGTAACAGTCGGCAAGACAACAAAGCAAATCAACCGACAGTGCAATTTTTGTGGTTTACAACGAATTCGTTTGCCGTTTCGTTTTTTCTTCAACTGCAAAATGCCGCACGTTCGATTGCTGAGCGCGGGGGGCACGGCAAACGATACTGTTTTCTTTTTTGGCTTGTGTTTGTGTTTGTTCGCTTCAATTATCCTGAAACCTGGTTTGGAAAACCGTTGAAAATTCATTTAGAAAACTTGTGGGCGTCGTCGTTTGAAGGCATGTTGAGACTTGCCATCAAACGATATCGCATCGTACCATGTTGTGCCAATTTGCATTCAAAGTGTTTTGATATGCTGTTGTTGCTGTTGTTGTTGTGCATGCATTTTGCCGTCGTCTGTTGTATTTGAACTCTAACCTCTGTCTTGGTCTTGGTCGATGAAGTGCACACATTTCTAACACGATATTCTATGCAACTTGGCTTTATTTTATTGTATTTTATTGTTGTTGTGTTTGTTGTTTTTATAGGTTTTTAGGTGCCAACGATTCTCATGTTTTTTGCCGTTGCCGTTGTCGCTTTTTTTATCGAAATAGTTAACCAACTGACTACAACATGCATTGATTTCTATGCAAAATAAATTTAAAGAATGCCTGACACGGCCTTGCCGAAGTTCAGATACTTTGCACGTCCTTTGCTTTGTGCCACAACCATTTTATTCTTTGGAATCTCATTTCTCAGACGGACATGTCTATATGAACTCGTCTTGTCATGCTGATCCCGAATTTATATATTATATAATGTCTTCTCCCATCGTTTACAAACTTCAGCACAAAGTTGATGTGCCATGCACTGCGTGAAGCGCATAAAAAACAACAGATACAAAGATAAAGTAATTTACATGCACAATGAAATTGAAATTCTTCCTTTTCTTCTTCTTGTTTGCATATTTATAAACTGCAAAGCATGAAACACAAGTGCAATAATAGAGCATGAGTAATGAAGTATGCAAAAACAAAACAAAAAAAAAAAGGAATCATTTGAAACTATGCCAAATACTCAGCATTTGATTATTTGGCATACTTTTGAAAAGATTTCGGGCAATTTGTGTTTTGGCCAAAATTCAAATTAAATTACTTGAAGTTTATTATGTGCAAAGTTCAAATAATTTCAACTCTTTGCTGTGCACAACATACAAACACACAATTTTCAATACAAAAGAAAGCAAAAATTTTATGTTTAAAAAGTTTTTTATTTTATTTTTTCGTAAAGACGAGAATACTTGAAACTTTTACGATAAAGTTAGTGTACTTTAATGTAAGCCAAAACCGACTTTAATTAGCACACAAATATCTTGTACAACACATGTGCATACACATGTGTGTGTGTGTGTGTGTGTGTGTGTGTGTGTGTGTGTGTGTGTGTGTGTGTGTGTGTGTGTGTATGTGTGTCAACAACCTGTGCTGTGCCAATAATGAAGGCATAGCAAGTTCGACCAAGTTCGATCGTAAAGTTTTGCGTTAATTTCAAACAACTTAACTTATTTCAAAGTAACGCAAAACGGTAACCGTAACGAGCGACAACAACTACAACAACAAAAATAACAACAACAATAACAACAAAGTGCTAAGCCAGCCACTTGCAACAACTTAGCAAGAAACTCTAATAATTGTTTTGTGCTCAAGGGTTGAAACACCTTCGAGTTCGCATCATTAAGCATGGCATTCATATTTATTTTGACGCAATTAATATTCATGCACTTACACACACATAGAAAAAACTAAGCAATGTCAAATGAGCCAACAAACAAAACCCTCTATTGGAAATTCATGTTAGTCTCAAAAGAAAAAATCAATCTTTGTGCAATATCGCTGAGAGCGGGGTAGCCCCTTAAGTAAGCGCCATTTTTGGCTTTGCCACTTGCCACACAGAAGCACACACAGCAGCACACTCAAGGCGACAGAGGTGGCGACAGAGGCGGCGATACTTTGCACGTGAATGCGTCGCCGCCTACGATGAACTCAAGCCAAGTCAGTAACTTCATTTAACTGCAGTTTTCAAGTGGTGACACACAACTCAACTCAACATAACGCAACAAAACCGAAGAACAGAAGTTTTCATATAATTTTATCACGTATCACATGTGCACCAACCACTCACACACACACACACAGACACACACATCGCTGCTGCTTCAACGACTTACATATACTACATACATATTTTGTACAAAGATATAAAGATATATAGCAACATACTAAGCTCACAGCGATACAAGTGCTGCGCGTGTGTGTGTGTGTGTGTGTGTGTCTTTCTATTTCGTTGCATAATTCATATTTTGCGCTTCAAGTATTCAAAATTATGTACAAAGTACGTCGTGGCTTCAAAGTTTCATTTTATTTATTATTCCTCCTCTTTTTTCGGTGCTCCTTTTATTATCGCTCCATTATGAGATAAAGTTTTCTTTGTGCGCTGCCAAAAGTCAGACGACGACGACGATTGGCAAACTGCAAAAATGTCAGACAGTTAATAATGCAAATCATGTGTGTGTGTGTGTCATGTGTGTGCTCGTGAACATGAGATTTAATATATCTCAAAGTTATAAATGACAAATTACAAGTAATTTTCTAAAAAAAGAAAAACAAAAGAAACCAACAAATTTAATTAGTTAAAAATGCAAACAATTTTTCGCTATCAAAATTTGTAAGTATTTTTGTGGAACATACTTAAAGTTATGTGTATGTGTGTTTTGTGTGTTGTAGCAAGAGTAACAGTTCTGTAGCATTTTAGCATAACTGCGGCTTGCAAGTCATTTATGTGAAAAATGCCCTGCAGTTGTGAAGTGCAACGATTGCCGGCTGCATGGAACATCTTATAGCGGCAACGGCAACTTGCAACTTTCGATTATATACTCGAGTCGTTGGCGTACATAAACATGCATATACATACATATGTATGTATATATGTATGTATGTATACAAAAATGTGCAAAAGTTTTCTCAGCTTTCGACTGACTTTTCAGCGTGCCTCGTTAAATTTGTAAACAATAAGTAACTTTCACACTCAAAACACGCACGCACGCATGAATAAAATAGCAAACTTGCACAAAGTATTAAAGCAACAGGAACAAAAAAAAAACAAAATAAAAGATTAAGAATGCAAATTTGAGAGTAACAAAAAACAAAAGTAAGAAAACCGAAGGAAAAAAGTTATGAGAACAATTCAAGAAGTAATGCAATGTGTTCATATCAAAGTAAACTTCTTGGCAGGCAGGCGGCGATAACTTTACCGTTAGTTGCTCGACTCAATTTAACAAGAAAACACACATGAGTGAAAACAATGTTTTGAGGTATTTACACTTGATATGCACTTGATGGAGCGCAGTGCGGCTTCGACGAGCTCTGGCATAGCAAAAGTTCTACAAGCCGTATAATAAATAGGATGCGCTTATCGCACAGAGCAAATAAGGAATTCATTAGTTTTGTTGTTGAAATATTAGTGAAGAGAAAAGAATTTTCAAATTGAATTATAAAGAAAAATCTAAAACAAAAATAACAAAAAGCAAATCGAAAAGCAAAATGCAAAATGCAAAGAAAGCGCCATCAACGTCCTTGTCGTCCTCTCGTGCTCGTGCTCGTCGTCGCCTGCTCTTTCTATTATTCCGTTTGATGTTGCTTGGCACGCGTTAAACGCTTGAGGTGCATGGCCGCTGCTGCCGCCGTCGCCTTCACTTGCAATTGTGCACAATCGGGGCAGACCGGCCGACCGGACTGTATGGCGAATTTGTCTGCCGTGATGGGCTGCGCACAACGTGTGCACTTGAAGCAATCACGATGCCATTTCGTGTTCAGTGCAACGATTGCATTCTCCGTGATCGGCTTGGCGCAGCCGGCGCAACGTGCCGAGAAGAATGCATGAAAATCGTTTTCACAGAACACGCAACCGTTCACCTCATAGTACAGCTTGTCCACCAATGACGTGCCACAATTGACGCAACGGAAACAATTCTCATGCCATTTGCCATCGACCGCGCGTATCACACGCTCCAGTATCGGCTTATCGCAGCAGCAACAGTGCTCCACATGATGCTCCTGATGGCACTTCGAGCACACGGCCGCATCATTGATCACGCTGTACGTCTCGCCCTGTATGGGCTGCTCACAGTGGCTGCACGTGAAATGCTTCGGATGCCATGCTTTGCCCAGCGCAAGCACCGTGCGATGGCTGATCGGCTCCTTACACTTGTCACAGACGGCGGACATGTTACTTTCTTAAGTTAAAAATGTAATTTTGGTTTTTTTTTTGGTGTTATTTTTATTTCCAAAAATTTTTATAGGAAATTTAGAAAAGAAGAAGCAAATGTTTTCATACTGAATTTTTAGACATAAACAAAAAGTTGATTTATAGCAAAGCAGAGATTAAAAGTTTAAACAATTTCTCCAACATAATTTTTTAACTCAAGCAATGCACACACACAGCGAGGTAAGAGATATTCCTGTATATATATTTGTTGACCTTATGATCATAAGTTGTTAATACAATATATAATTGTTTAGTTACAAATCTTCGAGAACAATTTTCGAATGCTAAACTGCCGTATGTGCGCTTGTGGTGCTTCATAACATAGAAATACATATATGACATTCTTTTTAAATTTATTGACAAATGATTAACGCGGAAATCACATGTATCCGAACTCCGTTTATAGATTTTTTTTAGCCAGTGAAAAACTCTGCCTCTTGTTTTTAAGTTTTATACTCAAATATATAATATAATATATAAGGTTCGATATAAAAAAGCAATTATTATGGCATTCAATATGGTTTTGTTTATTTACTCATGTAAGGGAAAAAAGTTAATAAATATAAACATTTCAACTTGATTTTACATTAAAGATTAACTAAAATTTTACACAAATTGCATTGATTGCTTTTTTTACAGTGTTAAATTTTTTTCAATGCTTTTTTAACCAATTTAAAATCGAAAATGGTGACAATCAAATGGTGCAATCAAATTTTGAGCAAGTGCTTGTACCGCTCACAGACGAGCGACGAATGGAACGGATACATTTTGTAGATCAAGCCAACGCAGTTGTCGACGCTCTGATCCGCACGCCTCTGATTGACGCCCGTGCCGCGGCGTTGCTTTGCCTCGCTCAGTCGAACCGTTGCCAGGAGAAGCTTAGCGTCGGGCAGCACGAACTTTGCGCCGGCAGCTTTCTTAACTCTGAACGGCGCATTGCCACTTGCACCGCCAGAGAGACGTTTGTCAGCGTTGTTGATCTGTTGCCCATTTGCTCTTGCATTGTTCATCGTTGGCAGTTTATAGATGATTTGTTTGTGTCTTCTCCGCTGTTTGTTTAGACTGTGTGAGATTTTTGCAAGTTCCTTTCGACTTGCATGCGCCACAAAGTTAGCAAAGTTATCGATTCTCTTCACGCCTTCCACCATCGCTTCGATTTCTGTGTTATCTTTTGGCACTTTAGTCTCGTAGTCATTCACAACGAACATTTTGCGGCCGCTTAGCTTCGATCTGCTGCTGATACATTGATGCGATTTCGAATCGCTTTGGAATTGATCTGTCATTAGATGCGTATACATATCGCTTAAAGTATCCGGCGCATTTGTGTATTCGCTCTGCATTGTCAGATGGCGTGGCAAGAGTGGAAACAGTTCATGAGGTTTCCTTACGCCCTCAAACGGAAGATAGTCCGATTGACTTTGCATAGGCAAGAACCCAGGATCGCCGAACGCTTCCGTAATCCATTGTCTCTCAGCGGATACTTGATTATGCCATTGTATAAAATTTGCTGAATAGTTCATTTGTGTATAAGGTTTCTAAAATATCATGTATATATGCATGTATTTGCCAATGGCCTTCCAAATCTCAATGACTTTTAATGCACAACTAACTAGATACATTTGTATTTATCTATTTTAAGTTTTCTGTTGCTTGTTGTATAAATAATATCGCTTTGCCAAACTGTAAGCCAATTACAAGCGTAATAAATGAGTGCCTAAGTGTTTGTGTGTGTGTGTGTGTGCGTGTGTGAGCGGTTATAAATAATGAACGCATATACAATTTACAACGTTCGTAAAAGTGAACGATGTAAAACAAAATGTATAAAATTCAATTTATAACATTTCGCATTGCCGAAAAAAAGTAAAATACATAAAAATTATCGCCAACATCAATTTCAATAAATGCTGACGAACGCATAAATAACAAAAAGAAAAAAATATAAAAGCATATATAATACAAAAAAGGAAATAATACAACGTACAAGTAACTGAACCTGAACCTGAACGTGAACCTGACCCGACCTGAGGCCCTATAATATGTGTCATACACGCGCTCGCGCACGTTCCCAACAGACTCAGCGTAACGTAACTGCTGGCCACCAACCACGCCCACTGCGCGCACACGGCTTGTTCGTATTGATGGCTTACTGCTTGGTCTGTGGTTAAAGCATTCGACTTCCTTTATTGTTATTATTATTTTATTTTATTATTTTTGTTTCACTTTTTTATGTCTGCGCATAATTTTTCTTCATTTAGCAAATGCGCAAACACAGAAATGAAATCTAATTAAATTCGGCAACGAGCTAAAGTTCAAAGCCGACGCTCATGGCAACAAACACATTCTCAAACAATAATTTTCAGACACAATTTATGTTTAAAATTCATTTCAGAAGTATCTAATGTATGTAGGCAAACATACACACACACACACACAAACTCCATATTATGAAAATATATGTCAATGAAATCACTAACGATTGAAACAAAATCTGTAATTACAGAAATGTGATTAATTTCCGAGTATGTCATTCGATAATATTCAATTTCTCGTCAATTATAAATTCTCGACTATTCATTCAATAATTCAAATTCCAAATCGAAATCCAATTAACGATGCCATTTGAAAATGTCAAACGGTAAATATTTTCAAATATTAAGGTTTTATTAAATTTCCGGCATTTGTATTTATACATATGTATATATATCCAGTTTTATTCAATACCAATTGTTGAAGTTAAGCTCATCACAGTGGAACACAGCAGCGTTGTCACTTCAATTGGTGCCGCAGTTGATTGAAAAGGGACCATTTCGACATAAAAACTACCAATTTTCTTTACATACAAAATGTTCAACTTGGTTACATTATTGATGGGCTTGAAGTGAACACACATGAACACTTGTACAAATGGTACCAAATGTGTACACCAACTTTGGTCCAAACGCACCAAATGTGCCAAATTGAAGCCAAAATTAAATGCTGCTCGTATACGTTATTTATTAGCTTAGAGCATTGATGACGATTGCCTTGTTTAATTTGTTTGTATGCATTTACACACAGATACGCACATAAATATATGTATGTATATACACACACACACACACACACACATGAACATGTTGATTTTTTGATACTTTATTGTAAATATATTTGTAAATTAATATTTGTTGAAGTTGTTTCTGACAAATTACATTATACTAAATTGAATAATTTGCAATTATGTTTTTTCCGCCTGCATAATATATTCATCTATGTGTGTGTGTCTGTGTGTGTGCGTGTATATATTGCATTGTATGCGTTTTTCGGTGCTTCGCAAACTCGTTTATGTATCGTTATTATGGTCCGTGTGTGTATGAGACATTTATTGATATTTTGCATGGCAACTGTGAAATCACTTAATAAAATTAAAACATATTGATTTGCGGTGCTTTTATAGGCTTTCAGCGTGTTTTAACCTTTCAATTATATCCCGCTGAGAGCACAAGCCTAAGTGAGATCGAGTGGGACAGCGACATGCATGTCAAGTTTTAAACTGTTTGGCAAGCCCCGTTGGGAGTTGCTCGGCAGCGCCAGACACTTGGATATGCTTTTAAATGTTATGTTGTCATTGTTCACTTGTATGACAACTTGTTTAAGCACACACGCACACACATACACACACATGCATTTGTGTATGTGTGCTTGTAGACAAGTGATTAAGTTTGACATAAAACACGACCAAAATCAAACATGAATTCATTGAAAGATACAAGAAATCAATTTATTAGGCACATTATCAATAAGCGTCAAATTCAAAGTAGTCGTCTGCTTGTATGTGTGTGTGTCTGCATTTATTTTTTGACAAATTTAGAACTTACTTTGGTTGAAAGTATCCGTTTGATGCATCTTATGGCAATGTCGCACTCAAGCTTAATCAACTTTCTTAATCATGTTTCTGCCTGAAAATGAGAAATAATTGTTTGTTAGTTTTGAGATCCTTATTAAGTGATCAGCTGTTTATCGAAAGGTAGAATTTCTTATACCCAAACGGTTTACTTCTCCGGTGACGGGTTACACTAGAAGGTTCTAAAACATTGTAGCGCGAAAATAATACATCATAATTACAGTTGGAAAGTGAGAATGTATGTGAGATCTTTTTGGAGACGTCTGACAATCATCCTGCTGATCAAAGATCCTGCCAGATCCGGACTTGGCTTAGAGTTGGGTTGAGTTGCGTTGTCGTCATCCGCTCAAATAGCATAGCAAGTCCAGAACAGGTTTCCTATTTATAGTTTTCAAATACATGAAAATAAAAAGTAATAATTATTATTTTTTTTATTTTTACAAACTATAAAGATAAAAATTTTTAATGATGTCTGTAAAATGCATTCAATCGTTGCTTGTTTTGCCACTTCGTTCCTGAAGTTTGTAATATTTCTTACATCTTATTTGTTTTAAATTCTGCTGCCCTTCATATATTTCTTATGCATTTTGTCTTACACATTTTATTGTTGTAGCAAATAAATTACATTCTTTAATTTGATTTTTTTTCTTCCTTTGCGATATAAAATAAACAATGTGTGCGTACGTTCCTGGTTGGATTTTGTAGCTGCTTTATGGTGGCAACATCTACAGCAGTAGCCATGCAGCGCAGTGTGTGGTTGGCTTGTGGCTGGGAGGGTAGGGGGTTAGGTGTGTCTGTGTGTTTACACTGCAATGTTCTCAAAAATTATGAGTAATAAAAAGTGAACATTCCATTTTAAGTTGTACCTCAACTCAACTCAGCTCAGTGAAACCCTTTTGCCCGAACCGACCTTTTACATGAACTTTGTCATAAGACTTTCTTTTATGTCCTTTTCGGTTTGTTTGTTTCTTTGTTGCTTTCCTTATTTGTGTGTTTATACACACATATATGTGTGTGTTTGAGTCTTTGAGCTAAGCCGAGCCGAGCTGAGCAAGCGTGTTTGTAATTTTATTAGCCATGTCGCCTTTTTATATGAATTCACATTTCAACATGTCGCCACATTGAAGATTTTTGATGATAATGAAACATGATATAATACTCTCTTTTTCTTTTCGCTGGCTTAGCAACAACAACAACATGCCATTTCACTCGCTTTCGGCATTTGCGGTTTCTGACCTATGCCGCATTCATACACAGTCGGTTTATGGGTTATTATGTGTAATTAATTTCGGTTTGCAAAATTACATATTTAAGCTAATCATAAATTTCTTAAACCATCATCAGTAAGTTCTTTATTCATGGGCTTTTGATTACCAAAATATACATAATTTTATGCTAATAAACTTAGTTCAAAGTGCTATGCTAAGCTCAAAGCATAAAACAAAACAAAAATCCAAACCAAAATGAGGTAAAGCAAAAAGAAGAAGAAGAGCCCAAAAATGGCTGCCGTAACAATTAACAGTTTATTACTTTATATAATGTATATGTATGTAGATGTACATGTATCTGTCTATGTGGGCCACGTAATAAATTCTGAGCTTGTTAATTGTTTCAAAGTGCTTTTGTTTCTTTTATTGTGTTTTGTCTGTTTTTGCTTTGCGCTTTGTGCTTAGCGTAGCTTGCATAATTAGCTGCATAACAAGTTGGTAATATAATTGATTGAAATAACATTTTAACTTCATTTTGCCGTTAAGGTGAATTCGGTCGTCGTCGTCGTCGTCGTCGACGTCGGTGAATTATAACGAGTAAAGAATTTCGCCTAAGCACGCACGTAGGCACTTACGCAACCGCAGTCTTTTCACCCTCACCACCACCGGCGCCCACCCCACGTTGACACGCGTATTTTGTGCCACGCACCAAGCACACACCTTTTTATCAATTGGCATATAAAATGTCTTGCATTCAAGCCAAATTTACTGTCATTGCCCGTCTTGCCGGCGTACATACCTGAGCGATCCTGTTGTCTGTCGTATCCTTACAACCGCGATGTCTTAATGAGAATTTATCGATTGCCGATAGTGACTTTTACCGTATCGCTGTATCGCTGAAAGTTGTTGTCGGCATTATTTGTAGCAAAGGCAGAGTACTGCGGGCATGAAATCTTTGTGTTTCTATTTCTGTTTGTCTTTGTCGATAATAAAAAATCCACAAAAATGGCAAACGGACGGCGAAGCAGCAACAAAATCGAACCGAGCCAAGCTAGAAAAAAATTATAGACCAAATGAGCAAAAGAAAAGGCAAAAAAAAAACCCACAAATTCTTGTTAATGCACAGCAACAACAACAGCGCTAACACAGCATCAATACAAAGGCAACAACAATGTAAATTGAAATGAATAAATAAGGTTTTGCTATTCCTTTGCTGTTGTTGTTGCTGTTGTTGTTGTTGGTTTGGTTGTTGCAAATAAAAATTGCTATCGAAATTTTGTTAACTAAATTGGCAATTTATAAAGCATAAATGATTGGCATGATAACAACACCGAAATGTACGAAACATTTAACTACGTTTCAAGAAATGATTTCGCCTTCAATGCGCACATTAAAACACACCGTTACATTATATGTATCTATGTGTGTGAGGCATGAGCGATGTCTGTGTGCTAAACGGCGGGGGCTGTGCGGTAGTTGATTGGTTTGTGGCTAAGGAAATGCGTCATTGTATCTCGTAAATCGCAAATGTGACCAACACTGATAATAATATTGGCCGAATGGCAAAGTGGCCATCATCGCCAGCAGCCAGCAACAACAACAACAAAAGTAGCAACAATAGACACAACAACAACACAGAAGTTGCCATGCAGAGCAATAAGAAGTATTGCAAAATACAATAAATTGTTCAATTTGATTTGCGCGAATGTCTTCTTCTTCTTCGTTTTACTTTTGTCTTGCTCGGCTGCTAACAGCGGACACACACCAAACACACACACACACACACACACACACACACGTATGTGTGAAGAAGATTTGCCACGCTTTTTTACTTTTGGCATAATCAAATATTTGCGTAAAAATAAAAATATTTTATCATTGTTCATTTTTATGAAGCAGAAATATCTTTTACAACACAACATTTAAGTTTATGTTCAGCTATATATGTATGTGTGTGTGTGTGTGTGTGTGTAGAATATTTATGTGTTTTCTTACGGCGCACATTTTAATCGACGTACACAAACGATGAGCATTTGACGTATTTAAGTATCAATAATTTAATGTCGCATATAAATTGATACATCACATCATTGTTGAAGGCAAATTATTTCTGCTTAATGCATGTACAACGTTAAGCGTTAAGGGGAGCCAATAAACGTGAGAAGAGGAGCTGCACTGATGGCACTAAGCGCCACGTGCCGGCATTTCATCGGGATAATCGGCATTGTCCTCATCGTCCAACAGCACTTGCTCGTAGTGGTCAATCAGCTCGCTGAGCATGTTGATGAGCGCCATGTACCTGCTGGTAAGGAACGCCTGAAGCACATACCAGTACATGCGCCTACCTAAGGAGGGCACTTTTCGATCTGCAAATTGTAGAAATTTCACAATAAGTTTTTGATTACACAACATTTGAAAACTGCGTAGGAATTTGCACACAAACACGCACCTTCATTGGGATTCATTGTTTAAGCTTTTGTTGAATTTGTTGGCTTTCAGATTGCGAGCAGAAAACGCAAAGTTTCACGTCACTTGTCAATGTCGAACGAAACTGTGAGGTAAACCACGCTTACTGATTTTTTTTTGTGAATTTTAGGATATTCGTTGCACATCACTGAAGTTGTCAATCACAGCGGCGCGGAGCGATTGCGCAGCGTTGCTCAATAGAGCTGGGGAAAAATCGATTCTAACATCGACTTAATCGACTCTTTCGTGTTGGTGTAAGCATCGATTCTTTTGAAAAATCCATCGATGTTCTTTTGAAAAAAATCCATAAAGAATTTATTAAAATTTAACGCGAATTTGAGTGAAACAGAGGGGCAAGAATAAAATGTAATTTTAAATCATAATTATTCATGGTTTTTCATTTTCTTTGTGTAGAATCTGAGTATGTTGGTAATCCGTTGGGAGGGGGAATTTTAAAGACTAAGTCTTACAATACTTTTGCATTCCAGCATGCTCAATGGAGTCTGAAAGGATGTTCAACCGTTCTGGGATACTAATTTTAGGTAGACGTGCCTCCCAAAAAGCTAGCAATGTCAACAAAACGTTGCTTGCGGGCAGGGACCAGTGGGTTCTGGAGTGTACAAATAAAACAAATGATCTCAAAACAAAATTATTTTGTTTTTCGATTTAATCGACTTAAATCGATCTTTTTGTCTAAAAGATCGAAAAAATCGATGCTGTGAAAATCGATTTTTTCCCAGCCATATTGCTCAAATGCGCACAGATTGTGTATGTTTTTGTTGTTATTGCAGGGCATTGAACTTTTAACACCTAAAAAAGCACAAAGGCGAAACTTATTAATAAATCATTAAATATCATCAAAGGTATATTAGCGCAAGTTGTGCTTTAATGCAAGGGAACATAAGACCAGTTCTTCCGTTGTGTTCGAATTTGTTGTTCTTCTTCTTTTTACATTTGCCGTTGTTTGCACTTGGAAAACTTTATTCATAAAATCGTTGAAAGCTCATGTTGCAGGGTTGCCATAAATAAATATGCACTTTTCTATCTCTGTGCAACTCATAAAGATATTTAAAAGACACATGCATACATTTACGCAATCACATGCACACACACACGTGTGCTGAATTGCTAACATGAAATACCTTCAGGACGCAATCAAAATCATTGCATAATTTCTACATTCATTTTTTGTCATTTTCTTTTTCTTGAAAATTCCTTGCGTGTTTGTTTTTGGTTTGTGGCTTAGATTAGTTTCATCAGCTGCCACACAGAATGAACTAGACCAAACAATACAACAAAACAACAGCAACAACGAAGGCAATATGCAGTCAAAGTTGTCATGCGTCTCGGTGGGCGTGGCTCGAGACAAGGAGTATGAAATTTTTCGAATTTCTGAAATGCAAACAACAAACACCAAATTTCACAGCAAACGCATAATACATAGCAAATTTATTCTGCTATATACATATACATATGCGTGCATATATGCATACTTATGTACATGTGTAGTTGCATATGTGTGCATGCGAAATGTGCGTAATTGAAATGACTGAGCTTAGTTCAGCTGAATTGTGTTTGATTCAGTTCAGTTTAGTTTGGTTTTATTTATGTTGAGCCGGGTCTAAAAAGCACACACACACACACACACACGCACATACATGTGTACAATATTTAGTTGGAGTAGTTTGGTTTTGTTGTTGCAATTTCTGCTGCCGTGGCGATTGCGCTCTGCTCTGCTCTGCTCTGTTGGCGATGCTTCATGCAACTGTTGTCGACATGCTGCTGTTGTTGTTGTTGTTGTTGCCACTGCAGTTCGTTGGCTTGTTTTGCTGGTAGCTCCTTGTGAAAAGTTTTTGGTCAATCTACAAAGTGTTTGCAACAAACTGTTGCAACAGCAGCAACGCATATGAGTGGCGGCTCTCGTTTTACTTTCGTTATTGTAAAAACAAAATCAAACCATGCATGAACGTGAACAAAAGAAAAAGTAAAAGCAAAAGCAACAACATCAACAACATCAACAACAACAACAACAGCAGCGACTGTGACGGCGACGTCCACCAAACTCAGTTTGGTTTAAACAATTTTAATTAAAAAACAACTTTGTTTTTCACGTGATCCAATTTTGTGTGCACGCGCACAAAAAACAAAAACCGAGCAACAAAAAAAAACATATCCAAAAAGAGGAAAATATCACTCAGACATGGTGCGCCACGAACTTGTCTAACGTATATTTTTTTTCACCCTTTCGTAGGGTACAATGGCATTCACCATGAGGCAAGCAACACCAACTCAAATACAAACTTGAACATCTTCTTATTTTAATCGGAAAAGCTCATATGATCTCCGAGCTATTGAGCGGAAATTCGGTCATTGCTTAAACATTAACTTAATAGTTGCATTTTATTTAGTTGATTGATTGCAAAATGCTCAGCACTTTCTGTGTTCATATGTAAAAAAAAGGATAATCACAAATCAATTATAGAAAAACAACTCATTTGCCCAGACGTATAAGAATTCCAAGTACAATGCGCTCATGCTTAGTTCTCTTTCATA
The DNA here is from genome assembly GCA_037044515.1 of Phortica magna. NCBI lineage: Eukaryota > Metazoa > Arthropoda > Insecta > Diptera > Drosophilidae > Phortica > Phortica magna. The sequence goes on along the minus strand of JBAMBP010001001.1, from coordinate 80,998 downwards.
GTCGGACAGTTCCCAGGATTGGTTGCCATTTCTGGAACCATTAACATGTGTTTTACTGTACCATCGTTTCTGTAACGATTCCACTAAATGCAGGAATTACAGCAATCAAACTCGTCCCTGGAGGCCACATGATCATGGTTGCACGAAATTTCCATAGAAACAAGTTGTTGAAAAACAAATCTCTTTTATTTTTTTATGTTAAAGAGTGAAAATGTCTGGCGGTGTAAGTGAGCTGTGTTGTTTTGCTTTATTTATGCATTTTTTCAAGCAAAAAAAAATGTATATTTGTCTCTATTTTCATTTATTTATTTTTTGTTGTTTAATAAAGGCAATTTTTTGTTTTTTTTTTTTAATTTATTTACTTTTTTGTTTGCTGTTGTTGGCACTCTTGGCATTTTAAAGTGATACGTGAAATTTCTGTACTTTTAATTGCAATCAACGCGCGTTGCTTTTCCACACTTTTCCACACACACAAACACTCAAGCACTTTTCGCACATTTTGACAGCGCACACACACACACACACTCACACACAATCACACACGCACACACCAACAAAGCGTTCTTTATTAACCATCCCAGTTGTATGACTTGTTGTTTTCTTGCTTACAAATTTTATAGAGCTTTTCTTCATCTTCCGAAATAGAGTCAAATTAGTTGTTTGAAAAGGAAATAAGAAAAATAAAAATGCGTAATTTAAAACAAGATAAAAAATACGGACATTTCTTAGTCTGCAACTGTCCGAATTATTGAAATGCAACTGTAATAATATATAATGACCCGTACATCACAAAAGCTCATTTCACGTCACTAGTGCGCCCACTTCTCGAATATGGCTGTTGTGTTTGGGCCCCTCAGTATAAAATACATCAAGCAAGAAGCAATTTCCCTTCGTGGTCTCAGCTGGAATCCTAGCATAAAATAGGCTTCTTCTTATTGACCTTCCATCGTTGGCTCCTCGTAGAATCGTTTCAGGAACCGTTTTTCTGCACAAACTTGTTGTTGGCGCTCCCAACCTTCTTAGTAAGATTAGTTTGTGTGTCCGAAGACATACGACCAGATCCTCTTACCTGAAATCACACCGGTTGCACTGAGCATCTTGGTTCGTCGGTATCTTCGAAGTTTCGGGAATTTTATTTCTGGCTGATGACTTCTGCAATCTAAGTTACCAAAGCTCGGATCTTCATTAATTTTGTGTCTCTGAACACACATGGCTGTGGTTTAGTAGGGGTTTACAGAATGCAAAGAAATTTCACCCAACGGGTCAGAGAGTGATTATACTTGAGATGACTATAAGATTATACTTTAGATATGTGTACATATATTATTGTAACATCGTTACCACATAAGTGCTTAGTACATTTTGTATATTCACATTAGCTGTTTGTTGCTAACATTTTATAGTAAATAAATAATGTTATCAGTGGCAGATATTTTCTAAACTTTATAGATGATAACTGCAGAAGATGATGATGTTCATTCTGTTGATTACTAAGTTGAAGATACTTAAAGCATTTTGTGGGATTTATTGAGTAAGTTGCATTAAAAACCGTATTTTCATTAAACAACTGTCAAGAAAATTAAAGAAAAGCAAAAAGATTGCCATGTTCTTATTACAGAACTATCATTGACTATTAAAGCAACCAAGATTCTTTTTTTTTTGCAATCATCAATTCAGAATAATTTTTTCGACGTGTTTCATTTACAACATTTCACTAACTCAGATTTTTCTTTTCAGGAAATAATCATAACAGTTGAATTTTTATTTAACATGGAAAAAAATGAAAAAATCAAAACAAAATTCCGACTTTCTACATTCCTTTGGATTATTATTATTTTGTTTTTTTTTAGCTTTATTTTGAATTACATTTCAGTTATGAGGAACTTTGCTGCGCCGTGCAGGACAAGGGAGAGTTGGCAATCAAGGGACGTGGCTGGGCACGAACGTGGGGTGGAGTGGTGAACGTTGAAATGTACGAAATGTAGGAAATGTGCGCGAAAGTGCGAGAGCGCTCATCAGAAAGCAACGACTCGAGGTGATTATTTTTGAAAATAAATTTAATTTTCATAAATTATTAATTTCCATTTTGCAGTCGCTTATAAATTGGGAAGACGAAAGCATTTTGCATGGCAAGGCATGGCAAGGCATGGCAAGGCATGGCATGGCCATCAGTTGCCGCAACGTTGTTGCAAGCCGAGTGTATGTGTATGTGTCTGTGTGTATGGCTAAGTCCCACTGGCGGCCGTTGGAAGGGGTGAGCGTTGTTGCTGTAATATTTTTTGTAGCTGAACACGTTCAGTTAGAGGCAAATTGTGTTGGTGGCGTCAGCAAAAAGCGCTCGTTGCTTTTCAAGCGTGCCGAAATTCAAAGGTTGCCATTTTGTGCGAACGTATTTGTGTGTGTGTTAGTGTGTGTGTGTGTGTGTGTGTGTGTGGTAGTGGAAATGCCAACAAAACAGCTAAGCATTTTCGCTGCGTCAAAAATGAGACGCGATTGTGAGAGGCGCGAGCATGTTGCATCGCATAATGGCTAAAGGATTGTTATATACTCGCCAACGTCCTCTATACACATACATACATATGTACGTGTGTCTTAATGTGTGTGTGTGTGTGTGTAACATAAGACGTAACTATTTAAAAATGTATATTGAGTGTCGTGCTTTGGCGTGTCGTGGCGTGAATACAACTTTGCTTTTTGGGTCAGCAGCACCAACGCGAACACCGACGCCAACAACAACAACAACAACAACAACAACAACAGCAACAACAACGTCAATGGCAACAATAATAGCAACAACGATAACAACAGCATTTGCAACATTTTGTTTTCGTTTGAGCACATTTTGCTTCCTTCATTCCCTTTCACCCTTCCTTTTGTTGTTTGAACTTGTTTGGCTTGGCTTAGCTTAGTCTGACCTGCCTTGCTCTCCGCTGCCCACTCCTGTCCTGCCACGTCCAACAAACGTCGCTAAATTTGTCTCTCTCTCTCTTTGTCTCTCTATCACCCTCTCTCTCTCTCTCTCTCACTCTTGCAACTTTTTGTTCGCTTGCTTAAATGTCTTTCGTCTTGTTTATTCTTATATTGTAGTATGTCGTTGCTGTTGCTGTTGTTGTTGCTGTTGTTGCTGTGTCGTACGCGTCCTCATCGTCATGCATAAGTTGGTCCAGGGTGCTCATTAAGTGTGTTAAAATGTAATTTATGTTTTGTGCTTTACTGGGCGCCAAACACGCCCAATTTCTGCCCAAGCTCTTCCACAATCAACCCTTTTTACTCGCCTTTTTTGGTTTTTTGTTCTACTCTAGTAATATTTTTCTTTCCTGTGAGTTTTAGTCCTTCTGTGTGTGTGTGTGTGTGTGTGTGTGTGTGTGTGTGTGTGTGTGTGTGTGTGGCTAATTTCTTGAGTAGCCCAACAATATTAGTCGTGTTGTAAGTTGCTTTCGGGCAAAGGTGTTTTCCTGCTTGCTTACTTATGTTCCTTCGTTTTTTATGCCTTGGACGCCTTTTGCCATTACCCTTCATCACTCCTGCCGTATATATCATCATCATCATGCACATCAGCAACCTCATCATCAACATCATCAACATCATTTCATCGTCGGCCTTTGTGTTACCCAGAATTTTAAATAGCTTTTATTTCGTACGTTCCTTTTGTTTTGTTTTGCTTTTTGTTATTATTATTTTTTTTTTTAGTTCTTTTTTTGTTTAAGGTTACTTTCCTTTTTCTTTATTTGGCTAATATGGTTTTAGCTCGTTTTTTTCTTGGCTTGGTTGGCAAGAAAATGCAAGACGCGTCTTGGTTCTATAAAATGTACGACGAGAAACGTTTGAGCGAAATCGCCTTTAAAAGAAATTAGTATTTATATGGGGCAAAACAAGCTCAATTTGGGGATTTAGTGCTTTAATTATAGTGTGCCTACAAGCAAACACACACACACACACACACACACACAGACACACATACACACACATGTATGCATTACAAGCGGTTGTCAAACAAACTCAAAGTATCATAACAACAACAAACTACAATATGATGAAGTAGAAGTAGATGATGATGATGATGATGATGAAGGAGATGGTGAAGAAGAAGCGTTACTCGTACATTTATACTGATTAAGCAGCGCAGCAACAGTTACAAATCTCCTAAGGATCTTAACAGAAGCTGTTGTAGTTACAAAAGCCATGGCAACGGCAACAACAGCAACAACAACAACAACAGCAACAACAGCAGCAACAACAACAATAAGATCGTGTCGCAGTTTATATCCCTTTTGAGCACTCTTGAAACTGCAAAATTGCAAATAGGACGCTTAAATCGACTAAAGCTTAAATGTGCATTATGAATAAACAAGTTTTGCTTGACTGCTTTGCATTTTAACTTGTAATGTGTAACAACATGTATTTCTGTGTGTGCGTGTGTGTGTGTGTGTGTGTGTGTGTTTGTTTACTTGTTTGTATGCCTGCGCATATTTTTGTCTGCCATGAATTGCTCGTTGAGGTGAGCCTTGAGTACGTCAGATAGTCATTCACTCACACACACACACACACACACACACACACACACACACACACACACACACACACACACACACACACTTTGACTCACTTACCAAACACACTCAAGAATTATAACGAATAATACGAAATACGGGTTTACAGAAATACATATATATATATATATATATATATATGTATGTATGTATGTGCAGAACAAAACGAATTAAAGACAGGCAAAGTTATATTTATACGCAAATAACTCACAGTTGTTTACATATCTTTCGCTCTCGCACACACACACACACACACACACACACTTAAGGACACATAAACGTGCTCGACTTTATTCAATTCATTCAAAAACTCTTTCCACAGCTACAGCTGTTCTTCAAGTAATAAGTGAAGTGTCGTCATGGTTTTGCGAGCACTTTGCAGTGATTGAGCAAGTGCACAAGCGACTATAAAAGGCAAATAACAGAACGACACACACACACACACACGCACACAAAAGCAGAAATAAATGAAAAATGGTTTACAATATTGTAAGAAAAATAATAATAATAAAAAGAAGAAGACGAAGCAAAAGCAGAAGAGGAAGAGCATAATACGAACTCAAGTTTACTTGTAATACTTATACATTTATATATTTTATTTACATGCATACATATATATTTGATATAAAGTGTTTTTCAGCGTGAAACGGAAACACTTGATGGCAAAACACACACACACACACACATGCATGGAGAGACCTCATACAGGTGGCCATTATGCTGTGTGTTTGTTTGCATGTATTTGTATTTGTATTTGATATGCGGTTCGTATATCCATGTGCATGTGTGTGTGTGTGTGTGTGTGTGTGTGTGTGCTAAATACGCTTAAGTGTCAAATAAGTCAACAAAAGTATTTTGCCACAAAATGTGAAATAAATATGCTGCTCAAACACAACTCGGCCACCCTCGCCTTAACAACCGTTCTAATCCTTACACATGCCTTCGCCGCCTCCGTTACCGTTACCGTTGCCAGCACCGTTATTGACGTTGCCCGCGGCTCATAGTTTTTTTTTTTTGTTTCGTAAATTTCGTGTTTGAAACACTTTAACGTTCGCGCCTTTCAATTTCTTTTCAACGCCAATGCGACGAAGAAATGTGTAAAACAGCCACTTGAGGCACTTACCGGCACAGCCTTTGCCACTGTCCCCCTGTCGTCTTCGTCGACCAACCACAAGTTAGTCAGACCTCAACGCCCCACACACACACACAGACACACACACACACACACACACACACAGAGACACAGAGACACACATAAATGCATACGTTGTCTTGGTTTTCTTAGTTTTTTGTTTGTTGTTTTTGCTTTGTTTTGTTTTGTTTTTAAAGCGTTTTGTAGGCCCATATATGTTACATACATGCATGTGTGTGTGTGTGTGTGTGTGTAAGTACATACTTATATATATTTATTTCGTATTCTGTTGATTCGCTAAATAAGCCAACGGAAGTTTCACTCGCTGTTTGCTCGTAAACACTTTTAGCCACTTTACCATGAGTTCAAACAAACAAACATGCCACACACACACACACACACACACACACACACACACAGACACACACACAGACACAGACACACGCGCCTAACCAAAATCAACGTCACTGCAAACCAAGTCGGCGAAGGCAAAGCAAAAGTAAACCCTAAAAAAGGCATAAAAAAGTACAAAGTTGAAAAAGGAATCGTGGCGAACAAACAACAGCCGTGCATGACGAAGACTTTGCCATCATCTTCGTCAACGTTGCTTAGATCGCATGTTGTGCCAACAGTATAATAGCGACGGAGATAGCGAGATAGTGTGTGTGTGTGTGTGATAGAGCGAGCAACAAAACGAAAGTTACGCGGCGCTTGTTTGCAGTTCTATGCCATGTTCTCTATCTCGCTCTCACCTTCTCTTTCACTTGCCTGCTCTAGAGCTGTGCCAAACGTTGCGTGTTGTGCCTCAGCATGTGTGTGGAAATCAGTGCCGTTGTCTTTCATAGTCAGTTGCACTTTGTAAGTTGCCTAATGCTTTTTTCGTTTCTACTTTTTTGTGCACATATGTGTGTTTGCACAGTGTTGCTGTTGTTTGGAGGCACCTTTTGATGACCGTTGGCCATAAGCATTAAAGTAAACAAACCAACAAAAAATAATTATAATTATAATAGAAAAATAAAAATAAAAGCTCAGTTGTCATTAATCTATGAAATAAATCGTTTATTTGCTCAACAATATTTCAACTAACCAACGGCTCATATTTTATATCAGTAACGCTGCCGGAAAAAAGCCCTTGATGAGCTTAAAAACGCCTAAGCACACTCGCAAGGAGCAACAGTACCAAACCCTCACTCCGCGCCGATCCAAGCGCTCTCAAACAACACGGATTTCATACGAATCTCATCATATGCTCCTATGTTACTATTATGCTGCACACAACATACGGCAGTCTGTTGCTTTGAAAGCGTTTTTTTATACTCTTGCAAAAAGAGTATACTAACTTTGTCATGAAGTTTGCAACGCAGTGAAGAAGACATCGCTGCCTATATGTGATGTCTATATATTCTTGATCAGCATGATGAGACGAATTTATATAGCCATGTCCGTCCGTCGGTCTTCGCCCAGAGCTTTAAGGCTAGCGAAAAAATTTAAACGTAAATATTCGTTGAATACCTTCCGGCGTTATACGTCTTGGAATTATCTTTATCTGACCACTATTGCATAAAGCTACCATAGGAATATGAGCTGTAAGTTTGTCAGATGTTGTTTAGTATGATTGCATTGCATACTTTTAGGCAAAATAGAAAATGGGCTTCTAATTTTATGAATTGTTGTTTCTTATTGGATAAAATGCTTTTCTAAGGAGAATAATTAAGAGCATGCATGCAAGAGCATATAAGTTTCGGCCAAACCGGTAATAGTTCCTTTTCTGGTTTTTCTTTACGTGTTTCTGTTCAATAAAAAAGTGCATGGTTTGCCATTTGAAAATGAAGCAAAAAAACGCACACAAACAAACAAACCGACCGACCGACTGACAGAAGGACGTGCAAATGTAATGGCACACAAACGCATAGAAATCTATGCGACAGCGAAATTTTCCTCTGCTCAGTTTTTGTTATCATTTGACAGCGTTCGTGGCACCATCATCACCAAAAGCAAAGAATTTAATCGTTGCCACGTGACACTTTTTGCGTACACGGTGCGTACACGTTGCACAGATAGTCGTCAAGAGCGCCAAAGAACGCCAAGGAACGGCAAAGCAAAGTAAAGCAAGGCAGCTCAACTCGCTGCTCTTTCACCATCAATTGACTTAAGCGAGAAATGCCTTCAAAAAATTCATAACAAACTCATTTAAGTTGAAAAGTCAACTCAGTTGGGGTATTTTTTTTCAACGTCTGCCTCTCCTTCTTCTTCTTCTTCTGCTGCTGCTGCTGCTTCGACTTCTCCTCAAGGATTGTTTGCGTTCGTTCATTTTCTGGATGCTTCTGTCGCTCCTGCTGCTCCTGCTGCTTATGCGCTTATAAATTTTGTTGTTGTTGTTCTTTTTTGTCTTTATTTTGTTAGATGTTTTTTTTTTGGTTATTTTTTGCTTGCTACTTGTTTTATGTGTCATGTTGTTTTTGTTTTTTTGTTTTTGTGTTTGTTTTTGTTTTTGTTATAAATTTCTATTTTGTTGAACGGCTTCATCTGCGCAACGAAATTTTATGGATGAAAGCTCATTACTCATACGACGCGTTGTATAAGAGACAATAAGCGTGATGTACATGCTCACGTCGGCATTGACGTCGTTGACGATGACGACGACGACGATGAGGACGATGAAGATGACGTTCCTGCGCTGACTGCGACGTTGACGCACTCGTCAGCAGCAAGAACATTGGCAATGGCGACATTTAGGTTGGCTCTCGTTGTGGCTTGTATAATGGCTAAGGTTGTTGTGAATAGCGATGCGCACACTTTGTGGCTTTCACTATCTTAATCAGCAGATTGCGCTTCAATTCGCTGCGTTCTTTCGTTCGTTCATTCATTCGTTCGTGTACGCTTTGCTTGTTAGATGATGGCGACATCAATTTATTTGAGAATCTAAACGGTTTATCTGCACAGGTGCCACAATTTAGATGTCTGCCTGCTCTGCTCTGCTTTGCTTTGCTCTGCTTTTGCATGCTTAGCCTTTCGAGCGCCCCGCAGTCGTCGTGCACACTTCAATCTGCTTTGCTTGGCTGTTGTTGCTGTTGTTGCTGTTGTTGCTGCCTTGTCGTCTCAGTCAATCGCATGTTCACGCTTAGCAAATCGTCGTCAGCACGTCTTCATCTTCATCGCGTTGCATAGTTCTTGTTGTTTTTGCTGTTGTTGTTGCCGTTGCTGTTGCTGCGATTGGTGTCGCTTTCGAGCTGGCTTGGCTTGGCTTGGCTTGTTCAAGCGGGCATGTTGCCAATTTGTGTCGCGGCAAATTGCTTCTGGCGTCGTGAATAAATATTTTCGTTACTTGCGATAAATTGGCAAATTGTGTTGTCGTCTTTGTGTGTTTGTTGCTGCCGTTGTTGCTGTTGCCGTTGCTGTTTGTGTATATCTTTTTTGCACGCTCTACAGCTGATTTGCAGGCAACGCTGTTTTTATAGCCAAGTATGTCATTAGCTTTCAGCAGCTGTTTTTTTCTACAGCGCTTTTCTTTGCTGCTTTCTCTGCTTTCACTTCGATTTTTGATTCTTGCTTACTTAAGCAGCATAATAAGCTTAAATAATTTAGTTTATTGAAGCAAGTTTTTCTGGCATTCTTTTTTCTTCTTTTCGGTTTTTTAATATTATTAATTTTCGCTTCAATCTGTCTGTGCATCAATCATGTTCGTTTGCTCCGCGCTGCTTTAGCCTTCGCGCTTAAGAACACCAGAGCATGATTGGTCGAATTGGTGGCTTGGCTGCTTATGTAATCGCTTGCAAAATGTTGGCGGCAATCAAGCCAATGTTCAAAATGCAATTAAATGCGCGCACACACACACACACACACGCACACGCACACGAGTGTATTTCGTTGTGCTCGCAATCACTTTGCAACGCAGTTTTGAACATTTTTTTTTGGGTTTTTTCGACCAAAAACCATAGAAAATTACAGCTTAAATGATGTGGCATTCATATTTGAGCATGCAACGTACAACGTGCAACAGAAAGGAATTTATCGCAGCGTGCTAACGTTGACTCTGCTGCTGTTGTTGTTGTTGCTGTTGTTGTTGTTGCTGTTGCTGTTGCTGTTGGAGGTCCTTCTGGCCAACTTTGTTACGTTGGCTGCGATAAGCTTAATTTCATGCTGCCACTGTTGTTGTTGTTGTTGTTGTTGCTGCAGCCGTTGCCCTTACTGAACATGCCGCTCAGTTCGGCATTGCTTCGATTTGGCGCACGCCATGCGTTATTGGAAATTGAAACCATAAATTTCAACACGCACTGAATGAGATTTTATTGCGGCTTGCCTTTTTCTTCGCCATCTCTCTCGCACTCACACCCACACCCACTCCTCCTCCTCACGCGCCACTTGCATCTGGCCACTTTGAGCGTGCCCTGCAACACTGTTCCAGCACTCTGTTGCAGTCGTTGGCCAAGGAGGCGTGTCGGCGTGGGCGTCGCTGTTCGCATATCATTCGCAATGGAGTATTATACATATACACACACATACATAGACATCGATTACAACGGAAACGATGAGGCAACATTGAAAATTGTACAAAAACAAAGCACAAAAACGATTACGCGAACAATTTTCATTCACATAAATTATACTCAACTGAATTTTATACAATATTTATTTTATTAGCATTTTGTTGTTGCTTTGGTCATGTAAGATTCGGGCAAATTTGTCATCTATACAGAAATAAGACCATGTTAATAAAAAACCAGAAAAGGAGCATTTTTCGGATTGGCCGAAACTTCTACACTGGTTGCCCAATTATTCTTATTAGAAAACCCTTCTTATCGATGTTCCAATAAAAATCATACACTTAGCCACGCCCATTTTCTAATTTGTCTCAAAGAAAGTAATATAGTCATACTTCACTAAATATACTCTTTTTGCAAGAGTATAAAAATAATATTAAAAAAAAAAAAAAAAATCTTAAATAAAAATAATAATAATTTAAATAAATAAACAGTAAAGTTAGAAAATCAAGAAGAGGCAAAAGGTAACTTTTGTGCGCAATAAACAATCTCTTCTTGTTTAGTCATGTTCAAACAGTGCCGTTGCAACGAAATGCATAGACGCTGTAAAAGGCATACTTGTTGTTGGTTTTGTGATTTTTTTTGATATCTATTAATAATTAAAATTGAATAAAAATTTTAAAGTCATGAATTTAATTTTATTTAATATTTTTTAAGCAACTTTTGACTTATGAATAAAGTCACTGTAGGGTATCAAGTTACTTGTATCCGTATGTGTGTGCGTGTGCATGCATGTGTGTTTTGTATTCGTACGTTGACTCAAGTGTGCGACACTCAGTTGAGCTTGTTTTCACTTTGTTAATTACTCATGGCAGCAACTCTCGGCAAAAAGGTTCAACAACAAAGAAAGATTAGGCAAGGTAAGCCAGGCGTTGTTGTTGTTGTTGTTGTTGTTAGCGTTGGCGTCGTCATGTGATGTGCAAAAGATACAGTGACAACAGCAACAACAACAATAAGAACAACAAAAAATTAGGTCATTAAAACGTCAACAACTTCTTGTGAATGAAAAGTTCTAGTGTAGAACATAAAATGGTGACACACATACATGCATATACATGTGTTTGTATGTATCTGTGACTCATATGTATATGTGTGTGATAACAAAACAAAAACAAAATAATAATAATAATAAAAAAAGATACATGTATGAGAAAAGATACTCTTCGAGCAGACAAAAGCCTTTCAAAAAAAACAAAAACAAAAAATGTGAGACAATAAAACACCAACGAGAAAGAAGAAGTAGCAAAACAACAACAACAACAACGTATGAGGAGACTAAATGTCATTGTTGTCTTCTTCTTCTTCTTTTCAAGTCAAAAAGAAACCTTTGCAAAATGAATGAGTTTTGAAAATTTAGATTCAACTTCAGCAGTCGTTGTTGTTGCTGTTGCTGTTGTTGTTGTTGTTGTCGTCGACGTATCTTGATTAGTTTAAGGCCTTTACTTTAAAACAACACACGTCTTTTCAAACTCTTAATGAACATGTGTTGATTAATTTTTCTACGAATTCTCTTATTTATAATTATTTTATTTTTGTATAAATTATTTTCTCTTCTCACATATTTATAAACAAATTTGCTAATTAACAAATTATATTTAACATGTTGCAATAATAAAAGAAAAGAAATAATGAAATTAGACAAGAAAAGCACAAAAGAAAAAAAGAAAAAAAAAACAAAAACAACATTTTATGAGTGAATTTTTGAGTTAAACAAGCAAAATAATGTTTGCAACAAAATTATGGCAAGGACAGAAATATGAAAAAAAGCACACAACAAACATGACGAAATGAACGCCAACGTCAAATAATAATAATAATAACAACAACATTGCTTGCAGCATTAGCAAGTGTTGGAGTGATTAGGAGCGAGCGAGTGCAAGCAAGCAAGCAATTACCGCGTTTATGCGACAACTTAAAACGATTTCATTCAAAACGGTCCTATTCAAAACGGTCTTATACAAAACGGTCTTGTTCAAAACAGTCTTATTCAAAAGGTCTTATTCAAAACGGTCTTGTTCAAAACGGTTTTACTAAAAACGCTTTGTGCGAGTGTCCTTAAAACGGTCTTATTCAAAACGTCTTATATTCAGGCGTTTATGCGAGTGAATTTAAAGCGGTCTCGGCTTCAGAAACATAAACAGTTGTTTTGATTGATTGCTTCAAAGCAAAAATAACATCAATGCAAAGCATTACAAAAATCAGACTAATTCATTCCATATGACAACACATGTCCATTTGAAGCCAATTGCACTCAATAAGGTAGCTTTTAAAGAGCGGTCTACGCGAAAACGCTTTAAGCCGTTTTTGCAGCCGTTTTGAGTTCAACTTTTTTGAATTAAATCGGCTCATGGATAAACTCGGTCAATGAGTGAGTGAGACAAGACGTGATGAGACGCGAAAAAGAGCAAGAAAGTTTTGCCGCCGGCGGGGGCGGTGGGGGTGAATTGGTGATGATGACGTCGCTGAAAGAAGTTTCAATTATTTTTGCTGTAAAATTATTTTCGAACATATTGTGTGTTGTTTTTGTTGCTGTTGTTGTTGTTGGCTGACAGCATTTCGCATATGGTCGATCATGTTTGCTACTTCTTTTTTTGCTTTGCTTGTGCTTTGTTAAAAGTTTGTCCTGCTTTTTGTTGTTGTTGTTGTTATTTTTGTTTCTTAAGTATTTTGCCTGCCCACATTATTTTCTTCATGTTCTTTTTCTTACACACTTTCTTTGTTATGTGATTTGTTCATTTTTTTTTTTGGGTTTTATTTTCTTTTTTTTTTTTGGCACAAACATGGCGTCGTAAATGCCGTTACGTGTTGCAACAACACATTTAAAAACTTAATTGCAAGGCGAGCAACAACCAACGAAAATGGTTTAAATGTCTTGTAGTTCGTCGTCGTCGTCGTCAACGTTGGTAAAAACTACCGGAACTAACAACAGCTAACAAACTGTAACCAAAAAATAGTAAAAGGAAATACAACAAAAGCAACAAACACGGAGTAAAAATGAAGGACGAAATGCATTTGAGCATCTAACAGAATTTTTGTTGATATTTCAAGTGCTTTTTAAATCGTCTTGTCTTTTTTTTCGCGTGTGTGCATGTGCACATGCGTGTGTGTGTGTGTGTGTGTGTGTGTGTGTGTGTGTGTGTGTGTCCATTGCAAGAAGACAACATCGAGTTCTATTGCAGGACAAGCACGTCGACAACAACAAGAGCAACAACAATGCCGAGGACGACGACAAAGCTTGTTACAATATTATACTTGTCAGCGGAAAACATCATTTTTTACTTAGTCGCCAAGACTTGAGTTGCTGAATTGGAGCTCAGCTGAGCTCAGTTGCGTTAAGTTGCGTTGAGTTGAGTTGAATGGCAAGACCTTTACAAGCACTCATATCCTCTTGCTCCTTCTTTCTCTCTGCCCGTCTGTCCGCCTGTATGTTTGTTGAGCGCACATGCAACTGCACAAACGAGCAAAAAATCGACTCATGTCACAAACAGCGAACCTTGTTGTCATTGTCATTTTCTTTAACGTATACTTCAATACATGCGACACACACACACACACATGGAGAGACCGACAGACAGATAGACAGACAGACAGATGTGCACGCATAGAAAGTGTGACACAAACTGAACATGCTTAGCAAGGCATGTACATATCTCTCGTGTATCTCAAATTTATGGCACAAATATGTCATTCTGAAATCGCTTCAATCCTGTTTGTTCATTGTCCTCTTTTGCTTGTCTGCTTGTTTGTTTGCTCTTCCTTTTTTCCACTATTCACTCTAACACCTTCTTCATAAACTTGTCATTTATGTTTACTCTCGATTTGTTTGTTGCATGTTTTTGCTTTGCGTGAACTTTTTTCGGCACAGTGAACATTTTTCAAATAGCAAAGAAACAAGAAGCCAAGCTGTCTAATTGCATGAGCCTTTCTTTTATTTTGAAAATTTAAGCAACGCAAACGATTATTATAATCATTATTTTCTGTTGGCACACATGTCGTATACAGAATATGATAAATTTTGTGTAATAACCCAAGCAATTTCTCTAGGACTACTTCTTAAATGACGAATTTAGGATAGTATCAAATTGTATAGAATATTTCTATCAGGGCTTGAAATTACTTGATTATTTGCATTAACTAGCTAACCGATTACTATTTTTTGTTGTTAAATAACATAAGTTTATATAATTAAGTCATATTTTTCTACAGTTGCTCTAAATTCTTTTAAAATTAAATGAAATAATTTTGATAGTCAAGTCAATGAACTAATTTCAAAAATTAACTATGACTGTTACTTCGACTAGAGAGTATTTTCTTCTTATTCTTAGTTTAGTCGTATCGTTTTCAAAAGAAAAGCAAAAGCTGAAGTCATATTGGGAAAATTGTATCTTCATTTTTAAGTCATAGTCGAAATTTGTGAAATTTTACTATTTTCTAGCCCACAATTAAAACCCTGATTTCTATTAGAAACTAGTACCCAACTGTCGAATTTGCAACTAGTACAAGAACTAGTCAAAGGTGCCGCTTTATAAGGCCAGTCGGTTTGACCCATTTTCGTTATTAGAAACTAGTTTTCAACTAGTGAATTTGGAACTAGTATTTGATCTAGACAGAGGAAATGCCAGTCTAAGCGCCACCACCACGGTAACCAATCAAAGGTGGTCGATTTGTGAGAATTGATCCCTGCCTATGACGTCCGCTATTAAAACTCTACAGTCGAAAGCAGGGAGAGTACTGGGTACATATGAACTAGTTCAAACCTTAGTTCTGTACCAGTTCGATAAGCTACTGGCTAAGATTTGAAGAATTCGATAAATATTTTTTGAAATCATTTACATAAATCCATAGGTTGGTGATTATGCCAATTGAGGTGCCAACTTTCAGACAAATCTTGAGCTACGCTCATCATAATGTGATTTGTGCCAACTTACTCTATGTAAAGGATCTTCGAAATGCTGAAGTGTTGCATGTGCGCTGTAAGAGATCGAATAATTGCTTGATGAAGTGAAAGATTTCATTACGTTTTCATTAATCAAAGTATCTCTAAGTATTTATACACATAAAGTAGCAAACGTTGCTTAAAGCGTAAAGAAAAGCGAGAACGCAAGCAAATCGAAGCTAAACTGTCTTTGACATGCGTCTGGCCTCCGGTGTATGTTTGTTTGTATGGCAGTGTGTATGTGCCATGAGCATGTCCAGCTGGCTGTGCGTCAGGACTATTCGCATGGATTCGCTGCGTGCCACTCATGCCAAACGGAAATTGTCCGCTTAATGTTTGCCAGCAAAAAATAAAACCAAGAGCACAGCAAAAAAAACGAAGCACATTTGTTGGATTTAAATATCAAAGCTAAGCCAAGCGTAGAAAATCGTTGAATCGTCGAGTCAAAACAGGCAACATGCCATAAAGGAGCAGGAACAGAAACGAGCAAAAAACAAAAAACAAAAAACAAAACAAAAAAAGGGCATAAGCGAGTCCTTGATAAATGATTCAACGCTTGAACTCAAAGCAAATAATTTAATTTATTTGGTTGAGCGTGTCGGGGAGGTTTTTTTCCTCAACTTCCGCTCGTTTTTTTGTTTTGTTGTTTGCTTGCTGCCTTCTTGCTTATTACGCTGTCAATAACTTATTTCTGCTAAGCAAATGTTATATAACAAAAGCAAAACAAGAAAAACGCGCAAAAAAACACCAACAAAAAATAGGAACTAAATTTGAAAAATCGTCGTTGGGTATGCGAAGGCATAAACCGTTGGCTTTGCTACTTAATTAGTATGGCAAACGACTGTTGGCGCCGCCAAATGCGTTCGTATGCGGTCAACTCACGCCGAGCCGAGCCGAGTCGAGCCAAGCCGAGCCGAGCTGAGATGAGTGGAACACAGCTGTTTTGACTGACAGACTTGTCTGCCTGACTTAAGGAACGGAAACGAAATGACTTGACGCATGTTAAACTTATTATGAAACAAAACAGAGCATACTTTCAGGAGACACGTTTCATGGCATGCCAACAACAACAACAACAAGACAATAAACAACAAAAAACGCTTAAAAATAATGCATTAAATACTCATTTGATGATGAATACAAGTGAAACTGACAGCACGGAGCACAAACATATATGCACATGCACATTTGTATGCTGCGTGTGTGCGTGTGCGTGTGTGTGTGTGTGTGCCATTATAATGAAAATAAAATAAAAAGGCAGGCAATAAAGCGCAGGCGTTAAAACTCATTTTAATTGACTCGCTGACTGACTGACTCAACGACTCACTGACTCACTGACAGTCGGACGGACGGATGGACGGACGGGTGGACTGACTGAAGGACTGACGATGTTAAGCATTTTAATTAATAAAAATTAATTAACAGAAATTTATATTGTTTTAAGCCGTTCTGTGGAAGGGATTTTTGCTGCGCTCGCTTGTATTGTGTTTGTGCGGGCGCATGTGGGCGTGGCAGCATGCCAGTGTCGCAGCATGTTGTTTGCTGGCGTGTCAAAGCGTTAATTTGCATATTTTTATGGTTGCTTAGCCTGTGTTGTTGTTGTTGTTGCTGTTGTTGTTGGGTATTTTTTGTTTTTCGGGGTTTTAGGTTAAATATTTTGTTTTGCTTTGTTTAATGTTATTCCATTTGGTCGTTGCTTTTTGATGGCACAAACGCGAATCGCAAATGTTTGAAGTGTGAAACACAAAACGGGCAATGAGAATTGCTGCTGCTGCTGTTTTTGTTGTTGTTATTGTTGTTGTTGATGATGATGATAAATGCCAATGCCATGGCCAACAATAACAACAACAACAACAACAAAACAATGCATAAACTCAACAAAAAATTAAAAAAAAAAAACAAAACAAAACCAAAATAAACTTGAGAAAAGTTTTTCCTTTTGGTTAAGTTTTATTTTGCTCCTGTTTTTGTTCGATTGTTGTTGTAGTTGTTGTTGTTGATGGCAGCGCATGAAAGCCACTTAAACAAGTTCACATTTATAATTGTTGTCCTTCACATTGTTGTTGTTGTTGTTGTTGTTGTTTTAAGCTATTGTCCTGCTCAATATTTCACATTGACGCCTCAAGAGATTCGCGCCTGTTTCTTTCTTTCTTTCGTTTCTGTCTGTTTTTTTGTTTTGATTTTTTTTTTTGTGTTTTTTTTGTTTTTGCTTTTGGTCTTTTTGCCTTCATTTTGTTTTTTGTTGTTGAGGTTTTGAGCATTTGTTGTTTTTGTGCGCGTATTTTGGGTTCCGGCGCAGTGAATTTTTGCACGCTTTCATTTTACAGTTCATAACTTCGTTTTTTTGTTTGTGCTTTTGGCATTCAATGTTTGAATTTGTGCCATTTAACTTGTTGTTGTTTTGCTTATGTATCCTTTGGTTTGGCAGCCCTTTTTGATTTTGTTGTTGTTGTCTTGTTTTGTTTATATGACTCGCGTATTAATCATGTTAATTTCCAGCAGCCGCCGTGCTGCCACAGCTGCCACACGCTTTTTCTCCGTTACTTGCGCCACGGTTAAGTTTCACATAAAAAAAATGCCGAAGGAGCAGAAGAAGTTGAACCAAAGCAAGAAAGTTAACAGAACGGAATAAAGTTTTGTGGCGTGTTATCTTCGTTATTAATTACAAAGCTAAGCAATTAAAAAAAGCACAAAAAAACCCAACGACAAAGCACAAACAATGACAGCGATTCATCAACACGCATCGGTCCTTTGAGCTGAGCAGCGTGGAGAGGCCGCCCTTTCAGTATGACAAGTGTTCGACTGGCGGCTCATACAGTTAACTCAACTAAGCGCAAATGGCGGCGGCGGCAGCAGCACGTGAGCCCACCGCCAGAAATGAGAAAAGTTGGCATTTCAATTGTCTTCATTGCACAGACATTTCAAAACGGAAATCGAATATTTAAGGCAACATGTATTGTTTGAAAACAGACATAAATTTGTTGTTGTTGTTGTTGTTGCATTTGTACGCTCTTCATTAGCGCTTAACTGATGAAAAAAGTAATGTTTTTTGGAACATGTTCTCAATGAGGTTTAAATTGTCCGTTGAAATGTCTGTAATGCCTTCAATAATAATGACATGCCAACATAGTTCTGCACTACTTCATTTAGCACTAGTGTAAGTGCAAGGGGTTTTTGGATGGACGTTTAACACGGATTCAAATTTAGTCTTTTACATGGCTGTGAGTTGGGGCATAGCTGGCCTAATGCAAATAATTTCCCCCACCGGGTCAGAGACTAAACTTATTACTAAATTTGTATATTATTATATGAAATGAGTTTTTGTTTTTTTTTCTCTCTTGGTTTTTATTTATTATTAAAGTATTTATTTATATTTTGTATTTAATTATTATTTTTATATTTTATATATTATAAAGACTTTAAGTAATTTATAGTTATTAATAAATAAACAATAAACAATAGTGCTCAGCTCAAGAGAGTACGGGAACTTGCCATTGATGCTTATAAAGTGACAATTGAGCCATGCCCATTTAAAATTCAAAATGTCTAGGCAGACAAAGTATATAAGGAGTTTTGAAAAGCAATTCAGTAAGCACCCTCTCTTTCTTGCTACTTATCGCGCGCGCTCTTTCTCCACACACACACACACACTAACACTAATGTGCGCTAACAATGTTGATATTCTTGAAGAATTGTTGCTCTATTATGGCCAAAACTATCTTAATAGTCTGAGCGTCGCTCATATTGCAAATTAGTACTTTGAAAACATGTAAAAAAGGCACTTAAGGACTCAAGTTATTATACACAATATGGCGATATATTCTTTTTTATGTGCACTCGTTACGTAAACTTTATTAATATTTTCTCTCTTGTAATAACTTAAAACAAAAACAAAAGCAAAAGCAAAGATAAAAAACTACAACAACAACAAATGGTAATCCTTTTCTGTTAAGACACCAAACTGTGTCTTGTTAAATATCAAAACAAAAAGTGGAAAAAGCTCATAATTTTAGTGCGCTTAAAATTATTATTGCAAACAAAACCAAAACAAAAATTAAATAAACAAAAACAACAACAAAAACAAAAAAAATGCAAAGAAAAGAAAGGAAAAAGTAAAATGATGCTTTAGTAAAATGGCTTCTGGAAAATAACAAGAAGATAAAATGTTTTTATGTAAAACTGTGAAAACCACGTAAATAGCTCAGACATGCTCACGCTGAAGCTCAAGTCGAGTTGTTGTTGTTGTTGTTGTTGTCATTGGGCGTGAATGAGTTTGAAAGACACCTTCATTATTGTTGCTGTTGTCATCATCGTTGTCGTTGTCGTTGTTGTTGTTGTTGTCGCCCAAAGCTTGGCCAGAATAGTCATGGGCAATTAAAGTGTCATTGTCACTTTTATGGTTTGAGCATTTCATTTCATTCCGTTTCGTTTTGTATTCTCTTTTGTTCTCTTCCCTTCCCTTCCCTTCTCTTCCCCACCGTTCGGTTCAGTTCGGTTTGGTGCTCTGCTGGCTTGGTCTGCTTTGTTGTTTCATGTTGCTTTGCTTAACAACAACGCGTGCTTCTAAATAGTATGCGTGCACATGTGAGTGTGTGTGTGTGTGTGTGTGTGTGTTGGCAAGTGTCTGTCTATGCTGTACAATAACAACGCCAAGCACTTACAAAAACCGAGCATAAGGTCATTACAAATGGTCGCTGTCGCTGTTGCTTTTGCCACTGTTGATGCCAGTGTTATTGTTATAGTCGTCGTTGCTGTTGTTGCTGTTGCTGTTGTTGTTGTTGTTGCTGGTGCTGTGTGCTGGCCAAGTTCGTGTCAGAAGTTGTGGTATTGCGTTGTATTTGTTGTCGTGTTGTTGTTGTTGTCGGCAGCAAGAGCTTCTGCTAACGGGTTATTCGATTTGGCTAATGAGATTCGCGCTCATTTTGCAACAATATTCCCATGTGCTTATGCCACTATCAGTAGCTGTGTGCATGTATGTGTGTGTGTGTGTGTGTGTGTGTGTGTGTGTGTGACAACAATTGTGGTCAACGTTTTAGTAAAGCGCGAAGCATTTACGCTTGTAATGCCATTTTCTGCTTGCAACAACAATAAGCACATGCACAACAACAACAGCGACACAAGCATGTTTAAGCGTGTTTGTTGTACTACTAATTTTGCTCAAGTTATACTTTTTTATAACTTTTTTCATTTCGTTGTTTTGTCGTTTTGTCTCTTTTCGAAATTACGTCAAAATTACAAGAATTCCTATGACAATGACTTCATTTCTTTTACATTATTGTACATTTATGTACTTCTGTCTGTCTGTCTGTGTGTGTGTGTGTGTGTCTGTGTGTGATTTAACTGCATTTGTTATATGTATCACCTCATCATTGTCGCTTTTGTGCTTGCGCTCTTATAATGTTATGTTCTTCAGCGTTTATGACGCAAAACTGCGACACATGCCGACACATGCCGTCTGTCTGTCCGTCTGTCTGTCGGTCTGTCTGTCTGTCCTAATCATGCCATGCCACGAGTACACTACGGCAAGCACACAGAACACACATAAAAGCTTAAAAGTGACAATTAAGCGTGTGTTTTTTTGCGTTTTACAACCGCCAACCTTTTTTTTTTAAGTTTTCGCGTCCTGTTTTTTTTTTTTGTTAATTTTTCTTTATTTATATTATTTTATTTCATTCTTTTTTCGTATACTCGTACATGTTTTTATATACTTAAACGTTTTATTTACGCGTTAAAAGACGCAAAGCAGTCATAAAAGCAAAGTAAAAGTTTCGCTTTGTCTTTTTCTAACCCTTTTGGCGCTCCGTTGCCGTTAATTAGAGTGCCGTTGTGTGTGTGTGTGTGTGTGTGTGTGTGTGCGTGTGCAAGTGAACCGGATGTAGAGGGCGCTGCGCACTCTTGTTTGGCTTGTGTCCTTTATATTCACATAGACAAGATAATTAGAAATATACAACAAAGTAAGACAAAGCTGAAGATGAAGCCGAAGCCGAAGCAGAAGATGAAGATGAGGAAGCAAATGGCAGAAGTACATGCAAAGCGAAGATAGAAAAGTATAGAAACTGGGAAAAAAAAATAACTGAAACAGAAAACTGACATAAAACCAAAAAACAAAGACGCCGAAAGGAATGCTTAAACTCAAAAAAAAGAGTGAGTGAAAGAAGTATTAGCAACGCACAAAAAAAAATAACCAAAGATGAAGACTCAGTAAAAGTCAAAGGCAGAAGACAAAAGCACACAAAAAATATGAAAACAGATGGCAAGTTATTTTAGGCGCTGGCGAATCTTTTACTCCGCTCTCAATGTCATGCTTAGTTAAACCAATAAAAGAGGTACTCATCTATGCAAGTTTAATGTTGTGTAATGCAGAACAAATATATTTCAAATTCCATATTGGATATAAAAAGAACGCCGAAAGGCTATGGAAATCGTTCCTGAGATTGAGCAGTCAAGACTGACAGACCGATGAGTAAGTATGCGAGCCACGCCCAAGCCAACTCGTTGAGCTGCTCGGAAGCCACATGAGCACTGCAAACGCTCTGTTGAAACTAATATACTCCTTGCCGAACTGCCAAAGAAATGCGCAGCAACATAAGAAGAAGAAGAAGGGAAACTCTTAAATGAGTTTTTAAAGAAATGTTTTCGCTTTTTTGTCATAATGTTGTTGTTGTTATTGTAGGTGTTGTTGTTGTGTTTAGCGTCTGTTTTTTTTTCTTTTCCTTCTATGCCAAAAACTAAAAGTATCTTTGTTTTTTTTGACGTTTTACTTTGATTTATTTAATATGCTTTGCACAAGGAAGTCATTACAAAAAAGGAGAGCATTGAAATTCTGCCATAGCGTTTTTAACACCTCATAGACGGCTTACAGAACGGAGCATTGGCCGAAGCGATTTGCAAATGTTTCTGTCTCTCTTACAGCCGGCGGTATCTCCCTTTGATTGGCTATTTATTCATTGCCCAGCCGAAGCTTTTTGGGGCTTCTGGTTACTAAATCACAATTACGACAAGGCACAGGAGGGGGACGGGGAAGCGAATTCTATAAGAACGTTCTATGCCGTGATTAATGATTCCTATTGTTAAAGTGTGTATCATATTTGCATGTGTGTGTGTGTGTGTGAGTTCAATCTAAGCTCTTAATCGGCTTCGCTTGCAATTCTTTACAAACTGAACTTATTTTTATTTCATTTGCTTTTATCACAAAACTCAAAAATAAAACGTCGTTTTTGCAGCATTTTTGCATTTTGCATTTTGCAGCAAAACCGACTTTCAACTTTCGATTGAATTGTTGTTGTTGCTGTTGTTGTTGTGCGCTTGCATACAAATTTTATTTTACATTGTTTTAAAGCCATGTTGCTCTCCTTCACGTCATCGCTTTGTTGCTGCGCCAACTTCTGTCGGCGTGGGGCGCGGGAGGGGCCGGTGGAGGCACCTTTGTCAGTCGCGTTGCAACGGTGCAAAAGTCGCTGATAAGTAATTTCAGCATTTTCCTATTTTCCAGCGCAACGAACTTATTCAAAGGAATTTCTCAATAAGAAAAGCCAAAGAACAACGAAACGAAACGAAATGAAATGAAAGGCAAAAAAAATTTAATAAAAAAAATGCAACACTCAAAATGCCAAAAAAAGAAGAAAGCACTTCTTCGCGCCCGTTGTCTAACTCGTCCTCTCGCTCACGCTCACTCACTCACCCGCTGTCCCTCTGTCTGTCTGTTGCGCTTTCTAACTGTCGCATGCTTTTAAATTTCGCTTCAGCTTCTGCTTCTGCTGCTGTTTCTTGAGCTGCGTGATAATTTATACTTTTGCGTTTTTGTATACGTTTCCGCTTCCGTTTCCGCTTCCCGTTTTCACTTTGACTTTTATTGTGCGCTCCGCAGAAGAAAACAAACAAAAATACAAAACAAACGAAGCCAAGCCAACAAACAAACAAATGAACAAACGAACAAACAAATAAAGTATGACACAAGCACATGCATAAATAATATTAATGCGCATTTAAATGCTTCGCACTCGTTGAAATGTCCCAGCCAGTCGACTGCCTGACTGACTGCCTGACTGCCTGACTGATTGAAGGCTGCACTGTTGAACTGATGGTCGTTGGCACAAACGAGCGTTTGTAGTGTGACAGAACTTGCACGCCTTCTGACGCCGGCAAACATTTCAATGCAAGTGGCTCAGTCCACAAGCGCTGCGAAGAATGACGGCACTGTGACTGAGTCGTCAAATTTGTGCATTTAATAGGCTTAAAGGATAAGCTGCTCTTTCATTCACATGCAAACAAATTTTGACGAAGGCAATTCGAAGGCGACGGCAGCGGCAACAACATCAGCAGCGGTTACCATTCAACTATTGCATTCATCATCCATCAAATGGTTTGCATGCCACGAGCGCTACACTCCTCTACACCGCTCAGCGCGGCTCAGCTCGGCTCAGCTCAGCTCGGCTCTGCTCAGCTCGGTGCAGTGTTTTATTCATTTATTGCCATGCCACTTATCTTTTTGCTTCAAACTTACCAATACCAACATCAAGAGCAACGCCATCGCTCATCGACGGCATCGACGGCAATAGCAACGGAAGCAGGCGCACAAGAATGCGGGGGAGCAGGCGCGGACGGTGCAAGATGCAAGCGCCTGAATGTATGCTTGTATGCTAAGCTGCCTTTACTTTGCACGCCTTGCCTTCGTTTGCCTTCATTTGTGCACTGACTTGCCGCACCACCAACGCCAGCGCGCACAGCCATCCCACCAGCCAACCAGCCAGCCAGCCAGCCATGCAGCAATCCAGCACAGCCAGTCAGTCAGTCATGCCTTCATTGCTTCTCAACTCACTTTCAGCACTTCGCTTAATTCCTTTGTTGCAATTTCATTTATATCCTCTTGGATCCTTGCGCGCTTTTGACTGACTTTTGACTGTTTGCAAGAGATAAATGTCAATTATTTCAAAAGTTTTCACCAAAAAGCTTACGAAGAAAACGTAAAAGTACAAAAAAGAAGGTGAAGGGAAGAACAAAAAACGCACAGGAAAAACTGATCCCGTGCCTTTTGTATGCATTCGTATTAAAACTCTTGGCTCATTGCAAGGCACCGCGGCAGCGAACAACGGACACGGCCACGGCACATGCCAACGCCGCGCAGTTCGCCAACAGAGGTCGCTTTTGCCCACCTTTCGAATGCGTATCTCGCCCAAAAATATCATATTTATTTTGTGCCAAGTTTTTCGGATTTGTTTTTATGCATGTTGTAATTGTAGTTGAAGTTGTTGTTGTTGTTGTTGCACACATTGTTCACTTTGCATAAGAAATATCAAAAAATTAAGCCGATTTTTCACTGAACATATTAAACACAAAAGCGTTCCTCTTAATTGATAACCAAAATGAATTCCTCGCATTGTTGCAAGCAAACAACAATTGAAAGTTTTTAATTAATGCTAAAAGAGAGATTAAGCACATCATTCATTGTTTGCCGTGAGTGAAGTTACGAGAAGGGTTTTTTTTCATAAGCTTTGGCAGAAGTTCCTGGAAAACATTTGACTTTATGTATAGTTTGTCCAAACATGACAAGTCAGTTGAGCGGACTTAATAAACTCATATCTGTTCGTCTATTTATTGCGCTTTCAATCTTCTTCAATGCAAATTTTAAATAAATTTTAAATCTCAAAAAATCTCAAAATTAAAAATATCGAAAAGTTTTCATAATAACAAAAAATTCGCGTTGCTTGAAAAAAATTGCGTTCTATTATTTGGTTTAAGTACTTAACTGCCTGGCAACAAAAGGTAATGGTCGATATTGACTGCTTAAATATAAAGTGACGCAATTGAATTAAAATTTGCCAAATTAAATTAATGCCCACCCAAGAGTTAATTATTTATCCAAAAAAGTATGCTACAAAAATGTGAAAAGTTTTCTGCTTTAAAAATGAAACAGAAAGAGAGAATGTCCCAATAACAGTTGATGAGCGCGAACCGCGTTATCGACACTGTTAAATACCAGTAAAGCGCTGTTAAGTACAATTTGCACGCTTTTAACGCGTATGTCTGGCTGTGTGTGTGTGTGTTTGTATATTTTGATAAAACACGAAAAAAGGTTGGAAATTAAAAAAATATTAGTGATTTTTGGGAATTTCTTTGACTTGAAAAATAAAACAATAGCATTTCGTTGATTTTATACAAAAAATATGAATTAGTTGCAAAGATATGAAGGCTTAAAAAAAATCGTTTTGATAATTCGGGCATTTAGAAACCGATTTTAATATTTATTCGTCGATGCGATAAGCTTAAAAAAGGCGACGCTTTTAAGGCTTTAAGTCCATTTTTCGCACTATGAAAGCATGCTTACCTGCGCTCACTTAAATGGCTATAACACAGACAATTTCGCCAATTTCACACACATTTTTGAATATATGTAAATTTTAATTTAAGGTAAAAAAATCTCTGTGTGCATGTTTTTAAAGAAGAACAAGACAGCACATGGTATATACATACATATAAAAGTATGTTTTTTAATGCTTTTTTTTTTTTTCGTCTGTCTGGTTTGCAGTCAAATAAACATTATAATGGCAACATGTGAACATGAGATTAACTAAACCGACGCCAAAACAAAAAATACAAAAAAAAACCAAACAAAAAAATCGAACAACAAAAACATGGCTCAACTAAATAAATAAATAAATATAAAAACTTTTATTAAAGCTACAGCGAAATTGCAGTTTTGGGCACAACAGAGGGCGCTGCGGTGCGCCGAGCGGCGGGAGCAAGAGCAAGAGCGAGAGGCAAACAAAAGTTTGAACACAATATTTATGCATAGGCCGCCGACACCGACCGGGCAACCCAACAAGAGTGCAAAAAACACAACAACAGCAACAACAGCAACAACAACAAAATGTGAAAACAAAGCTAAATCGAAACAAAACCAAAAAAAGGAAGCAAAAAAAATGAATGAACTAAAGGTGGAAAGTAAAATTAACAGACGCCATGGGCAGCCAGCACAAAAAAAGTTTCTTCTTTAGCGCACAAAAAAAAAACTGAAATGAAATGTTTAAAGCAAATGCGTTAGCAGCAACAGTGACGCCAGCAGCGGCAGAGCAGAGCAGAGCGTTAGCGACAACGGCTAAAGACGTGCATGCCCAAGGTTGTTTGGGATTAGGGCATATAAAAATTCATCACGCTCGCCGAAGCAAAAGCAAAAACAAAAGCGTTGCTAAAAGCAAAATCAACCTTCAACAGCAGCGGCAGCGGCAGTGGCAGCGACAGAGCAACAACAACTGAGCGCGCGTCCATGATGCGGCTCAGTCTCACTACATGGCGTCGGACTGCTCGGGCTTAGTCATGGGGCACGGTCGCAGTCGCAGTCTCAGACTCGGGCTTGGGCTCGCTCACTCTCCGTCGCTCTGTCGGTCGTTCGGTTGGCAGTATTGGTGTCGGTGTCGGTGTTGGTGTCAGTGTCGGGCTCAGGTTCAGGCTCAATGGGGATTTAGTGCGTCAAGCGTGTTACTTTCGCCATGTCTCTCGATTTTTATCTTGTTTGTGTATGTTTTGTTTGGTTTTTATTTATTATACATATACATATATTGTTGTTGTTGCTGTTGTTGTTGTTTTATATACACTCATTTTGCGCAGCATACTTAGTGATTTACTCGTGCTTATTTTAAAGTAAAAGGTATCGCAACGCCATTCAAAAAGTATCTTTTCTTTTTAGTTTTTATTTTATTTTATTTATATATTTTTTTCGTCACTTCCGTTTTTGCTTGCTTGAGCAAATGTGTGGCATAACTTGTGACAAAACTAGCGAATTTGTTGTTGTTGCTGTTGTTGTTGGTTTTCTTTTTATCGTTATGTGTTGCAAGCATGAATGGCTGTAGGAAATAAGCCAGCTGTACGCGGGATTAGTCGACGCTTTTGCTTACTTTTCTGCTGCTGCTGCTTCTTCATAAAATTTTTTTGCTTTCCTGCGCTGCATTGTCCTTTAGTTAAGTACTCTCTGTGTGTGTGTGTTACTTTTTATCTTATTTTTGTATGTTACTTTGACAGAACACATGCTAATGCGTATACTCCAAGCACAAGCGTCGCATATCGCGCTCGCACGCTCTGTCCGTCCACCCGTCTGTGCGTCCTTTAAGCTCACTTTGAATGTATCCTTTTTTATACAGTGTACACGCGTTGTTGCTGTTGCTGTTGTTGTTGTTGTTGCAAGTTGCTTGCGCCTATCTTGAGCATAATTTATTACAAATTGCAGTTGAGTATCTTGAGTCGGTGGCTTACAACACACACATACATGTACTTGCGCTACATGACACGCCGAGCGCGCGACCGTCCCAACAGTTCCAACAGCCTAAGCGTCCTGCCCGCATGCTGTTTCCAACTTGTTTTAAAGTCTCGTTGTCTGTTTGCCTTCCTGTGTCTGTTATCCGTTTTGTCGTGTTGACTGCCATTGTTAGCGCATTGTTTTCTTTTGTATCCTTACTCATTTCCTTAATTCAGTGGCTGCTGCCGTTGCAGCTCGGCAGCTCAGCAGCTCGGCAGCAGCACGGCTTCTTGTTGGCCTCAGCTTCCCTTTTGGCTTCCTTCATGCATTCATTCATTCAGTCATTTATATATTTCAGTTACTTTTTTTCTTAGCAACTTCTTTCTTTCGCTTCAGTTTAGGTTTCGGTTTCGGTTTCGGTTACAACTTCCTTGGATTTGTGTGGCTGACATTTCACGTTGTCGTCGTGCTTCATGCATCTTTCGTCAATGTCTTGCTTACTGCTTATATTTTTTTCGTTGTATTTTTGTGTGTTGTCGTTTTAGTCATTGTTGCTGCTGTTGTTGTTGTTGTTGTATGTGAGTAAGTGCGCGCTACATGACACATCCTCCTTTACAGCAATGCCATTATTGTTATACATATCGTCTTCATCATCATCATCATTATCATCGTCAGAAGAAGCTTTGTAACTCTTAGCTTTGTATTAAATTCAACCAATTTAAAAAAAAGCAACAAAATTGTTGCCTTTTTACATTAACACAGACACACATATTGATGCATGTATGTGTGTTGTACGAAATTTAGTTGAAATTTTCATTGCGCTTGATTCCATTTTCCATTTTTACTTAAACAAAAGAAAGCGCAAAGAGTATATAGAAAATTACATATGATTATTTTTCATCATTTCAGCATTTTTGCATTTTTCTTTCAATTATTGTAATTAAATTACCTTAAACTGTTGCCATAACCAACAACAATAACAACAACAACAATAAGAACAACAAGAACAACAAAAACCGCAACAGAAGCCACCGAGCAAAGCCAAACGACAGAGGACTTTAAAGATGAGCAAAATGTGTTGGCAGCACAAGTTCGCCACTCGAAGCGAGCTCAAGACGAAGGCTGCCAGACATGGCATGCCAAAGTAAAACATAAAATGTCAAAAACAACAAAATGCAAAAACAAACAAACAAAAGAAGAGAAAAGCAAAGCAAAGCAACGAAAAAAAGCAACTGCAAAAAGAAGCAGAAAACAAAATATTGCCACAAAAGTACTTAAGCATAACCAAAAGCAACAAAGGCGTGCAGCGCATGAGTGTAAGCAAGACAGCGTCCCAAAGAAAGGCAGGGCAGCAAGGCAGCGTGAGTGAGTGAGAAGATGAATGCGAGACAGAAAAATAAAAGAACATGGAAAGTAATAGAAACGACAACAATGAGATCGGCACTTAACTGAAAATCATCAAGCACACACACACACACACACACAGGCACACACACACACACAGGCACACACACACACACACATGAGCGTAAGAGCAGCAATATTCATGGCAGCAAAGGGAGTTGGGCCAAGTGCGGCGCCGGCAGTAAGCAATATTAGCAACAAACAAGCCAAAGTTCTCTTTGAGCGCTCGTGTGTGTGCGTGTATGTGTGTGTGTGTGTTTAAAAAAGCAAAAAAATTACACACACACAAAGTACTCAAAGTAAGACTTAATGGCAGCGTCGGCATTCCATTGGCCAACGCTCCAAACTGAACAAACCAAAGTTAAAAGTTCAAATTTCTATCGAAATCCGTGCGATTTCGCATAATTGATTGAATTGAATGACTAACAAATGCCATAACAGACTTGCCTGACTGGCCGATTGACTGACTGATTGAAACAATGCTTGAATATTGAAGTGGTGCTCTTGTATGTACATAAATGCTCAAAAGCTTATGAAAGATTTAAAAGCCAAATATGGTTTTGGCAGAAATAATATTTGGCACGTTTACAGCAACACCATCAGCAACCGCAACAACCACAACAACAACAACACTAACGCTGAAATATTATTTTTTTTTTCATATGTTGTTTTGCTACCAAACGATTTTCATCAAAATGACATTTAAAATAAAAAATAAAATAATTCTTTGTTGGCTTACAAAATATTTTGCAAAATCAAAAACGCATTCGTTACGCATTCGTAAAAAAATGTTCAGAAAAAAAAAAGAAATAATAAAAATAGAAACGCATTTTTCGCAAAATATTGAAAAGGAATTAAAAAATGTCACCGTTCTAAAATACATATAAATGTCAAGTAACGAGTTATGTTGTTATGGCAACTTTTTTATTTTTCTAGTTCGAATTTTCTACCAAAGCCGCAGAAAGCTTATTAAAGTCAAAGTTTGGTCTTTAAAAATAAAAGGAAAAAAAAGATGTCCTATGTAACACGCTGCCACAGCGCACATACGGCAGCTTAATATGCAAATTTATGCTTGCTGCTAGAATGTTGTATGTTCTGTGTAGTCCTACAGAATATGTTTCTTTCACAATTTTCGATGTCCTATGTTACACATTGCCACAGCGCACATACGGCAGTTCAACATGCAAATTCAACTTTTATGCTTACTGCTAGAATGTTGTATGTTCTGTGTGATCCTATAGTACTATGAAATGCTCTGTATTTTTTGCCAATGTTTCTTTGACAATTTCGCCGTATTTTTTATCTTAATGAAATACTTAATTTTGAAACTTGTTCGCTTCTTGTAACAAAGCAAAGTTTCGCAAAGTTTCAGCAAATCTCTGAATGTTTCTTTAAAAAGTGCTAAAAATCCAAATGGTCGATTAACCATTATAGGGCATAAAGAGTGTGCAAGTAATTTCTATAGAACATGCTCCAAATTTCTTGCCTTTTGTGCACTTTTGCCTGCCGTTAATCGATAACAATTACTCAGGCGCAAAGCTGAATAGAACAGAGCAGAACAGAACTGAAATCTTTTGAATCGAGTTGGGCTGAGCTAAACTGAGCTGTGTTGAGCCAAAAAGGTGGGCCGCGCAGTGGTGTGCAAAGCGTAGCAGAGTCAAGCTAATTGTCGACCATTGCGGACATTGTGAAAAACCTTTTGTTGGCCTAAAATGCACACAACACACAATGCCAGATGAACGACGACGGTCATGGCAACCTGTACAAATACACACCTATTCAGACACACATCAACACACACACATATACAGCTGTGGTCAAAAAATAGTAATCCTAACCTGCTTAAAACAAACCAACATTTCATTTGCTTTTATTTCCAATTCAATGGCAAGGCACAAGTTTCATTAAATTCGCCGCTCATAATGTGTTCACAGATTCGCCGACCTTTAATGTTTGTCACGAGTATTTGCACAAAACAATCATACATATACCCTCAGCCATTCAGTATAGCTTCGGATCCGCCCCAATTTCATAAAATTTCTAATATAATTTCATCTACTGATGATAATTATAAGCAACACTAGTATTTCTGTGACCACAACTGTGCGCACACATACATTTTTGGCTTAGGATGCGCATAGAAAACGCTCCGTTAGACAAAAGGATTCAAGTATTTGTTATGAATTCGTTGTGCTTCTGTTGATTCATGCCAAAGTTTATTGACTAATTTTCTGATTTTTTTGCCATATTTTTTTATGTTTTTTTTTTTTATATTTATTTAGTTTATTTTCATGTTTATTTTTTCATGATGAAGGTTGATTTTTGGTTGGGTTTTTTTGACAGTTCCGTTGAGTGACGTTGAGCCAAGTTCAGTCAATTAAGTCAATTTGGGCTTGAAAATGTTATAAATTTTCGACTTTTCTCCGCACTTCTTTTATTGTAGTTTAGTTTATTTTAAGTTATATAAAAGTAATAATAATGCAAACTTGTTTATTATTGGAATGAATGATTGAGAGTTGAAAAGTTTTAATTAATTTACAACGCATTTAACTTTAATGGTTAAATATTCATTTATCAAGTATTTATGCGCGCACACGCACTCACATACACACACACACACACACACACACACACACACACAGACACACAAACAGTCTTACAAGTATGTAAAGTTAAAGTTTCATGTTGGTCGATTTTTTTGTTTTTTAATTTTGGTTTTTTTTTTTCCATCCATAAAAGTTAATTTCTATCAAAGTTTGTAAATCGTAATTTATCAAAAAACTTAAAGCGATTAATTTCATTTAAATGAAAGATTAAACTTAATTCGTTCATTAATTTCCAACAGCTTCAACACAACGAACGTGGCTCAAAGCATCGAAACATCAATTGATGTGCGCCGTGCCGACACTGAGGGTGAGCGTGGGGCTGGGGGTGTGCTGGTGGCTGTAGCATGAGTCAGCGTCATGGGAGAAACACTTTCAATGGCACAGAATTGAATTGAGCATAGAATAAAGTCGTGTAGAGCTGAGTAGAGCAGCGTAGAGTCGCTGTAGGCAAATCAATGAAGCGTCGCCGTCACTGCTAGCACGCTGACTGTCGGTGGGTGCGTGAGTGAGTCAAAAATGAAGCAAAAGCCGCGTTGGCAGTTTCTAAAGTGAGTTAAGTTGCAGCGAATAGAAATAGTAATCTGTCATTTCGAAGGATATGTAGCGGCTTATGAGCCTTCATGTGGCGACGACATTGTCGGCAGCGGCGGCGTTGTTCATTACCAACACAAACAGCAACAGCAACAGCCGCCTGTGTGAATTGAAGGCACGCTGTTGAAATTACTAAAATGGCGCATTAACTCACAACAAACCAACAAACAGGCAGGCGAGCGCGCAACCAACGTGGCAAGCAAAAGACGCAGTCAGTCAATCAAATGAACAAGCCACGAGCAAGTAAGCGTGTGCAGGAGGGAGGGAGGGAGGGTGACAGGCAGTCAGTCAGTGAGCGTGTGAGAATAAGCCATCAACGTTTGGCAACGCGTTTCGCTTTAATTAAATTTAATTAAACGTTGCGTATGAGCGATATTATATGCTTACAGTTAAATATTACTTCATGTACGTTGACATGAAGCCAACTGCGCATCGTTCATTAAACCAATGAACATGCTGCACAGTTCATTTGAAAAGACGAACTTTTCATGCTTTTTTCTTCAACTTAAAAAAAACATGTATGCAAATCAGAAAGTGTTGAAATTGAAATCTCTGTTTTCACTTTGGGAGAAATTGCAGCGTTTTCAGTTGGACTCTTAATGAACCGTTAGCCAATGCTTTGCAAAGCTTATCGTTTTTATTGTATTTTAACGCTTAATAGAGTGCGAAAATAAAGGGAAATATGATAGTATATTATATTAATGCAAAATATTTTTCTACAGCTCATTACGCTTATTAAACCTAAGCTGAAAGTTTAACCGAAAGTATAAACCAAACAACCCTCACAAAGCACAAATATTAAAGAAACCGCAAACCGCAACGTTAAAAACAAGAAGAAGTCGCCGCTCCCCCTGACCATGCGCCTGGCTCTCGCTCCCTCTCTCTGATTGACAGTCATTTAAATGTGCTTTAAGCGATGCAATGACTTTTGAGAATCCGAAGTGTCAAGTGGCAGAACTAAGTGTCAAAATGCTATCAAAAGCGAATTCAAAATTTAGCTGCGGGTGATGCTACTTTTGCCTGGGGTTGCACTTCGCTTCAATGTATATATTCACAGCTGTCTGTGTGTGTGTATTTGTCTGTTTGTGTGTGCGTACTTTAACTGTCATTCAGCAGCAAGCAAAGAAAAAAAAGACAGCAAAAAAAAAAAACCGAATCACATTTGAACTTTTTACAACTTTTGTAAACCGACATCAAGCAAAAGCAAAAGCAAAATGCAAATTCAAACGTACGAATTAGAAATACACACACACACACACATGCATGCATGTACACCCCACTTTACAAATGCGAAATGCAAAATGCAAAAGCAAAAATGCATTCAACAAAAATGGGTTCATTTCGCAGTAAAGTTAATGTGCGCAAAGCGCTCACGTACAACTCGAACGTTCCCCTTGATCTAAAACTTGCACACACACACACACACACACACAGACACACGCACTCTTATATGGACACTCACACACGTAGCTATCTTCGCGTGTGCATTGTGATTCCCTACTGCAGCTTCAATCTGTTTCATTGCTACTTGAAGCTCCTTTTTGTGGTCAACATTTCCGAAATGTTATGGAAATGTTGTCGCTTTTGTTGTTGTTGTTGTTGTCATTGTTGTTGGTGCTATTGTTAATGCGTTGCCATGCTCTCTTACTCCCTCTCTCACTTCCTAACGCTTCAGTTAAACTCAACGCTCACTAACAATTGTAACACGCCCTCTGTCGGATATCATGAACGTCAAGTACACTAGTTCAGAGCGTCTTTATAAACAGCATTTAAAAATGATCTTTGGTAGTTTATGGAGATAACATCAAATGGGTTCATTGTTACCCTAGACTGCGGTCAAGAAAGAGACTTTTGTTTCGCCTGATATTCTTATAAAAAACTACAAATGTCATATATATATAAATATATGTGTCGATTAATGAAAGTTGTACGCGATTATGCTAAGAAGCTTAAATCATATTGGGCTTATATTTATACTTAATAATCGTAATTGAAAGCGTATATAAGTTTCAGCAAGGCCGACGAAAAAACTTAGTTTATTTGAAGTTTGTCGGCGAGCATTTTACCGAGCACTTTTGGTAGATTTAATTTCCCAGAGGATCACAAGTGACGTACTAAATAAATGAAAATGTGACACTCGATTTCTGTGTGTGTCTCTCTTTCTCTCTCCCTCTCGCTCTCTATCTCGCTCGCTCATTGGTTTCAGTGCTGACAGTATTACATTTAAAGTCAATTGCAGTTAAGCACAGTTAAGCAAGTAACATGAGTGTGCGAAAGAGAAGTGCAAATGCAATAACAATAACAATGACAATAACAACAAAACCAAAGAACGAAGCGTAAAAAAGAAATGTAAACAAATAAAAAGTATGAAAACAAATCATTGCAAACTGAAGCGTTCTCAAATTGAACGATGAATCATGTGGACCAACATGCAATCATGCCACGCCTCGAACTGCTTACGCCCAACTTATTTGTGCGACGATATTTTATTGATGCTTGCACTTTCATGCATTGTGACAGAGTTATAAAGTCATGTGTGTGTGTGTGTGTGTGTGTGTGTGTATGTGACGGATTGTCATTTGAAGCAAAGCGAAATCATGTGTTGCTATAAACTTTAGAATGCCAAAGCAAATAAATGGTAAACTCACAATTTTCAATATCACAATCTCACAATGGCAACGGTGAACTCTTTAATTAAAATTCCGCATTTGCCAAACGAAGATGACGTTTGCCAATTGAAAGTGACGTTAGTTGATTGTGCAAAGCAAATGCTCTTGAAATTCCACACGCTTCATATGGCACGCTCCAACAAAGAAACCTACACTTACTTGAGTGCTCAGCGATGTCAAAGGGAAACTTATAATCCATTGGAATCACAACAATTGCAGGAGAACCGCTCTAATTACATAACATAACTAATTAATCCCTTCAGTGGAAGTACAAACAAACCTTTAGCTCGAATTATTGCCACGAGATGGCGCTTTTTTGAGGAACATTTGGTATTTCTTTATTGCCAATTTATTATTTCAATATATAACACTTATAACTAGCTGAGAATATCTATATCTTTATGGGGGCTTCGTCAACCGGCTAGATGATCGTTGATGGGATAGCGAGAGATGAGTTGAAGTGAAAAGTCTTAAGCTGAGTCGAGTTATCGATAACATGCTCGTCGTTATTCTTCCTCCAGTGTTGCAACAAACACTTTATGCATTAAACTGCTATCCTTTCCACGCTAGATTATTAATCAACGCTTTTGTTATAATTTCCAATCGATTTTAAAGATCTTAGCATATTTCAAGCATTTCAGCAATTTGCATTTTCCCTCGCATAGAACACATGCCTCTATAAGTCGAAATGGACTTCTAATCTCGAAGTGTTCCATGAGTTGAAAATTTTTTGACACCAAGTCGGGTTGAAATTGCTGTTAAAGCAGCACGAATGTTCAAGTAGTTGGCGACAAATATTATTGTTTATTTTATGACGAATCCTTCTAGGCTTCAGTGGAATGGCCGATAATGAAAACCCAACAAAAAAGTCGACTGCCCGTTGACATTTTCACCAAACTTGTCAATCGGTAGCAGGCCAACAAATTACGTATTTGCACAAAACTAAACATTTTGTTTATTTCTTTCTCCCTCTCGCTCTCGCTCACACTTAGCCTTAGACTTGCTTCAGCTGCCAATTCGAGTAGATGACAATTTTTGCGCCGTCATGCATGTGTGGTTGTTTGTTTGGCCTTCTTTTTTCATTTCTGTTCATTTTTTATCACGGCCTCGTGCATATATGAATGTATGTATGTGTATAGTTTTTTGCACTTTTTCTAGGTACCTGTCACCTTCTTATCCAAAGTCATTTATTATTTTGACATTCGAAGAGCGACGCACATTAGCAGACATCTTTGATAGCCTCGTGAGTAATTGGCTAAGACGTGTTTGCCCTTTTGCCTAATTTCTTGCTTTACTTTCTTTCTGTGCAAGCATTCTTCTTCTTCCGCCGGTGCTGTTGGTTTTGGTTTTGGGCTTGAGCACAACATTTCCGCAAGGTCATGTCGCCTACAGCAGAAGAAACAAGAACAACAAGCAGGAAAAGTAAAAGAAGATGGCGAAAGCGAAAGAAAAGTCAACATGAGCGACGGTCGATTGTCGCTGTTGTTGACGATGACATTATTGCTGCTGTTCTTGTTGTTGTTATTGTTCTTGTTGTTGTTGTTGTTGTTGTCATTGCCGTAAAACTGCTAAGCAATTGAGTTAAGCGAGATGACATTGCCGAAAATTGTATATAATGCTTGTTAAGAAGGTACAAGGCACTACAAAGCTCACAAAGCACCGCAAAGCGCAAAGAACTAAGGGGTGTGGGGCAGGGCTGGTGGGACAAAAGAGACGCGTTTTAATGCCGCTTTCATCCATTAACCAAACGCTTATAAGACGCAACCAAAAGCGCTCACACGATATCCATGTTGTTGCTGTGCATGACTGGCTGTGTGTGTGTGTGTGTGTGTGTGTGTATGTGTGTGTTTTTTTGGAGCTTTAGGCATTCATGTGACATTTGTCAAATTGACTAATGACTCGCTCGGTTTAAATCAGCGCTCAATGCTCTCAGCTCTCGTTGCTCGCACTTTAACCCTCATGTGCCGCCTACGCAATCAACGCGCACATCACATGACTCGCTGTGGTCATGGCTGGCAGGCGAAGGACAAAGAACGCACGACGAGCGATGAACGATGAACACCTTAGCATTAATTCATTTTCTGCTTTTTCTTTCTATACACTTTGTTGTTGCTTCTCGATTTTTCTATGCTTTGCTAGGCTGCGTTAATGTTGAGTTCACTGTTTTGTAATGTCTTCATAGGCAACTGAATTTGAACTTGTTGTATTTGTTGGTATTTATGCAGGTAATGCCGCCTTAAATCAACTTGTCAATTTCAGACTCTTGCCAGCGTTTGTTTTCTGTATAAGTGTGTGTGTGTGTGTGGTTTGTTGACTTGTGTTACCCCTCTTTTACCGCTCAAAAAAAAAACACAAATAAATAAAATAAAAACGTGGCCAAAGTGAAAAGTCATTGACGTGTGAAAATTAATAAATCACTCAAACATGTTCACGTCTGTGTTCCTTCTTTTTTACTGCTTCACTTTTCTTTCTTTTTATGCGTCTTATACATTTTTGTTTGTATTTTTTAGTCGATACAAAAAACCAAAATACACAAAAACACGAACATGGCATGAGTCTCGGACATTTGGCCACAATAAATTTGTATTGAAAATATTTCATGTTTTCTTTTCAACTCATTTCATTGGTCATGGGCAATTGCTACAACAATAACAACAACAAAAAGCAAATCAAAAATACACACACACACACACACACAGAAAACCAGAAAATCATCAATTAATACCAACAGACATCAACAGCAAATGAAAACGAATCAAAAGTTGTTATTGACCAAAAAAGAAATACCAAAAAAAATTGCGAAAAAAAACTTTGTTTGTCAACAAATACAAATACATTTTCATGAAATGCGTTTTCAACTCAAAAAGTCAACAAAATAAATGAAAAATATGCAGATATCAAACTGAATGTATAAAAAAGGAAAATATTGCGTATACGCCACGTATCGATTTGCTTTTAAAAAGGAACATTTCTCCAGTGTTTGCCGAACGAGCATCAGAGACTAACGAATTTCGTTAATGCACCGCTGTGCCTTTGCCAACTGACGAACAACAAGAACAACAACAGCCACAGCAACAACAACAAATGACAATCAAAAATGTTGTATCGAAAGGCAAGGCAAGGAAAGGAAAGAAAAGATAGTAAGGTCACATATGTACGCATATTCAAAATAGTACAAAAACAATGCGCTCTGTGCTTAAGTCAATATACCCTACACACGCTTCAATGACTGACCGACCATGTCGCCCGCCCCCTGCACTTCAACGCTTCACGCCAACATGCGAGCTTTCTTGCTCACTCGCATAGATTTTTGCCTTTTTTAAAACATGTTACCATGTTTGTCTGTTTGCTTGCCACATTCTTCGGTCTGTCTGTCTGTCGGTCGGTCTGTCTAACTGACTTTCCAATTGCTGGTCCTCTTCTATTTGTACATGCGTATCTGTGTGTGTGTGTGTGTGTGTGTTTAAATTGAGAAAAGTCAGTGAAATGGAATGCAGTGACTTCGATTGCGTCTCGACGCAAATGTCATTGCTAAAGTGCTCTTAGAGTGAGCGAGTAAAGTAGAACCAAATAAAGAAAGAGTAGGACAAATATTACAAGCTAAAGTAGAAGGCAAAAAATTGCAAAAAAAAGAGATAAAATAGCAAGGAATTGTAGAGAATTTGTAGCAAAATCGTATTAGAAGAGAGAAATCTGAAAGCTTACAATGCAAGCAGGTGCATAATGTGTGTGTGTCTCCATGTGTGCGTGTGTGTGCTCGTCAAAGTAACACACTCAACGGCAAATAGCAAAGACCACAGTAACCATTTATGGCACATTGTCGTCGTAGTTGTCGTTGCCATCATCATCATCATCGCCGTCATCATTGACAGTTTCTCAATCGATCGGCTCTTGGTCGAGCTAAGCACTCAAATGGCTTAGACGGAGACATTTTAGCAGATTTACTAAAACCAAAAAAAAACGAGACAAAAGCTACGTTGCATTCGAGTTAGTTGCGAGTTGCTGTTGTTGTTGTTGATATCCCAGGCGATCCAAAATGCGGCAAACTGGCTTAATGCAGACAATGATGACGACAAACGTGAAAACAACGACAACTGCAACAACAACAACAACATAGCAAACAATAATATTGTTGGCAATGGCAATGGCACAATATCATGATATCATCATCATCATCATCATCATCACCAGCAGCATCAGCATCGGCTTTATTATCACTAACATCATCATCAGCTTCATTGATATTTTCGACAAAATATAAACTTTTGTGCACTGGTTTGGTTCTTCTCTGCCGTTCAACTTCAGCGCAATGCAACTGCACACACACATACACATATGTGTCATATGTGTATGTATGTATATGCCTTTGCTCGTTCTTCAATTTCATTTTCAATTTGACTTTTGATGCGATTCGATGCCGTTACAAATCTCAAATCGACTGATTTACCACAAAATCAATAAAAACGAACCAAAAAAGAAGAAGCACCAATAAAATGAAGAAAGACTTACGAAAATGTTTTCAATTTATACTTATTTAATTTTTCTCTTTATTTTTTCTTGTTGTTGTTGTTGTTGTTGTCTTTTACCCTATATTCACTTTGTAACTAATCATGGCTTAAGTTTTTTTATTAACATTTATCTAATGCATAGAAGCAAAGTAGTGAGGCCTTACAAAGTATATGTATATATATATAACGTGTTTTTTCAACATTTTTGCCCTCCCCCTCATTTACCCACAAATAACCTTCTCCTAAAAATGGCTATCACTCGAAAACTATAGGATGTACGCATCGGAAACTTTGTCTGCAGACTCAGTAAAAGTACACGACACAAAATACGCCTCCCCCGCATTGTTGCCCCACAAAAATCAACGCCTAACATGTACGCAGGGTATTAAACTATGAGTAAGCTCGACTGTTATTTTTTTTATCATATAACTTACAGTAATGAAGCTTGGTGTGTATGCTATACTCGATCATAAAATGGGCATAATCACGCCCACATATAGTCAAAACAGAAAAACGTTATATCTCTGGAACCAATTGATCTAGAAAAGCAGAAATTGGTATATATGATATTGAATGAAAGTGAAATCTGTTTCGATTGAACAGTGGGCGTGGCAACATCCTCTGGCAGTCACTAGAAATTGAAGGCACAGGGCATGTCGAAGTCGGGCACACTCGACTGCAATTCCTTACTGGTTTTATTTGTATTTTTGTAGTTGTTGTTCACACATTTGTGTTCAAAATCAATGTACTCACATTAAGTACGTGACGTGGCTTTAATGCATTGAAAATTGACATGGATTACTTTATTTTATTTGATTTTTGTAATGCTTCAAAATGCAAATCCAATCGATAGTCGAATACGTATGTATATAATATGACAGCTTCAGATACATGTACATACATATAAATTTCAATGATAAACATGATAGCATATTTTCCGTGAGTGAGTGGCAAAACTGCAAATTGCAGATAAAATTGATTTCGAAATGAGTAATATGAGTGCAAATAACTTTTGCTTGAGCAAATTGCAAATTAGTTAGATGGTTGCTTGTGAATGTTGCTAAGATATTCATTGATTGAACACTTCAACCAAAGCAAAATGCAGTTTTTTTTTGTTGTTGTTTATTTCATTAATGTTTTGCAGTAAAATTAAATAACAATAACAACAAGAGCAACAACAAAAACAAAACAAAAACAAACCATTAAGTGATCAAAATCATTTGCATTTGCAATAAAAATGCCTTAAGCAAAACATTTCACAGAATAATTGAAAATTAAATTGCATTCTAATATGATTAATGATTAAACGCGTTTGCGTCACGTTTAAGCTTATGCGCAATGCCAAACACGAACACGTTACCATGACGTTACCAACCACCCACTCCCCGCGCTGCCTTGCTACCTACGAAAGCAATCATAAAAACTTCTTGTTGTTGTGCTTCTTCTTGTTTAGCATCACCATGCCATCTCAACTCATCTCATCTCAGTTGGCATGCGAAACGTTATAAATCTCGGTGTTTTTAAGGCAGCCAGACAGAGACAGCGAGAGTGAGAGTGAGAGTGAGAGAGAGAGACAGAGAGACAAGTGTGCATGCAAGCAGACATGTTGACGCGCGACGGCGGTAAAGCATGGGTATGTTGTGGAATGGCATGGCATGGCACGGCATGGCGTGGAATGGAATGGAACGCTGCGTACATTTGGACAGACGCAGACACATATTAATAAAGATTATATTTGTTACCTTCTGGCAATCGTTTTGAGCTTCTTTTCGCTCGATTTAATCGTGCCTTTAACATTATGTACATTCAATATTTGCCTTCAATGATTTTCTTTTGCTTTGCATTTTTTTTCCGTTGCCATTGCCGTTGCCGTTGTTGTTGTTGTTGTTATGTTTCGTTATTTTTACACCCGTTGTTGCTGTTGTCGCTGCTGATGGCATCGCCTTTTGCTATTACTTTGTTTCATGCAAAAAAAAACTGTGCGTAATCCCAAATATGAAAACTCATAATATTTATACGCAATCGATTTTCATTTCTGTGTTCGGCGTTGATTCGCTGGCATTTCATGTCTCTTTTTAACTGCTGCTGCTGCTGCTGCTGTTGCTGTCTCTTTTTTTATTTTTTTGCACTGTTAATTTTTTTTTTGCCTTTTAATAACGCAAAATGCAACTGTGAAGTTTAATATTTTGCGCACTTTTGTAACCAACAAAGCCGCTACACTATGCCCGCCAACAAACCAGCAAACCACGCCCCCACCCTGTCCACGCAGCACTGCATAGCTGACATCAGCCACATGAGCTTGAAGCCAACACTTTCGCTTCGTAGGCAAGACAGCAGTGTGCAAGCGAGACGGAGAACAATAGAAAGGGAAGGGCACAAGCACAAGAATGAAATGAGCGCAAAAAAAAGCAACAAAAACGAGAACGAAAACGAAAAAAGGTTGAACACAAAGAAGGATGCTTTGAAGGCCATGAAAATAAACTGCATCCGTTGCCGTTAAACATTATTGCTTTCAGGACCGGATTTTCAATTTTCATGCAGAATGGGTAAGGCAAAAGGCAAAAGGAAAATTAAAGCTGCAAAATATTTTACAATACAATTTCACTGTAATTCAATAATAAACTAATCAATATATGTATTAAGAAACTTTAATAGAAAAATAATAAATAATAATAAGAATAACAACATTTTCGACATGTAATGTTGCCTCAGCCATGGGCAACACATGTTTTTTTTTTTTTGGTTTGTTTTTGGCTGAAAAGCCTTGGGGCCTTAAGGGCAATAAACAAACTGTTAAACTGTCAAATATGTTCGAGTTCAGGCCATAAATAACAGATAACGGTTGCTGGTTCAAACAACATGGCGGCGCCGATTTGCGGCCCGCAAGGCTTTGACCGCACCTGATGAAATGCGCTGAGGAAACGTCTACAGGCACGTAAGACAAGAAAAAAGGTAACAAGAGCGAATAATGTATGAAACAAGGCTTAACCGAAGCTTGCATAACCTTTAGCTATTGCTCGTTTTTACTCATTTATATCCATCTAACTAGCTCACTAAACTTACAGCTATTTCGCCTGATAACTCCTCAACTTAGCGTCAAATGTTCAGCACGGCAGCACAAAAGACCGAAAGAGAAATGAAATTGAAAATGAAAATGAAAATTAAATTTCTTTACAAGAATTTCAGCATAGATACTTTCTGACTTTGAGCAGCAATAACAACGACGCAACAACAAGCAAGCAACAACTGCACGAACTGCAGTTAAATGAGGCATTGCAGGCGTTGAAGTTGAGGCATGGTCAGCTGCTTTAAGTCTTCAGTCATTTACACACACACACACACACACACACATAATCACTACAGTGGCAACAACGACAAAGCGCCGAATTATTGAAAAATAAAGTCATTTCTGCATATGAAAAAAAGGTCTCCGACGACAACAACAAATTGCACAAGAATTAATGACAAAGTAAGCGTTTTTTTATAGCAGCAAAATGAAGAGCATAAAAAACGGCATATGAGCGTGCAAGCAATGCACCTGAAAGCGACAGCATGAAAGTCCAAGTGGACACACTTGGCAAAAGGACAACCGACAACAACAACACCAACAACAACAACAGCAGCAGCGCTGAAAATGAACTGTTTCAGTGTGGCGCGCTTGTTGTTGTCGCCGCTGTCGATGCTGCCGCCGATGCTGCCGATGCTGCTGCAGAGACAACTCAATTTGCATAAGTGCCACCAAAATGCTGTAAATGAAATAAGTTATGCGTGCAAAAAGCCTTGACTGCGACTGTGACGGAGGGGCGACGGTGACCGTGTAAGCGTGCAAATGAAGAAGGCGAAAAGTCTGCGTGTGACAAGTTTTAAATCTGAATTTAATTAACTTGCGCAGAATGGAAGATACACGCACACACACACACACACACGCGTTGATGAATTGCGGCAATCGGCAAACAGTTGTGCTCAGCTGAACCGAAATGAA
Organism: Phortica magna; assembly: GCA_037044515.1. Taxonomy (NCBI): domain Eukaryota; kingdom Metazoa; phylum Arthropoda; class Insecta; order Diptera; family Drosophilidae; genus Phortica; species Phortica magna. Next base: position 37,850 of record JBAMBP010001001.1, on the reverse strand, counting down.
CCGAAATGAACGCTGAACTGAGTTCGCTGTTCGGCCTTCAGCGCTTCGGATTTGGGCAACGTTGGCGACTTTGTGTTGCACGCGATTTGCTTGCATGTGTGTGTGTGTGTGTCTGTGTTGATAGCATTTTAACGTGATTTCTTCTGTTTGTCGAAAAAAAATACAAAAAGGCAAAAGATACATTTTAATTGCAATTTCGTATGTAAGGCACAGTTGAAGTAAGCACACACACACACATGCATAAGAAGCGAGTTTGCTTGCCTTAAGCATGGCGTTGACAAACCGTCATCGGCGGGTCAATTGAAAGTGCAATTGATTTACCTCTTCTGAGAAATGAAGCATGCATGATTGACAATGCTGAACGATAAAAATCGCAAACTGTAATCAGAGAGAGAAGCACAGCAATCAAAACAACATTAACAGCTTTTCGTATGCTGATAATTAACAGTTTTTTTAATAGCTAATTTTCTGTGCATGTTAGACTGCTGGCACTTTGCCTGCCCACTGCCTTCATGCCTCGCAAACGTTAGCCACGTTGAGCCTCAACAGTGCCTGGCATATGAAAACTATTAATTCTTCTATTAAAGCAACTATTAAAAGCACGCGAAACTTTTATTTAACAGCGTGGCCAGAAAAATGTGCTCATATTAATTTGCCATTAGTCCAAAGCCAAAAATAATAGCGCGGTTAATTGCTTTGCCCTTTTCTGCCATGCTATGCCTAGGTCCTTTAGCGCAAGGAACTTCACAATTTGCTAACAATCGGCCCGACTTGGCCGTGCGTATTGTTAACTACTTAAGGCAAAAGCTGTTCATGTTTAGCCTTTAAGCTGCTTTAAATAGTTTCCATTTTCAAAGGATCGATCAAGTCTTACTGCTGGCCAAGCAAACAACAGCCAACGAACCGTTGAACTCAACAACAACCAACAAGTTGAATATTTTACTTGAGGCTCAGAGGATATTCTATCAGCTAAGTAAACTGAAACAAAGGAAACAAAAACAACAAACAACAAACAGCAAGTAAAGTATAAATATAATGCAAAGAGCATAAAAAAATGCTGAACGTTTCTCGTCTTGGGTTTCTTGGCACTTGAAAAATGCAAAATTATGCATAAATTTTATATGTGAAAAGCCCAAAATACGTTCATAAAATTTTACGCATACATAATCAATAACATTTTCCAAATCACACACAATGCGTTCGTGTGTGTGTGTGTGTGTGTGTGTGTGTGTGTGTGTGAGTGTGTGATTGAGGGCGTCGATGGCAGCGAAATAACGATGAAAAGGTTGCCGCAAGTGGTTCAACTTGGCTCAAGTCGTGTCCTAACCCTTTCATTTAATAATAAATTCAGACCGAAAACCAACGACAGCCAAAGATGACAAACTGTTGGACGGACAGCTGGACGGACGGTTGGACATATATGTATGTATGAGCAGACGTACAGACAGACGTTAGAACGCAAGAACAGTGGAAAAACTTGTGCTGCCCATAAAAATTGAAAAAAGGATTTGAAGTTTTTTTCTGTTTACTTTTTTCTTATTGTAATTTTGTTTCTTTATTTTGCCTTTTTTGCTTTTCAACGAATTTATCAAGCAAATTGTATTGGCATATTGTTGTTGTTGTTGCCTTCTTTTTTTTTAGTTTAGTTTTTTCGCCTTATGAGATTAGATTTTATTATGGGACAAGAGATAAACATTTTGTCATGAGCATGTGTTAAAGCGTTTTAAATGATTTGCGGTCAATTTAAAAATTTATAAATCAAAATTCCTCAAATTCACACACACACACACATACGCACACACAGACACAGACACACACACGCATTAAAGTAAAGTTTTAATAGTTGAGGCTTTTTTGGTGAATTTTGTGGGTCTTCTCTTTTGGGTAAAAGTTGTTTAAGCCCAAATCCGCCCAAAGACCTTAAGTACACAGACCTAAGCTCAGTTCCTTTAATGACTTATTAAACATTTATGTATTTTGGGTTAGCAATAAGCGGCTTAACACCTTATGTTAATTAGTTTTAACCAGGGTTGCCATCTTCTGTGCAAACAATAAATAAACTTAAGCTTTTGTGCAAAAATTTGTTGCTATTAAAATTTAAATATGTCTTTTGCGATTAAAATTAAACGTTCGCTTTAAAATATTATATTACACACATTTTTGTTATGATCTTTGACGTCTTTCAGACAACAGGCAACAATTAAGTCTTTATTATTAACAACCTAACAAATTAGCGCACATTTATTTTTATATTTATGAAGATTTTGTTTTGTTTTAAGACTTTTTTTTGGATTACTTTGAAAAACATTTAAATGTCATTAAGTGAAAAAAATTTCAGGACACACACACACACATACAGCGACAAAGTACATGCAACAACAACTATTTTGCTTAAGTCAAAAACAGCTTTGACTCAAGCACACACACACACACACACACACACACACATGCTCTAATGCAGGCTGCTTTAATTCTTTAATTCTTTAGCTCTTGCATTTTATCTCTCTTTCCCACCCTCTCTCTCTCTGTTTTACATATTACACATACATATATGTATGCGTTGTTAATGCAAAAAAGCAAGAAAAAAAAGCAAAAAAATTGTTTGCTGAAAAGTTTGTGTGGAAAATGTTCTTAATAGAATAGTTCACTATAAAATTGCCTGCAGTCAACTTTATGCGCATAGATACTCATAGAATAGACACGCACGCACGCACACACACGTACACACTTGTAGATCATGTGCAGTGCAGAAATAGTTTGAGAAATGTTTGCTTGCATATCGAATGAAAAGACAGAATGAACGTAAAAGCCAAAACCAAAAGAAAAATAAATAAATAAAAGCAAAATGAATAAAGATGAAAAGAAGCACGAACAAATGAACAAAAAGAAGATTATAATGCCAACTTCATCATCATGTTTGCACATTGCTCATCATCAGTAACATCATCACCAGCATCATTATCATCATCATGATCGTCGTCGTCATCATAGTCATCAGCATGGCTCAAGTTGTTGAACATTTCGGTTTTGACTTGGTTTCGGTCTTTGTTGAGCCTTAAATTGTTTACGAAATGTGCAAAAGTATTTCCATAAACTCGTTTACTTCTGCTTTAGACTTCTTCTTGTTTGCCGGACCGCACAAAATATGCCAAAGGGCATATATTCACTCAAAGAGCGATGCCCACACACACAAACACGCACACGCACACATGGACATGCTGAAATAACAGCAAAATGCATGCCGAGAAATGCGTTGAAAAAGGAACAAACGAAGCGCAAACAAACGATGGCACAGTTGGAACAAGTGCTTCATTGAATGCGTATTAATTGAAAGTCAAGTGAAATAAAAGATAAATATTTAAAAGCGACCTCTGTCGGTCATTTCCTTTGACGTTGACACATGCCTTTACTAGCGCGCCACTCACACTAATGTGTGTGTCTGTGTGTGTGTGTATGTGTGTTGAGCAGTTTATGGCAACGCGTGAACAATTCATTGCTGCATTTCGCTCATAACCATTTCGAGCCATCATGTATCGAAGGAGAGCTTCATTCAACGCTCGTCGCAATTTCTTTATTAAACACGTTTATATTTATTGCACTTGCATCTACAATATTATAGCTTAGCCTTTATATGCTTTATGTACATTAATGTCTGTGTGTGTGTGTGTGTGTGTGTGTGTGTCTATCAATGCAGTTATACATGTATGTATCGAGATACATATGTATGTACGTAAAAAGTTGTACGTTGAAAACTTCGTTGCATATTTTGTTCGTCCTTTTTAAAAAACAAGAAAAATATATAAATATATATATAAAATGTTGGCAAATTGAAGCCAAAACGTGACAAAATTTTGCGAAATATGCAAAAAAAATATATATTTTTCGTAAGCGTTTAGTTTTTAGTTTCAGTTTGCGTTAAAATTTACTTTTACTACTAAAGAAAATTGATTTCAAAGCGTGCGTCATGCATAAAAATTGAAAGTTTAAAAATTAATGCATACATAAATGAATTTGAGTGGCAAAACGTATGGGAGTGAGGGAGAGAGAGCGAGGAAGAAAGAGTAATGGTTGCAAAGATAGCAGGAAGAAGTTAGTGAAATATGTTTTTATCAGCAATTATAAGGAATAATAGATTGAGATTGTTTTCAGGATCTCAGACTTGCAAGCAAAAATCGTCCGATGTTCATAAATTTGCTTGAGCATGATGTGCTACAATCTGATAATAGAACCTTTTTCTTTGTCCACTTTAATCTGCAAAATTCAACCATGCTCAAAGATGGAACGTCGCGAGGTAAAGGAATATATGAAACGTATTATGGAAATTCTGGAGGAAGCATTTTTAGAGTTTGGCCACCATAGTTGAAGGTGATTAATAGTTCTCTCTAAAAAACTGCAAATGCAAGAGACTTCATAATTATCATAATTATATATGACACTATATTATTGGTACCTAAAAATAGAAATTAATTCGATAATCATCCGAGTTCTAATTGCGCTGATATTCCAACTCAAAGATGCCGAATTTAAAAAAAAATGCAGAATGTTATTGAAAGTTAAAAAAAGGTAAATTTTAAGTGCGTATATCTTCCAAACTATAATTCCGATTTCATAAAGGATGATATTTGCTTAATGCTCTATTAGAATATTTGTATATTTGTTTTATCAAAATCGTTCACGCAATTTTGGATTTTGGCTTGGAGTCAACCTATGGCCCCTCTGTGCATCGGCTCCCACACACTGAACATATAAAGAGAGTTTTCTAAAAAACTCAGACAGTCTTCAAGTGTTTTATAGTTTAAGGTAAACCCAAGCAAAATTCCATTTAGCATTTATGTGCCAATTTCGGAACAGTTTAAATGTTGAGCCTTGAGCAATCCATTTTGGCAAAGCTCTGCACGACACCTGATTTTATTAGAGCTTCGCTAAACATTTTACAAACGTCGGTTTAGTTTGACGACTTTGTTATTTGAGCACAACTTGAATATTTTAAAACTAATTAAATGCGAACTCAACAAACACGAAACGAAACGAAACGAAACAAATCAAAACTGAAACCAAAATCAAGTCATAAAACGCTACGAAATAAAAGACGACAAAATGATTAATGCCGACAATTTCATTGATGACGATGGGGATGACGATGAGTTTGACGATGACAATAAGTCCAACCAAGTGAGCCAAGCCAAGCCGAGCCGAGTTAAGTTGAATAAAGCAGTGGTTATGGCAGTGGCATAAGAATTGCCGTCGAATGACATGAATGTGAAGGCGATTTAAGTTGAATGGAGTCGAGTTGAGTCGAGTTGAGTCGAGTTGAGTTGGGTTGAGTCAAGACATGTCTGAGTGCGCGCATAAAATGAATGTGCACGGCAAATAGTTCATCTTAAAGGCGCGTGCGACATACAAGTGTGCAAATATACATGCAGGAATGGCATGGCAACAAACAGATGTGTGTGTGTGTGTGTGTGTGTGTGTGTGTGTTGGTTGAGGTTAAAGTGGCAATGGCAACCATTGTGCTGATCTGAGCTCAGTGCGTGTCCCGCATAAATGGAAAGAAACCTTTTTTTTCTGCTTTCACGCTGCTCAATTTTTATGAGCAACACAGATACACACATACACAGATAGAGATACAAATACTTTGGGTTGCGCTTAAATGTAAATGTGTGTGCGTGTGTGTGTGTGTGTGCTTGTGGGCGTATGAATGACCGCCGCGATATCAATTTTATAGCGCAAACTTATAGCGAATTTCAAGCTTTGCAATTTTATTGCTTTTCAATGGACGGCGAATGAACAGTTTTGCTTGCACCTTTGCATGATGACTTTGTTTATGTGCCTGTGTGTGTGTGTGTGTCTGTGTGTGTGTGTTTATTTATTTGCACAATCGTCGTTGTGGTTTGTTGCTTCGCCTGCGGTTATATCTGTCGAATATTGGCAAAGCCCCGCAATGCCAGCTCTGTATGTGTGTGTGTGTGTGTGCATAAGTGTGTATTATAAGGGCATATGCATGCGTGCATGTATGTGTTTTAGTTCGTGCTTAAACTAAAGCAGCGAGCACGACCATGACCACAACAACAACAACAACAGCGACAACAACAACAATAAGCACGTGGTGACGTTCTTGCTAGCGCTGATAAACATGATGATCATGCTGATGCTGATGATGATGATGCTGATGAAGATGGTCATGGCAAAAAATGAAAAGCAAAGCAAAGAAGAAGCAGCGGCAGCGGCAGAGACACCAGTAATGCCAAATTTATTATGTCGCACGCAGTTCGGTGGTCATAAAAAGCAAAAGAACGCGAGCCGAGATTATTTGCCGCTTTGGCATTTAGTGGTCATAAAAACACAGCCATGCTTTGACTTTCGTCACTTTCTTTTTCTGCTTTATTATTATTTACTTTCTTGGCCTCTGTTAGTTTTTTTCTTTGCTTTGTTTTATTATTTTTTTAGCTCTTGACTTACGCACTTTCTTGTTGTTGTTGTTGCTGTTGCTAGTAAGCGCACATGTGTGCGTGTGTGTTTGAGGCAAAACCAAACAACAGTAAAACATATAAAAATTTGCCAATAAAAATTGTTGCAATTGCTTAATCTCAGCATTAAAATGATTTGTACGCTTTTAAATTAAAGGCAATGTCGTCCTTTTTATGCTTTAAAAGGAGATTTTCCTTTTTTTGCTCTTTGATCGACGCAGAACCATCCATAAACGTTTTGGCAGCAAACGATGAGTTTACAAATAAAATAAAAGTAAATAAAAACGAAATACATGCGTTCTTAAAAAGAGGAAAGGAAGAAGAGTGTCTCCCCCCACGTTTCGAACGCCAAATGGCAACTGAAATGAAATGCGCGCAAGTGAAATTTTCAGACGAAATGTTTAACAAAAGTATTGATTTCCCTTTGGCGTTGTTGTAATGCAATTGCCAACAAAATACACACACACACACACACACACACACACACACAAGAGAAAAGGGTTTTACGTTTGGCTGTCAAAAGCAAACGTACGAATTTATGAAAAAGAGCAAAAGAGAAGACAACAACGAACAAAGAATGAAATGCCAAACATTCAAAAATACATTAGGCAACAATTTCTTGTACAAGTTGAAGTTGCCGTTATCAAAAGCGTCAGCTGAGCACGATTTGTTGACAAACAGACAAGACTCGGCCCGAGTGTTAGCCCAAACCAATTGATTCCCAGTGCGACATTAATGCATTTATTTTGTTTTTGTTTCATTTCATACAAATGTACATATTGTCAGCTTATGCGATTACATTACGTAACGTTATGTTCAGTAGCGTTGCGTTGCGTTGCGTTGCGTAGCGTTACGTACTTGCCCTACAACACCAACGGCGACGGCTACAGCAACCAGCAAACAACAACAACAACAAGCAAAGCACGCAAAGCAGTCACAAATGCAGCACACTTTAATTTCGTTGTTGTTTTCGTTTTGCCTTCGCTTTGCTCTTTATACACATGCACACATTCACGCACATACGCGAAAACATGTTCGTCTCGGTCTCAGTTCGGCACTTGTTTGTTTTTGGTTTGTTTTGCTGTTGTTGGTTTTTTTTTTTGATTTTGTTACATTTCGTTTCATTTCATTACGTTTCACTTGGCTTTGGCGTCATAAAATTTTATGTTGGCGCACATTTGTGCTTTTTGTGTGTCTTTCATTTCGCAATTCTGCAATTGCAGTATGAAATTAATGCGCAAAATTTAACATTTATGCACGCATCAATGCGGCATTTTCTTTGTTTTCTGCTTCTTCTTCTTCTTCTTCTTGTGTGCCAAGAACGTTGAAACGCGACGTGAGCGACGCATTAAATGCATGGTTATTGTTGTTGTGCTTGCTTGCTTGCTTGCTTGCTCACATGTACGTGCATAATGTTTTAACGTAATTGAAATCACATTTACTACAACCATGCAATGCAAACAACAACAGCCGACCAGCGCAGACAACAACAAATATACGATTAGCCATTAGATTTACACAAATAACACTTAACTTAATTCATTTAAGTATTTGTTGTTGTTCTTCTTCTTACACATGCTATGCGAGCATGATGTTCAAACTTACGGCAACAGCAATTTAACATTAATCCTGTTTATGAGCGCATGAAAAAATTATTCGGTTTGCATAAATTTATACACAAACAACAACGACAAAAAAACAATAATAATAACCAAAAGCAAAGAAAAGAAAGATAGAAATTAAGCGCCTAGTGGCATGTGGCATGTGGCAAGTGGCAATGGCCAATTACAATGTCAAAACAATGAACTTGAAGCAAAGCAGAGTTGACAAGACGCCGCGTTCCACAGCGGCAAAGCAAAGAAGCAACAAAGGTGTAATATGGCAAAGCTGTGGCCAGAAAAAGAAAGAAGATGAGTAAAATAAAAATAAAGCGGCAGAAAAATGAAAAACAAGCTTAGCGCAATTCAAGAAAACACTAATAGACAATGGAATTAAATTAACCCATGTGCCACACCCATGCACTCGCCGCCATTTCACACAGCCGTCTGTCCGACATAGCCAAGCCAACCGTCCGTCCGCCCGTCCGCCGTCTGTGCTGTCCCTTTGTCCACTTTCATGCCGTCGCTTGTGCGTTTAACCGTTGGACGAAATTATGCGCAGTCAAGCAAGCACTTTACTTCACTTCACTTCACTTCATTTCCGTAACGTTTCGTTTCGTTTCATTTCTTTGCGTTTCTTTGCATTTCACACCTCCTCCTCGCTTGCGTGCTTTGCTTTTTCCACTGAATTGCTTTTCGTGCGCTTGTCTTTGCTTTGGCATTTAAGTGTCCCAATGCCTTAGTTGTTGTTGTTGTTGCTGCTGCTGCTGTCTTTATCTCTATTAAAGCGTCAATTCTAGACTCTCTTCTCTTTCTTTGTTGCCTTCCCAAGGCACGTTGACTCATGGCAAACAAATTCGAAAGTGGTTTTCTACTTGGCCGAAAGTTTTGCACAAACGCAAATTGTTTTTGTTGTTTTTTTTTGTTTTGCTTTTGCTTTTATTTGTTTTATTATTACTGTTGTATTATTATTATTTTTACGCAGTTTTTTTTTTCGCAATTTGAATTTTCTTCAACCAAACTGTCTGTTTTGCATATTCTTGCATATTTTTTCGCACTTTTTAACGAGCGCGCGAAGCATGTGCAGGCACAGTCATTGAATGATGGCACTCATGTATGATATTTTGCAAAAGACAAAACAAATCAAATTTATTCAAGTGACATTAAAGCGCAAAAACAAAACGAATGTTCGAAAATGCGAAATATGCTCGAATTGATTGTGAAAGTTGCGATTTGTATGAAACTTAAAGTACAACTAAACCTCATATTCAAATTGAGCGCAAGCACAACAACAATAACAGCAACAACAGCAACAACAACAACAACAACAACAAAACACATACAACTAATCAAATATTCAATTTGAAATTTGCTGCAATTTTTATTGTTCTTCAGTTCTTCTGTTCGTCCTCATTGTCTTTTGTTTCATTTTTTCATTGCATATTTTTGGGCATAATATTTTTTTTTTTTACTCCGCTTCTTCTTATTTTATAGACTTTTGCATATTTGAGCATGTGGCTTCGGTGTGAGTCTTTTACTTTGTTTCTTTGTGCTTCTGTCCGTCTGTTTGACTGTTTGTCTGTCTGTCTGTCTGTCTGTCTGTCTGTTTCTCCTTTCAGTGCTTTTAACATTTGCATGTCTAAGTAAGTTTTTGTTATCTCGCACACGTTGCCGTCGACAGTTTAATTTTATTGTTGGTTATTACACATTGAAGCAACAACAACAACAACAAAAGGGCACAAACGACCAATGCCAAGCCACTGTACAACAATACATGGCAAGCTGAAAGACTCAACAGCAGCAACGCGAAGTGAAACAATAAGCAACAACAATAACAGCAACAACAACAACATCAACGTCACATAAATGAAACAAATTTGCTGCAAAATAAAATGTTATTTCATAAAATAACGAAAAAGCATAAAAAAACGAGTTGAAATGCCAGTTTTTTGAGTGACTTTCTGATGCCAATAAAAGTAAAGACTTCTCGCTGTCACAGAGGCGTAACAAAGGGGGCGTGGCGTGGCCGGCAAGCGAGCGTATGAGGCGACCAACTGTGCATGGCATTTGGTTAATTGATTTTTACACACACACACACACACTTCTATATGTGTCTGTCTTTCACTCTGTGTGTGCGTGTGTGTGTGTGTGTGTGTGTGTGTGTGTGAGACTTCTGCACAGACTTGTTGACATTTTTATGCACAACAAATCCCGACATAAACATTAAACACACACACACACACGCACGCACACAAAGTAAACCCAAAAATAAAACACACACACACACACACGCACACACACATACACAAGAGAGCGCAAAAAGATTGACTATAAATGTAAATATATATGTATTATTTTACTTGTTTCGCCATTTTCTTACTCACGCCCTTAAATGTCGCCGCTCCTCCTTCCCCTTCCCCTTACCGTACTCCTGCCCCACCACCACCTCATCATCCTGCCACTGTCTAACTTATGCATATTGCTTATAATACTACTTTGGCAAACCTTTTTTTGACGCTTACAACAACAACAACAACAAAAACAAGCCAAAAATACAAATAAAAAAAAAGGAGTGAAAGAAAAGCTTTCGTTGACGTTGGCAACAAATTGTCAAAGCCATGTGCGACGTGGCGGTAAAAGCATTCACACACACACACAAACACACAAACACACACACAAGCATACATGCATGTCAAGCTTAAGAGACGTGTTATAAGGCGTAGAACAGACAGACGGACAGACAGACAGACTTGTCAAACAGGACACACAGTCTATTGAGGCCCAACAATTCATGCCGACTCATGCTATCACGCACGCACTCACGCACGCACGCACGCACACACACACTGACTTACTTACTTACTTACTTTACTGTTGACATTTTGCCGAGTTAATTTGCTTCTGATAATGAGCTTTGGCTGCCGTTAAATAAGAACACCGAACTTTCGAACAACAACAACAGCAACAACAACAGCAACAACAACAAGCCAGAAAGAAAGAAATATGAAAGAAAAAAGCAACAAAATTACGCTTGAAAGGCAAAACGAAAAGAAAGCAACAAAAATCCTTAGCTCGCAGCAACAACAACAGCAGCAACAACAACAATAGAAACAATAATAATAACATGAACATCGACAGCGACGGCAACGTCAACGTCAACGTCGACGTTTATAGCCTGCAAATTAGTGGGCGTTCCGCCGGTGGGCGCCGGGCGCATATTTAATGCTGCCGGCAACTCATCGCTTTGCCAGATTCGCTTAAATCAGCAATTTCATTATAATTGCCTGTTACGCATTTAACAAAATCCATCATAAATTCCATTCAAATGCGGCGCGACGATATAAAAAATAATCAAAAAACAAAAAAAAACGAAAGAGAATAACAACAACAACAACAACAACAAAGGAAGTGCCGCAAATACGAATGCCAATGTGAATATGCATAAAGGAACAGAGCGAATGGAACGGCATGAATGAATGAATGAATTGTTTATGGCGCGACCGTTGCGCGTGCGAGTGAGAGAGAGCGAGTGAGCGAGAGAGTGAGTGAGTGTGAGAGACGTGCAACGTTGAAGCAACTCTGAAGGCACTGAACTTCGAATTGGTGTAAAGAGTGCAAAAATATAATGTTACGCTTACAATTTTTATGCGCCTGCAAAAAGGGACCATTAAATTGGCCATGAAGTTGGCAACACAGTGAAGGTGACATCTCCAACTATGTAAGCACGACGAGAGATTATAAAATGCTGTGTAACCACAATTTTTCCACCTACCACTCATTACCCCTCAAGAGATGTTTTCTTTTAAATTGTTATATCTTCAAAAATATTAAAGGTACGGACCTGGCATCTTGCATGTAGACTCAGTAAAAACAACTACTTACGACTGCATACGACAAAATACCCCTTGGTTACTCTTGGTTTGACTACCCCTCAAGGACAATCAAACTCATATTTTTGACGAATTCCACTTTTTTTATTTAATATTGCCATATCTTTAAAACTATGAAATATACGAGCATGAAATTTCGTATACTGGCTCAATAAATATACCTCTTTAAGACTGCATACCACAAAACACCCTTTTTTCATGGTTTTCCTTCAAAGACAACCAAACTCAGTTTTTGGTAAATTCCACATTTGTTGTCCGATTTTTTAGATAGTTTGAACACCATTTAAAGGGACGATGCCAAATATACAATTCTCCTCACTTGGTGTGTGCAGGGTATTATAATTGTCGAGTATACTCGTGCTCACTAGTTTTTTTGTGATTTCGTATATTTTTTTATCTTGATTTTTTTTGTTTTGCTTGCATACCTTTTAGAAAACTTTGCAGCAACATTTATGCATTGTTGTTGTTGTATTTCTATATATACAAATATATTTCTACATAAAAAAGCTCAAAAAAATAAATGAAAAGAAGAAGCAGGGAGAAAAGACGCATTGTTTTGCTTTGTTTTTGTCTTTTAAGCGCAGCGTTTGGCATACTTTTGCATAATTTATGACGCTGGAAAATTGGCTCGCGCGAACGTGGCTAAATTGCCGTGGCGCTACTTTTTTATCCCAGACACACACACACACGCACACATGGACACATGCACAAAAGAATACACACAAACAGACCGTCACACATGTACAACTTGATTCGAGTTTCTGTTTTTGTTATTATGTGTTTTTTTTTTTTGTTATATATTTTTTGGTTTTATTATTTGTTTTTGTCTTATTACATTTCGCATATTTTTCTAGTCAAATGTTTTCGAATGAAAAATCAATAGCAAGAATGCTGAACCAAATAAGCACGGCGTTCTTGTGCATTTCAAATATTTACACCAGAAAAATACAAATGTTTTTTTTGCCGTTTTTTTTGGCATATTCTTCAACTCACACGCACATGCATATATTAATAAAGAACTGCATGAGCAACTCACACAGACGCACACACACACACACACACAGAGGCGTATAGAAATAAAACATTTATGTTAAATTTTTGATTTTTTACAGAGGCTTTAAATTTATTTCCGCTTATTTATCAACAAAAGTTACTAAAAAATAAAAAAGCCGAAATAAATGAACCAAAAACAAAAAAATGCTAATAAAAATAACGTTTAATTCGAATATTCAATACACTTTAATTGTAAAAACTTTCAAATTCCATAATTTAGAGGCGTGGCACAGCCCATTCTACGGCCAAAATAAATGTATCGACGTACAAAAAGCAATAAACATGAATTCGGCAAATTGAAGTTTATAGAGGGAAAGTTATGCGAAGCCAAAACAGTTAACAAACATTAAGTTTGGCTTGCACATGTCCATTGGCTTAGCCAACGGAGAACATCACTCTTCATTGCTAAGCCATGGTTTGTACATAATTGTTGAAATTATTTTGCCTTTAAAATTTCTTTGTTAGTCTTCGCCCAGCAACGGTTTTGTCTCTTCCGCCACAACAAGATTTCAATATAGATGAACGTAACACATTGTAGAACTAATATGCCTGACACATGTACAATGTAGCGCACAATGAGTTTGACGAGCTTATTTATACGCCAATTGCGTATGCAAAGTATCTTGGCGAAACTGTTGCCAGACGAATGTCAAAGAAGATACATTTTGCTACCTTTGCTTTTTATATCTTTTACTAAAATGTTTTTTTTTTCGCTTTTTCGCTTTCATTTTACTTTATTTACATGAGTGGCTTTGACTTTGGCGTTGGCTTTGGCTTTGACTTTGCCGTGTTTGCGTTCATATACGAATTAAATTAAGTGTGTTGGAAATTTAATGCGGGATTTGCATGAGATCAAAGTGGAAAGCCATCATTGCGTAATCAATACTGTTCGGAAATGAAATATACATACATATAACATATATAAAACACTGAAAAAATATGCATATATATTTGTTTTAATGCTGAGTAAATTGCATAGAGTAATTGAATACGTAAAACTAAATTATAATGAGTTGGAAGAGCTTTTCTTATATGTTGTATGATTATGAATTTAATACAAAAACTTTTGCAAAATAATAATAATTATTATAGCAAATAATGGAAAAATGTGTGTTGAGCAAAACATGCTTAATGAACGGACGAACGGACGAACGAACGAACGAATGAGCTTTAATTATTTATAAGCATGTGCAAATTAAAGGCCAAAGGGTCAAATGCAGGCGGCGAAACAGATTGAAAGAGATAGTGACAACTTTTCACGCACACAGACACACAAACACACATGCACATTTAATATGCGCTGAACATATTACTGCCAACATCTGCATGTGTGTGTGTAAGAGAATATGTTGCATAACAACAAATTAAAATACTAAATCCCATCTGCTGTGCCATTCTATACTCACTTCTGCTGCTGCTTCAACTTTGCTGTGCTTCAGTTTGGTGCGCCGAGGGAAACAAAAGGGCAGTGAAGCACTTCATGATTATAAAGTGTGGCCATTAGTTTGGCGCAGTCGACGGTAATCGTGTTGACACTTTGGGTCATCTATGTGTACATGTGTGTGTGTATGTACACAAATACACATGGACACTCATGCATGGCATACCTTTGGCATCAATGATGTAAGCATGCTTATGCATGCGCATAGCTGAATTGTGCTTAAACTGGTCAGTCAATTAGTAAACATCTTGTGGCTAAATTCCAACAAACTTGCATGTTGCGAAAGCACAGTTAAATGAACACCTCATTGCGTGGCTAAAAAGTACGTTATATAAGTTTATATACACTAATACATACATATGTATGTATGTATATGCCATGCATTCGAAGGTCGTTTTGCGTGTTTGTTTATTAATGAATAATGAATAAATAAAACAAAATATTTCTTTAATTTAAATCGTGCATACGTGGCATATACGTAATGTATCAAATATTCGACAAATATTGCGTATACGCCACGTAAGCATATTTTGTTGAATTCTAACAAACGAACAAATAAATTTGAAAAAATTTAATATGAATTGTTGCAATTGAAGGCAATCAACATGCATTGTTGTTGTTGTTTCATATTTACAATGCATAAGTTGCATAAAATGCATAAAATACAAAACAAAAGTACTCGAAACTTATTGCTTTTGGTTTATTTACAGTGTATTTGCACGAACATGTGCTTTTTTTCGCACGTTTCATTTTGAAGCGAAGAATATGTTTTTTGTATTTATTTATTTTTGCTGTTTTTCTATTTTGCTTTTTCTGATGTGCAATAAACCCACGGGATAAAAAGTCCTTCTTTTGCGCTTGAATGCAAAATATTTTTGTCTATTAAAAGTGTGGAATAACACAACAACAATAACAGCAACAACAACTGCAATAAAGCGTTAAATAAAAAAACCAAAAATGGAATGAGCAAATTACAAATGCTTCTGGCGCTGCAATGCGTAGTTATGCATGTCTGTGATTATGTGTGTGTGTGAGTGTGTCTGTGTGTGTGACTTTGCCATACCATTTCCCGCCACACAAAAATGCTTTTATACAAAATTTTGTAAATGAGAAACGTCTCCTTTCTTCTTCTTTTTCTCTGTTTCTCCATCTCCTTCCTTTAGTATCCTTCTTTCTTTATTTTCCTTACCATAGTTTGTATTTGCACAATGTTTTTGTGTCTTCATTCCATTGCCTTTTATTGCACTTTTGCTTACAACGCAATAAAAAAAACAAAAACAACTTTAAAATAAAAAAAAAATCGAAAAAAAATCGTTCTAATAAAAATTATGAAATATTCAAAGCCACAATTTTTTTTAATATTTTTTGTTAGCTTAGCTTTAATAACACAATGGAAATTTTATTTTAAACTTTTCGTTTTCTTTAATGCTTGAACAATTTTTAATTCGTTTTCATTGCCTTTTTTCATCTTATAATTATGCGCACTAAAATAGTTTTGGTTTTTATTATCAAAGCGCTTAACTTGATTAATAGCGTAAAATATTCTTTTGTATTTTCGTTTAAACAAAATAAATTGCAAAGGTTAGATAAAAACGAAACAAAAAATTCCATTAAAGACTTTAACAGCATTTCAGTAAATTACACAACAGCCGGCGAGTATGCAACGTTTTTTTTTTATACCAAAGCCCGAAATATCATATGAAAATAAATGAGGTGTGAATGCAACGAAAAAATGCAATTAGAAAATAAATTTCAAACTTTTTTTAGAATTTTGTTTTTTTTTTTCAATTTATATCATTATTTTTAACAGTTTTCTATTGAAAAATCAACAAAGTCGAAATTGCGCACAAAAAAGAAGTGTTTGGAAAACAAAAAACAACAACAACATTGACTTTGCTGGCAGTGAAGTGCGTGTTGATTTTATGTTCATGGTGTTGTAACTGTTTATTTAGCACATTTTTATACTCTTGCAAAACAGAGTATATTAACTTTGTCATGAATTTTGCAATGCAGAGAAGGAGACACCTCCTACTATACATAATATATATTCTTGATCTGCACGACGGGAGGAGTTCATAAAGCCATGACCATCTGTCTGTCTGTTTCAATGCAATGCAGAAAATGTTCTTATCTTTCAGTTTGATCAGATTACTATAGTATATAGCTGCCTGAGGTTTTGGTTTAAAAAACGGTATGTTTTTGTAGTTATCGACTCAATATTTGGCACAAAAACTTTTTAGACGCAAACAAAACGACAGTGCAAGAATGGTTAAGATCTGGCAATTATAGCATATAGCTACCATAGGAACGATCGACCAAGAAGAAGGTTTTTGTTAGAAAATCTTTTTTGTTCTTGAGTATAAACAAACCAAACTTTGTTTTTATTGATGCTTCATTATATTCCGAAGTTTTATAATAATCGGACAGAAGGGCGTGGCACCACCTATACAAAGAAGAACTTTAAAATGGGATTTCTCCGTAAGCAGACGAGTAAGAAGATTGCAAAATGTAGTGAAGTATGACAACATTGCTTTCTTTAAGACAAATTGAAAAAGAGGCGCGGCTACGCCCCTAAATCTTCAAAAATGTATATGATGCTTGTTTAAAAAACGATAATGTGGATTTTCTAATAAGAATTATTAGGAAAACGATTCCAAGAGTATAAAAGTTTCGGCAAAACCGAAAAAAGCTCCCTTTCTGGTGTTATTTGTTGTCGTTGTTGTTGTTGCTGTTGTTGTGATGTTTCTATTTTTGTGCTTTTACAATTTATTGTTTGGCCAAAAGGACATTTATTTATTTATATATATTTATTTCTTATTTTTTTTGGCTTGCATGGCTTTTGTTTGATTTTTACTCGCGCGTAAATGATGAATTTTCATACACTGCCCAACAACAACAACAACAAATGAGCGTTGTATAGCGTGACGTGACGTTAAAGCCATGATTTGTTGCTACAACCAGGCAAGAAAAACCGATGTTCCCCACCGTGCTTAACATTAAGCAGAATTCGCGCCTTGTGCAAATGTTCTGCGCATATGAGCGTGTTTTTCCCCCGTTTGTGCAAACGCTTTAATAGCGTTTTGAGAAGATTTCACTTTTACAAAGCAAACAAAAGATAAACGAACATTTCTATTGAAGCTTTTTTCGTCGGGCTTATATTAATAAACTATGATTTATCACTTAAAGCAATTCACTTCTGAAGCGCAAAAGATGACTGCCCAAAAAAGAAACAAAAACAAATTAAAGGTGAAAAGAGTGCTCAGCATTAAAAGTGACTTTGGACTTTCTTTCAATATGACAGAAATATACATTTGTTAATTTGTATGTGTATATGAGTGTGTGTGTGTGTATGTGTGACTCTTACATGTATGCATGTTTATAAATATGTGCATGAGCATGTTTTATTTATAAATGAGTCAAAACGAAAGCTGAAATACAAAAAGTATAAATGTAAAAACAAATCAAACAAAGCACGCAAAAATTGCTAAAGAAAACTAAAATTAAGTTGAATGAAAAAAAGCATGACGAAGAAGAAGGAGCAGCACCAGCAGCAGAAGAGGAAGGGAACGAAAGTGTATAAAGTTGAAATGTATGAAGAAGCGGCACGTGGTCATAATATGAATGCGCTTGACTCTCTGCCATTACAACAAAATGATTATCTAAGCATGCTTGCTGTTGTTGTTGCTGTTGTTGTTTTCTTTATATGGCATTGACTGCAAACAAACAAAGCTCTCAAGTAGTACTAGAAGCTGACGCTGACGCTGAAGCTCAAGCTGAAGCTGAAGTAGAAGTCGAAGTAGCAGTAGCAGCGGTTGAAGAAGAAGCTGACCAAGAACAGTTGCAGAAAAGCAAATAGAACAGAATTCAAGTTGAGTTGCAAACATAAATAAAAATCCAATCGACTTTCGATTTATGTTCAAGCAAATCACACATTTCTTTTTGCTTTTCTTTCCCATCTTTAGTCTTTGACCATCTATTTTACTCTCACGAAGGCTTTGCTCTAGATGCTTATGATGTTTTTGATGCCTTTTTCGTATATATTCCCTTTTTTGCTTTTATCCTATTTTATGTTCTGTGCTGTGCTGTGCTTTGGTCGGTCGGTCGGTCTGTCAGTCGGTTGGTCGGTCAGTCTTATGTAACTAAATAAAAACGTAGCAAATAGATGAGCAAAACTATAGACTGAAAGAACGCACAAATCATGAATGAATTTATTCATGAGTTGTGCACGTATAAGTTTGCCATAAAGAAAGCAACAACAACAACAACAGCAGCAACAACAAGAATATTAGAACAAAACATAGCTCAACCGAAACGATGATGAAAAACTGCTGGCACAGGAACAACAACAGCAACAACAACAGCGTTGCTTAGCTGCTAAAAATATATGTATAGCAGAAATCTTCAACTAACTAAGCAGGAAAGCAATCATGGAAACAAACGAGAAAGACAAAAAAATATAGAAAAAAGAAAAGAAAATAAATAAATAAATACAAAAATGTGAAAAAGAACAAAAATGCGAATGAAATGTGCGAAAGCAAATAAAATGTAATTCACTTTAAGGCAAAATCATTATCAGATACTTATCACCAACACAACGACACCAGCCTGTGCGTGTGTGTGTGCGTAGAAACAAAAAAAAAAACAAAAACAAAAACAAGAGAGAAATAAATACATAAATAAATACAATAAATGATGAGCAGTAAGCAAAATGAAATCGACAAACGATACATAAATAAAAATGGTGTCAACGCATATTGCGTTAAATGCGTTTGGACAGCTGAGCTGAACATTATTTCCGGCGTTTGTAATGTGCCTTCTTGCTTTTAATAAAGTTTCGTATGCGAAACGCGCTTTTTATGCCGCACTTCGATTTAATAATATTAAATATTATAATAATAATAATCGTATAAAGGTTTCTTTAAATAAAACTCCAATCAGCAGAGAGCATCGATATCAGTGAGAAAATACAAGCCATACAAACGAACCCAGGGTTTTATAGAGATTCTGGAAAATATCCAATGTTCAAAGAGTTGAAATGGGTCAATGGAAGAGAACAATCGAGCTATACTCACAACAGTCTCACGACAGTCTCACATCAGTCTCATACAGTCACAAGTCATACAATGGGAGAATAATAATCTAACTATACTTACAACAGTCTCACACAGTCTCACAACAGCCTTACAACAGTCTTACAAAGTCTCACAACAGTCTCACACAGTTTCACAACAGTCTCACTGAGTCACAAGTCTTACAATGGGAAAAGAAGAGTCACAGAGTCACAGTGAGTCGCAAATGTTGCTTTTTTCCACCGTTGTTACTTTTACCGATTCTCCAGCAAAGAAAACAAAGAAGAAACATTTGCCAGACAAAAAGAATTCGGCAAATATGAAGTATTCGATGCCACATTCAATTGGATCCCAACTGCTGCGAGCAAAGGTCGCTTAGTTCACTGTGCAGGAAAAGGAAAGAGTACCGTTTACTTCAAAAGAAAGTTGACGAGAAAGTAAAACAAATTTCCAAATTTCACAAAACACATACTTTCAATCACATGCTTTAAAATTCCGCTTCATGTTACGTGAGCCAAGTGATGGCTTAAAAGCATGTCAAATATTTAAATTTCAAATATTTTTTATACATATTTTTTAATTTTTTTTTTTATTTTTTTTTGTATACAAAAATATGTGTTCGGCCAATAAAGTCAATTGAGATGCGCAACAAGTTGCCATCATTCGTTGTTGACACACATTTTTTACACTCTGATTTCACGTTGGGGGAGGGGGTTGGTTCTAATTGAGCTGCAGTTGAATTTTCAATTACGTAAAACGAACACACACACACACAGAGCGACACATGCAGGAAATGGGCAAAAGAGATGTTATTATCAAAATGTGCAAAGATAATCAATTGCGAAGTTAAGCAAGGAAGGCGAAGAATTGAAGATGCTATGAGCTAATAAGTCATTGATATGCCAACAACAACAGCAACAACATTGACAGCATAAGCGACGACAAAAGCACACACACACACACACAGACACAGACACAGTACACAGGACACAAACAATCAGTGAGTGTGTGCGAGTGAAAGAAGAAGACACAAATGCGAAGCCATGACCGCAAATTGTTCAAATTTGTATCGCTTTGAATATTGGCATGCTTGTTGTTGTTTCTGTTTTTATTGTTGTTGTTGTTGTTGTTGTTGTTGGTTGAATATATTGAGTTGAACATTGAATTTGCGAGCACATTTCATATCGCATATGCAAAAGTTCTATGGCCAAAGTCGTTGAACAATATCAATGGCACGACAGACCGACCACCCGGCCAACTGACCGACAGACAGACACACAGACAGACAGATAGACAGACAGATAGACAGGCTTAGCAGCAAATGACAGTCAGTTACCGTTATTAATAAGGACAACAGCTGCCATGGACTGTGAACAAGCCTTGTCTAGACTGGACTTGATACGACAGGACTCAATAGTATAGCGCACGCTACTGGACTAAGGACTCAGCAGGACTAAGCACACACAAACACACAGACACACAGACAAACACACACGCAAATGAAGGCAAGCTCATTAAGCTCGTTTGGCATTTTGGCCAACAAATTGCAACAGTAAATTGCCAAAAACCAATCAATTGAAGAAGATTGTCTTTTTTTGTGTGTTTTATTTTCATTTTCATTTTCTTTTTTTGCTATACGATAAACAAAAAAAGACCGCAAACGCACAAGTGTCGAAATGAAGTTTAAGCCAAAATTAACGTTTTGCTGAGCTGAAATGAAAAGTGCTCAGCATTTAATAATAAACGTTTAAGCGAATGAATAAATAAATGTATGAATGTATGAATGAATGAATAAATGAAGCAATGCAAATAATGTATGAACGACAAATTACTTAAACAATTTTGAAAATGTCTGCATTAGAATTTTAATAGAAATTCTTTGCATGCATCGCTTATTACAATACACAAATTTATGCACGCACGCACACACACACACACATACACAGCCACAGACACAGACAGAGAGGCAACCAGGCACGCAACAACTTGAATGCATTGCTTAACTCTTGAAATAATATTTTTGAGCTTGAACTCAAACAAAAACGCCTACAATGCGTTCTATGAGCAGAAGCCAACCGATCAACAAACCTACCAAACTACCAACTTACCAATCTACCGAACAACGAACAACAACAATAACAACAACAACAATAAGCGACTTTAACACTTCCGACAACCGCTGCAACGCCGCTTTTATTGCCCCCCACAGCTCACTGCCTTCATCTTCATAATATATAATACACAAAACAAAACAGCATGTCTCTATCTCTATCTCTCTCACTCTTGCACGCTTACACGCCGACTTCACAGAGAACGCCTTATGGCATGCATTCTACTAAACTTGAGCCTTGTTGGCATGCAAAATGTGCACTTGGTTGTGCGTGATTGCGTGCATGTGTGTGTGTGTGTGTGTGTGTGTGCGTGTGTATTTGTGTGTGTTAGCAAATTTGTGCCTTGCAAGCATAATTGCGTTAACATTGTTTTTGCTAAAACCTTATTTATTTTTTGTTGTTGTTGTTGCTGTTTTTGCCTTTCACTGTACATTAAACATCGTTGTTGTTGTTGTTGCTGTTGTTGCTGTTGTTGCTGCTGTTTTTGCTGACATTATTCGCTATAAATATTGCATCTTATGAACGTCAAGTGCTAACGGCAAAGTAACAACATTAACAACAACAACAACAACAACATCGATAATAGTTTGCCAGTGTTGCAAAATTACACACAGTAAATATTTAACGCATTTTCTCCTTGTTGTTCTTGTTGTTGTTGTTGTATTTTTTTGCTGCTGCTCCTGCTGCATTATTATTATTTGTGGGTTTCTTCTATGCCTGTCGGCAGCACAAAAGCGACAGCATTAATAGCACACGGCAACATAGGGTTGCCAACTAATTGTAACTAAAGTTATGTGAAATTATGTTTAAACAGCAACAACAACAACAACATCATCATGATTTTGTACTAACAAACATTAACGTCAATTGGCTTTGTTGTAATTTGTTTTACAACATTTTCGCAAAATTCACTGTGCAGCCGAAAGTATGCAACACTTTTCTTGTGTGCCCGTTACATAAAGCCCACCGACCCCCAACAGTTCAGGCAGTTGCAATTTTCTGCAATTTTTTTTACTAGTACAACTGTGATTTGAGTAAGTCGGCAAAGCCGTGTGTCTTAGAGTCGAAACGGAGGTCGGTTGGTCAACGGTCCTTTGTTCCAAACTTTTTCTTAGGCGATTCTGTTCTGATCTTTTCACCGGTCAGTGCACGCACCTTTGCTTCTGGCATAGCTCTCATTGCCAATCATTGGTTCGATCTGAACTTTCCTCCAACAATTGCCCTGACATGTGCGCCGATATTTATTCCTGCCATTCTTCGATCTGTGCTGTGAACTTTACTCATCGTCATTGTTCCGAACTTTCCTCCAGCTCATTTGTTATGCTCATAGCTAGAGTCTTTCTAACAAAGAGTAACTATCATATAGATTGGAAAACATACTTATTTCGCGTTTTGCGTTTCTCTCTGGTTGCTTCATAAATCCAATTTCTAGCTATTTAACGAATATTGTTAGTTGTTGTATGCAAACATAGGAATTTCCAAAAAAAACCCTGTTTTTTTCTGTTATTTTTATGGCAATTTCAAGACGATACTTTTTTCCTTTTTGTGACCTTTGATTTATTTATTATTTGTGATTTTCATCAGTTTGTCAACGACTTAAACGTCACTTCGTTCTCAATGCGAAATTAGTTAACGCACAGCACTCAATCAGAGAAAAAAGACGAAAAAATAAAATAGTATAATTTCCAATTGAGTGTAAAATAAAATTACAAAGCGAAGACTAAAATGGTTTTTCGTCTCTTGAACATTATTCTTTTCTTGAACAAAGTATGCAAGAATGATGATCAACAATACGGCACGGTTCGCGGCATAAAGAGGCGCTTTAATTGCATGTACCTCCGCATGATGAGTAAGTCGGCAACAAACTCATACAGCAGCAACCATTTTTTCAAACATAAAATCCGCCTTTCAGAGAGACGTGTCACTTTACGTTATATCAAGGATGTGATGGACTTCACAGTTTATTTCTTTTTGATCTTTTGTGTGTTGGCAATGATACATTTTATCATCTGCTTGGCCACGGCCAATCGGCCATCAATGCGGCGGTCATACTACAAATGGCTGCGTCGCCTCTCAGGCAATTTCTGAGCAGCACTGCCACCGTTCCACAAAGAAAAAAGCATTCAAAAATTATCATATGTATGTCTCTATGTTGTAACCAGTCTCTGGTTCTATTACAGCTATTAAATTGAAATTTTGCATAAAAGCTTATATTTTGTGTTTAAAAATGCTATGACGGAACTTCCATGGTGGGAACACTGTTAGTTCCATGCATGAAATGAAGAAGCAGCGGCGAAAAAATACCCAAAATTGGTAATTACGCTACAAGAAAAGTGAAAAATCCAAAAGGAGTATAAAAAGTAACAAATTTGCTTCGTTTTTTTCATAGAATCGATAGTTGAAGGAACATTATGCAACTGCAAATGGTTTTTTATACTCTTCACGAAGTGAAAAGTACTATAGATTTGTCGCTAAGTTTGTAACAACCAGAAGAAGACAAGGCCGACAAAGTATATATATTCTAGATCAAGATGACAAAACCAGTTGATATAGCCATGTCGGTCTGTCCGTCCCACAGTTTTAAAGCTAACGTTCTGAAATTTTGCACAGGCCCTTAAAATTTATTGCCATAAATCATTGTTCAGAACCAAATAGAACGGACCACTGGAACTGGTAGCCCCCATACGAAAAGAAGAAGAAACTTAGATCGTTGAAGGAAAAACTTTTTTGGTTTGTAAGATAGAGCGCTAAAATTTCTCAAGTAGTAATTTTACGTGCCCAGACCATGTCTGAAAGTTCCATTGGGTTCGGACCACTGGAACTGGTGCCTGCCATACAAAATGAAGAAGAGGAAGAGAAGCAAATTTAAGTCGTATGAAACCAATCGAAACCAATTGACTTGGAATTATTTTGTTGCCAAAATGGGCGTGGCACCGCCACCAAAGGGTCGTGAAGAGTATAAAATCTTCGGCAAGGCCGAAAATAGTGTTTTTTCTGGTTTTTGTTTTTACTTTTGTTTGTGCACATGTATGTGTGTGCGTTGCATTGCGTTGCATTTAAGTGCGGCATGAATGCGTCGCCACTTGAGCGTACAAACTAACAAACAGCCATGAGAAAATTTAAATAAACAAGATAAGTGCGTTCGTTTGGTATTTGACAGCGTTGGCCATTAACGTGCGTATTTATGCGTGCTAAAGTGCCCGTCCAAGTGGCAGCAGCAACGGACGCGCATATCATAATCATTATCAGCAACAGCAACAGCAACAGCGGCGGCAGTGACAACGACACAACGACACAAACACCAAGAAATTTTGCTATTTTACACTAACATTTACTTTTATGTATACATATGCGCACATATATGCGTAAAGCAACTGTAACGGCAGAGACGGCGGCAGCGGCTTTGGCAGACATGCTTAACGGCGCGCCAATGCTGAGCCCACTTGTCGAATATTGGCACTGACAGGAACAGCAGCCACATTATGGTAATAAATTTCGTAACGCAGCAATCGCTGAACAGCGCAACCGTCGCTGACGTCGCAGTCAGCAACACCAACAACAACAACAACGACAACAACAACGACAACAGCAACAACATGTTTCGTTACACTCATACGCTTGAGCAGTCAAAAGGATCGAGTCGAATGCGTTGGGCTGAGTTCGATTGCGTTCGCTTGCATTGTTGGGTTGCGTTGTGTTGTGTTTGGGCTTGGGCTTGGGTTGGATTGCGCTCGCTTGGGCTGAGTTGCGCTCGGTTGGGTTGTGTTGTGTGGTGTTGTGTGGTGTTGTGTTTGGTTGTGTTGAGTTCCGTTAGTATGGTTTTGCGTTGTATCGATCGATCGGCGACATTCTGACTCAACGCATTTACAACATTTTCAAGTGTGATGCTGACAGCAAAATGTTGTCAGCGCCAAAGGTTTTGTATTGTCGTTAATGTCATCATGTTGTTGTTGTTGTCGTTGTTGTTGTTGTCATAGTTGCATTTTAGTTGCACTTTGCTTACGGCACTTGAGGCCTACATATATTCTGCTTCCTGGTTTATTCATCAGCCATACGAAATTGGCATTGCATTTGACGATTTGCTGCCCCTCATCACCTCACCGCACTGCAACGCACCGCACCACACCTCAACACAGCTCAGCACAGCACAGCGCACGCCACCGCCGCCTGACACGTTGACATTTTGTGCTTTAATACTTTAGTTATAAATTTTCGTTGATTTTAGTTAATTTACATGTTCGTTCGTTGGTTCGTTGGTTCGTTCGGTCGGTCGGTCGCAAATCATGCATGTATGTACTCATCTGTGGATGTGTGTGTGTGCTTGTGCGTTGCGTATACGCCCATGTGCTGCTGCAATGACATGTACGAAATTATGCCGCACTGAATCATTGCATATAACATATTTTAGTTACTTGTGCTGTTGGCTCATGTCATGCTCATGTCATGCACATGTCAACGACAGAAGATAAACAAATTTCTCAACGGATTTAACAGCAATTTGCAACCTTCTCTGTCCGTCTGTCGGTCTGTCTGTCTTCCTGACTGTTTTTATGCGTGCTACTTAACAAGCGATAAATCTTTAAAGTTTACATTAAATTGACAAATTTGTCAAAAATAAGAAAATAAATATTAAAGTAAGAAATGTGAAATTATACGAAATTTGATAAAACGCTAATTTGATTTGCTTGCAGGGAATCAACGTACTAACTTCATGAGCTGTGCGTGAGTGAGTGAAAGAGAGGGGGAGAGAGGGGGAGAGAGGGGGAGAGAGGGGGAGAGAGGGGGAGAGAGGGGGAGAGAGGGGGAGAGAGGGGGAGAGAGGGGGGGAGACGGTATATTGAATATGGTAAGCCATAATAAGGAGAACGCAGGACTTATAACGTGCGCAACGCCCATGGGAAATTAATTGCAAGTTGCGACAATTGTCGTGGCTAATTTAAAGGCCGTCATCATCATCATGATCATCATCATCATTGCGTTGTGCAAACGGAGGACACAAAAGCCAAGGCGGCCATTTTCTTATGCTCTTCTTGTTGTCAGCAACATTATTGTCAACAACAACAACAATACAAAAACAGTTTAGGACGCTGCCAGCTGCCGTCGCCGTTACCGTTACCGTTAATAACGGCAAATATACGTTGTTGCATTCATTCATTCGGTCGTTCATTCCCCTTCACTTTTCTTACGCTCATCACTGGCTTCTTCTTCTTCTTCTTCTTCTTCCCCCTCCTTCTGTTCAGCTTCTAACCCCGCTTTATTTGCGCTATCTTACATTTTTCGTCCTCTGCCACTTCGTTTTATTATTGCCATTTTTATTTGTCGATATGTCCTTGTTGTTGTTGTTGTCTTCATTGTTGTGGTTGTTGTTGCGCCAACGCACAAAATTATGCTAATGAGCTTTGATAAGCAAACGCACATAAAACTAAACGTCGCACAGTCAATGTATGTGTATGTGTGTATGTGTGTGTGTATTTGTGTGTGTATATGTGTGTGTGTGTGTTTGCTTTTGATTTTGTCCTCAGAATGCTTGCCCGCATCGAACATGTCTAATCTGGAACACGCTCCCAAAGCATTTTGCAATAATTAACTTTCATTAGTTTTTTTGACAAAGCAAAAATCAAAACAACAACAACAAACACATGTATTAATTGCTCACATTTTTGAAAAACTTTATTTTCTTTGTTTTAACTCCCGTGTGACTTATGTTACCATATCGCACACAACACACATGCGGCAGTCTAAAATTTAAAGTTGCATTAATGATTATTTGTGTGTGTTTTTTGGCATATTTAATGAGTTATTTTAAAGTTTATGCACAAAAAACAACAACAACAGAAATATGTATAAATTGCGTTAAAATTTGAGTCATTTTCGAAAAATAATATAATAATATAACTTATGTTACAATAACGCATACAACACACATGCGGCAGTCTAATATTTAAAGTCAAATTATGCATTATTTGTCTTTTATTTTTGACATGTTTGCTGAGTTATTTAAAATTTTATGCACAAAAACAACAACAACAACAACAACAACATGTATTGGTTGTTTCCATTCTCGAACATTTTTTTTTTTTTATATTATATTATTATTCTTATGTGACTTATGTTACAAAAGAGCACACAACACACATGCGGCAGTCGAATATTTAAAGTTGAATTAAGTATTATTTCTGACATATTTGTTGAGTTATTTTAAAGTTTATGCATAAAAAACAACAACAACAACAGCAGAACTGTTTTAAGCTGCTTTAGTGCGCATTAGAAGACAACAAAAATTGTTGCTACTCAAACTATTATAGAACAAAGTTGACTGAGGACTGACAAATCCTCATTTGTGACAAAGACGCATGAAAAATAAAAAACAAAAAGAACTTCGGCTAATTTTGGCGCTTATAACCCAAAAAGACACTCAAACACACACAAATTTCAATCGGCAAACCACAGGTATTTAAATACCGTTAGGCTTATCCTATGTCACACGACAACAGCAACAACAACAACAATAACCATGACAACAACAGCGAAGCGCGCAAATTTTACGGGCAAACGGAAAATATACGAAAATAAAAAAAAAGAAACAAGAAATAAATTTCAAAAATTTTATCGCACAAATTCCCACAGCGAAACTTTAATGAGAAACTAATTTCATGGCAATAATTCTTTGATTTTGTTCTTCTTCTTAGTCGTCTTCTTGTTGGCGTTGGCGTTTGCGTTGTCCCTTATGCATTGTTGTTGTTGTTGTTGTGTGTTTACTTGGGGATTGAAAGCTTTCTAGATTGTACCGCAATCGCTTTAAAGTGAGTGAGAGAGAGAGAGAGAGCGAGAGTGAAGGCGCAAAAGGAGTGACACTATCGCACTTAGTATACGTTGTTGTCGTTGTTGTCGTTGTTGTTGTACATTTAAACGTTTTCATGTTTACAAAATTGAGTCCTTTTTGCTTGGTTTTGGTTTTGGTTTGTTATTTTGGTCCTTTTGGTCCTTTTGGCAGACTTGGCCATCAACTCAAGGCTCCTGACTGTCTGCGTCCCTTTGACCGCTTACATATTACCATGCCTATGGCTGTGTGCGCGTGTGTGTGTGTGTGTGTGCATTTTCACTTATTCACTCACACACTTAATCGCGCTGTCTCGCTCACTCCGCTTGGCTCATTTGGCCCAACCAACATTCAACAAACCTTGAAATTCGAATATTTTCCATATAACAAAAATGATAAAATCTTTGCACTTTTCCGCCGTTTAAGCAACAAATTATTTTCGCAGCTTCATTTTTGCTTAATTTGCTCATGCCATGTTCTCGCCCTCTCCCTTTCCCTCTGACACACACCTTTGGCTCATTTGTGTATTTTGCGCTGAAAAACGAAACAACAACAAAAATTGTAACAAAATATGAAAATAAACATCGTTTTTTTATGAACACACAAAAAAATCATCGTCCTTGACTTGGCACGTCGTCTGCCACCACGCCCCCTCGCCGCCCCTCGCGCATTTTTTGTCTGCTTTGGTTTTGGTTTCAGTTTAGTTCAACGTCGCTTAGACAACAACAACAACAACTTTGTTGCTCTTCTAATCTTT
Organism: Phortica magna; assembly: GCA_037044515.1. Taxonomy (NCBI): domain Eukaryota; kingdom Metazoa; phylum Arthropoda; class Insecta; order Diptera; family Drosophilidae; genus Phortica; species Phortica magna. Next base: position 8,644 of record JBAMBP010001001.1, on the reverse strand, counting down.
TGCATTTCTGTGGTCTTTTCGTTTGTGCTTCTGGTTCTGGTTCTGCTTCTGTTTGTGTTTGCCTCACTGAGTGAGCGAGAGCGAGAGCGAGAGAGCGAGAAGAAGTGCTTAAGCTGTGCGAGGCTTCATAGTTAATTAAAACGGTTTGGAATATTATTTGCACGTTTTTCTGCTTGCTCAGCAACAACAACAACAACAACAACGACAACAACAACAACAACAACAACAACAACAACGACAGCATCAAGAGCGGCTATTGTAGACGAAGAAGAGCCAGTGGAAGAGCAAGAAGAAGCAGCAGCAGTAATGAACACAATGTGAAAGAGCAACAACAACAAAAACAACAACAACAGTGAAGTTTATTTGTTGCCGTTTTATTTCACAAAAACACATATTCCAACAAACTTTATGACGGTTGTTCTACTTTGTAATAAGCCTGTCTACATGTATGTGTGTGTGTGTGCTTGTGTGTGTATTGCGCAACCATGTATGTACTTTTTAAAATATCTTCATTTTAGATACAATTTTTTTTTGCCATTTTGTTATTATTTTTATTTATTATTTTTATTTAGTCTTCCAAAAAGAGTACATTAGCTTTGTCATGACGTTTGCAACGCAGAGCAGGAGACATCTTGACTAGCCAAAGTATATATGTATATTCTTGATCAGCACGAGTTCATATAGCCATGTCCGTCTGTCCGTCTGTCTGTCCGTTTCAGTGCAAACTCCTCCTAGAGTTTTAAGCATATCGAAAAAATGTAAGAGCAGTAATTCTTCAGATATTTCCAGGCATTGTATATCTCAGGATCATTTTGATCGGACCTCTATATAAATTTTACAATTACATGTTTTTATTAATGCATGACTATAAGCCAAAGATTTATAATCATCGGACAGAAGGGCGTGGCACCGCACATACAGAGAAGAACTTTAAAATGGGCTGTCTCTCTAAGCAGACGAGTTACAAGACTACAAAATGTAAAGAAGTATGACTGCATTGCTTTCTTTAAGACAAATTAGAAAATGGGCGTGGCTTCATATATGTACATATGATGCCTATTGGAAAATCATTTAAAAAGGATTTTCCAATAAGAATAATTGGGAAAACGAGTATGTAAGTTTAAATAACGTCTTTTTTGTGCTATAAAAGTTAGTGCTGTCAAAATGTATTTTAAGTTTACACATTTATTATTATTATTTATTTATTTGACATTTTATTCATTTGCATTTTGCATAAAACTGCCAAACGATCAATCAAGCAAGTTTAATTAAAACCGTATTATGTTTATTATTAAGGCACAGTTATTAAGCTTCAAGTGCATGCGTCTGTGTGAGTGTGTGTGTGTGTGTGTTAGTGGCATTTCAAATATTAAACAAGAAATTTTGTGCATTTCAATAAAGTAAATAATAAATATGTATTATACAACAAAAATTTCACTTTGGATATTTTGTGCACTTATTAGAAATGCACATGCATAAAATACACACATGCATGCGCGTGTGTGTGCGAGTGTGTGTGTCAAAATTGGCAAAAGACTATCAACGCTGATTGCAAAAATATCAACGAGTAAATAATTTCACAACAAAAATGTTATGCCATCAACAAACACACACACACACACGCACACGCACACACACATGTGCGCACTATGGACATTGCACACACACACACACACGTGCGTTTGGCTCATGCTCTTCTTGTTTCGCCTCTTGCACATTTTCGCACGCGCAATGCGCCGTTTTCATGCCACGCGTCGTGTTTACAAGTGTGCGTGTGTGTGTTTTTGTGTGTTTTTGTGTGCCTTGTAACTTTCATGTTTTATTAGCAAAACATGTGTTTAAAGTACCTTTAATTAGACGAACATTAATAGTTGTTCGTTGATATTCGATAATTGGCATTTTTTGCTTGCTCGCTTCTCGCTTGGCTTTGCGCTTCTTCATGTGCCAACGGCGCTCTGAACAGTAAATGTCAAATGACGTCATCATTACCACGAACAACTTCATTATCATAATGGCAATCAATGCCTTCACCGCAATTGCACTGTTTTTGGCGCTAATACACATTTTATGTGACCACAAGCCAAGTAAATAAATGTAAGTGTGCGTGAAGCATTTTGTTCAAGTGCCTGCCTGCCTGCCTGCCTGCCTGCCTGCCTGCATGCGTGTGTGAGTGAGCGAGTCAGACGATGTGCGAAATGTTTGAATAAATTTCCGTTTAAGTGGCAAAACGTTCGCTTTGATGTAAAATTTATGCGAACACTTTTGTTTTCGTCTTTTTTCGCTTGTTTTTTTTTTTTGTTATTTATTTATATTTTATATATATATATATATATATATATTTGTTTTTTTTTCTATTCGTAGAAGAGCAACTTTGAAACCTTAAATCAACATTATTGCCAACGAGAAAACCATCAACGCCATCAACGACGCCACAAATAACACGCCAACAACAACAACAACAACAACAACAACAACAACAACGACAGCAGCACCATCATCATCAACATCATTATTGTCGGCCTCAGTTCAACTTGTTTTCACTTAGAAAAAGAGATGATGCCTTCTTCAAAGTTGTTGTTAGTGCAAATACAATAAAAGCAAATACAATTTGAGGATGAGCAACAGCATGGTTACAGGCAGCGGGGGGAAGGCGCACAATACGAAGCAGGAGGAAAATACTAAGACGAAATAAAAGGCAACAGACACAAATACAATCAAGAACGAATGAACGAATGAACGTTTTAATATTAAGTTGAAAACGTGCGTGAAGAGGAAGAGCGGTTGAAGAGGGACGCAGAGTGCGCGGGTGTGCAAGCAGCTGAGAGAACGAGTAACGGTTCAATAATGTGGCCAACAAAATGAAATGAGCGAAACGAATAAACGAATGAATGAATGAATGAATGGCAAACAAATAAAATCCTATCCCAAGGATATAAAATTAATTCAGCAGTTGAAAACAAAACACCAACAACAACAGCAACAACAATAACATTAACAATAACGAAGAAAAAAAAAAACAAATCAAGCGACGCAACGCAACGCTTACATTTATTTTACGAGCATAAATACAAAAACAAAAATTAAACGTTTATTTTTGCAGCAAAGCCAACAAAAACAAAGTGTGAGAGAGCAACGTTGCACAGCGAGAGCAAGAAATTGATAGAGTAAGCCATGAGCCAAAGAAACGAAAAACAGCAACAACAACAACACAAACAACAAAAAAGAGTGCAGCGACAATGCCAAAACGAAACGTGTTCGGATTAGGTTTATTTTATTTTCTTGTGTTCTGCGCTCCTTCGCGCTCACTCACTCACCCACTCACTCACTCACTCACTCACTCACTCACTCACTGTCTCACTCCCACTCTGCCAACGTTGCGCATTGTGTTTTAGGCCTTGAGTTAAGATTTATGAGTAAGCAGGCAGACAAGTAAGCAAGCAAGCAGCTGTCGGCATTGTCAGCCGTGTTGTTGTTGTTGTCGTTGTTGTTGTCGTTGTCAATGCTGTTGTCTTTGTCACGCGCCCTGCTGTCAAACTGCCTTCTTTGTTGCCACCATGGGCGCTAATCATTTGCTCCCGTTGGCTTGTAAGTAATCGAATGATCGTCACTTGAGACATTTTGCCAACATGGGCAAGTAAATGATACGTTTGCGCGCGCCTTTGCGTATGCTGCATAAAAATATACAAAAATTGTAAGGTTTCTTAATTTTCACTTTTATATTGTGCAATTTATGTGTACAACGTGTCTGTATGCGTGTAGGTGGCATTCACACACACACACGCGCACACACACACACACTTACAAAATTGCGTTGACCGCGTTTGCTTTTTTTCGCAATTATTTCGCAGTCGGTTTTTTTGGCATTGCTTTCGGTTTTTGTGTTCTTTCTGCCGCCGCCGAAATGTTATGCATGTGTGTGCGTGTGTGCATGTGTGTGTGTGTGCGCAACCAATTGGCTCGTATATTTCTTTGTTCAAGGCAGTAAATAAGCGATAAAGCGCAATGGCAGTACTTTTTTTCAACCATGAGGTTTCTGCGCGCGCCATAAATGAAATACGGCAATTGAGGCTGAGCGGCGTTAGTCAACTTGCCGTGCACGAAGAGACTGCGAGTGGCAGAGGAGTGGGGGGAGGCGCACCATTGACTTTATGGCAAGCAAGGCATGTACATTTTAAAATATCAAAACCCATTTAAGCAATTGCCTTCAAATCTATGAGCAAATCTCAGAAAAAATGGCGAAAAATCACAAAAATTGCCGAGGCTCAAGTGCAAAACCAACAACAACAATCACAACAACAACAACCACAAAGGCAACAAAAATCAGACGAAACCTTTAAAATGTGGGGACGACTAATGAAACTCATTTCACTTGAAATGCTCAAACACACACATATATACATGTGTCTATGTATATGAGCGCCGACACGAAAACACATGCACACACGCATGGATAAAGTAGCTGGCAAACAGGAAACGGAAACGGCAACGGAAAACGCAAGCGCCAATATTAAAGTGTAATTTACTGCTGCATACTTGTCGGCGCAGCCGAAAAGCAACCAAAGCGACGACACAAAGCAAAGCGAATCAAGACAAGCCAAGCCAAGCCGAGCCAAGCTTTGCCAAGGCAGCCCCCACACACACACACACGCACACACACACACACACACACACACACACGCACACGCACAGAGGTAAGTCAAAAGAAGGTGCGAAAATTGTGTTTTCAATTTTGCTGAAACCAAGCTGTAGAAGAAGTAGAAGCAGCAGCAGATGCCGAATAAAATGTCTTAACAGCATTCTATTAAAGCGGTATTCTTTGGCATTTCATATATTATTTCCCTTTTTTTTAATTTCTGCTTTTTTTATTTGACTTTTTGTTTTTTGTTTATAGGAAATGTATAAAGTATGCCAAGACTTTTCAATTGAAAGTGCATGTGCGTCTGTGCTTTGCTTTGCTTTCTTTAACAAATTTATTGTTAATAAAATAGATTTTTTTGTTTTTTGTTTATTTTTGTTTGTTTTTTTTTTTTTCTTTTTGTCTTGAAAGAAACGCACATACAAAATGCTGTAGTATAAGAATAATAATCATCGTTTAAGCTGTTCTAAGTGTTTTGCTTCTTGAATTTTTATTTCTTTTCTTTTCTTCTCATCTTCTTTGTCCGCTGTCGAACGCGTTTTGCGCTTACCAATTACAATACAATACCATTACCAATACAAATAAATAAGGAAAACAAATGTGGAGCAAAGTGCGACAAACGTCATTCTGGAAGAAACATACAAACAGACAAGAAACAAGACGCAACAATGGCGGCAATGCAAATGCAAATGCGACGCCAACGCCAACGACAACTACGAAAACAGAGGGGGCAACACTGATCACGGCAAGAACGACAAATGCACGCTCGACGCCAACATTGCCTTCAACAACGCCGAACTTAGCATTGAAACGTGCGGCCAGCAAGCCCGAATGCATGACCAACGACAGTGTTGCTCGTACGAAAGTGCCAATGCAGACGCACGCAGGCGAGAACGAGAGGGCCTACGATCGTCAAATTCGTATACGACAACGCACCGTGCACAACTTGTGGCCGCTGATGACGCCGATCATTAACATCTTTGCCAATTCGGAGATCATGTGTTCGATGCCCGAGGCAGAGACGCAAGGGAGCAGCGACGACCAACATGTATCAAATATCTGAAACAACAACAATAACAGATGAGGATGAAGATAATGCATGTGCTGAAGCAGTTGAAGAAGACGAGAACCAAAAGAAAATTAACAAAATGTAAAGAATGAAAACACTACGCGAACAGCATCTTCTTTAGGGAAGCAACTTATTTAGTTATATTTGTAATTTTTGCTGCATTAACAACATTTTTAAATATCTACGAAGCTTAAGTGAGATGCTAACAAATGTTGCTACAAAAAGTACAAAATTTTAACCATAAATTGTTTCTGTTCTGTTACACGAAAAGAAAAGCAAAAAAAACGAAAAATCCAAATAAAATGCAAAAAAGAGAAACTTTATTGGTAAAACAAAGCAAATCCACACACACCCACACACACACCTATACAATGACGCCTGGCAACATGTTTTGGTATGACGACGCCGGCAACACTTTTGACTGCAGAAGGGCCGACAAATGACTGTGATTGTGGACTGCGGTTATTTGTTGCATTACAAAGCGTTGCCAATGGCATCACACACACACACACACACACACGCACATGCACACGCACATAGCGCCAAATAACAATCGTTGGCCTTACAGAATGTAATGCCTAAGAGAACACCTTCCACATGCCTTACTTTCATTGCCGATTTGTAACACATGCTTCAAGCATGAAGTTGTTTGGCGCCGACAGTCGAAAAATCGCCGCCATTGCTTAAAGCACAAAGTGGTACTGTGCAAAATTTTAATTGCAAGCAATGAATTCATAACACGTTCCTTTTGTTGACACTTCTAAAGGGCTTCTTTTTGCCTTACCGAAGCAGCACATGCTTTAGCACATGCTTAGAAGTAATAATACAGGAAACACAAGGCACAAACTAAGGTCTTGTGCAGCAATTAACATATGCGAAAATGTTCGCTTTGCAAGACGCTTGGATGGGATTCAAAGGTCGACTGGGTTGGCCAGCCGAGGCAACCGTATAAGTAAGTATTTGTATACATAAGTATTATTTGTAACTTTGTAACATTTTTAATTATTTGTACAACATGTTTTTGTATTTAATTCATTTTATTTTCGCAGCGTACGAAAAATAAATGTTCAACAGAAAAAAACGGCAAATTTTATGGCGAAATTTAAAATAAAACGAAAATAATTTAACTTTTTCGTGGCGAACGAACAAAGCGAACTTTTGCTTTAAATTAATGTGAGCTTAAAATACAATTAAAAACTTAAAATGAAAAGATTTTTATTTGTGTGTTTCGGTTTTCACTTCGAAAGAAAGTAGCAAAGCAATACTAATCCTGTTGAATAATAGACAAGATGGTGTAGCTTGAAGTTGTGAAACAACGCTAAGTTGCACTTGTATCTCATTTGAGAATAACAGAAACAATAAAACCACAAACTGCTAATAAAGTGATTAGGCTTTGATTTAAGATGTGCTGTAAAAACTTGACAGCCTCTGTGCATGTGTGTGTGTGTGCACTTTTAAATGGTAGATACGAAATGTATCTTGTTTGAAAGAATGTAAGTGAATTGAATCTTTTTGCCTGTTTTCTTTTTCTTGCTAATGTCTGTTTTGGTATATGAAACTATGTTCACTCATGGTTGTTGTTGTTGTTGTTGTTGTGTTCACGTGCAAAAATACGCAAGCGTACAATAAATGAAGCTCCTTAGTTGAGCAGAGTTGAGTAGAGTCCTGTCATCATTTACACGAGAACTATTTGTTCCTTTCTTTTTCGACATCGTCGACGTCATCGTTGTTGTTGTTGTTGTTGTAGTTGTTGTTAACTTAAAGTTTGCTTTAGTTCCTGTTACCGTTACCGTTGTTGTTGTTGTTTTTGTTATAGTTATTGTTATAACTGTTGTTGTTATGGTAATAGTCATTGTTGTTACTGTTGTTGTTGTTGTTGTTGTTGTGCAATGTGTGCGGCTGCATTCCTGACTGTTACTTCCGGCGCTGCCACTAACGTTCATGCTATGTCAATAATATGTCAGTTTCGGTTAGTTTAGATAGTTGCATATATTTATGCACACACACACACACACACACATAGTTTCTTCTACCGACTTTGCATGCTAATTTATGCACATACACACTTTTTGCACAACAACAAAAATGCATAAAACAAAGACATGCAATACGTCGCAACTCAAAGAAACAATTCGATTTACATAAATAAGTATTTAAATTTATTTGGCTTTGTATTGATTTTAATGCCAAACGCTTTTTGTATACTTTAAGATAACATATCTAACTTTTTGCCAAATAAATTTAATTAAATTCTTATTTTTGACTTTTTTGAAAATGTTACCTCAGATTCACGCATCTTTCAGCTTTTCGACATATGAGCAGCAACTTCCGGTTGTCAGACTAAAAATGTAATATTTGGTCATGTACTTGTCGGCACATAAATTCGAAGCAGCACAAGCAAAACTGTTACCATGCAAGCACATGACGTACCTTGTCGTGCCTAGAAAATTCTCTGTACATCCCATGTACACATGTTTGCATTTGAAACATAAGCGTTTTTTGTATTCAATTGAAATTTTTACTTTTTTAAATTTCAACCGTTTTTTTTTTGTAATTGAAGAAATCCAACTAGAAATTTCAGTTCTTGTCACAAGCCATGGAGACCTTCCAATTAAATAACATTTGTTAAGTGCCAGTGGCATAAATAAATATTAAAAAAAACTATATATTTCGATGCCCTGTAATATAAGTTTGTCATTTTATTTTTTACAAAATAAAACAAATAAAAAATTATTTATAAAACGCACACGAGGTAAGGCAACCCTAAGCATTGAAAATATCGAAACGCGCATAAATATTGTTTAAAATGGTCTTGGTTGCGGAGGGTAGTGATATTATAATGGGGAGGAAAGAGTGAGTGAGACAGAGAACAGATTGTGTGCCCGTGTGTGCTGTTGTGGTGCTCTATGAGCACATGTGGTTTTTGTTGTTGCAATAGA